>CP092874.1:67994123-68058657 GCA_030710605.1 Cordylochernes scorpioides
TGGTGTCCCCTAATTGCTCCATGGAAAGGGGGGGGGGGGGGTACCAACACCCCGTTAGTTAGCCACATTTTAGAGTTCCCTGTAGGCTTTCACAATTTACAGTATTGAATAAAAGGTGTTAGAGGGTTTGTCTTTTAGAAATTAACTCATCATGTAATAATTGAATATATGCCGAGACAGAATCTGTATGTTTCAAGACGGATTCTTGCACAAGGTTAATAGACCAGTAGTAAGAAGGTAGGGCATCAGACTTGCAGAATGGCCCACACTTGGTACACTCCACAGAGTCTGGCCGAAGCCTGACGTCTAAATCTTTACTCAGATCATGTAGAAAGGTGTAAACATGAAACCTTGTGCCACAATTTATATTCAGTTTAAACTGGTTCTCCTTAAAACTTGTACATTTTATTTCATTGCAATAAGTTTTCCAATTTTTAAACTTTTGTGATAATAAATATTCTGGTTCCAAAGCCTCTGGTAAATTTTGAACATATTGGCCAATATATTTCGTTAACTGTCCTTCAAGTTGATTTTGTGTAAATGGTAACCGTAAAGTACTACTATCTGATGAGTTTACTATAATATCATAAGATTTCTCAGAGTTATGGAAATATCTTAACTTCTTCACTTCGTTTCCAAGTGCACAAATAAGAATTCCTTTACTATGTTGGGGCAGGGCGTGAGTAATCTTTAAATCGATTTTGAAAGTTTCGAGACTATATTCAATTTCGTGATTTATTTTAAGCCTCAAAGTGGTCAAGGCATCTTCTGAAGAAATACCACTGTCTTTATATATCGGAAATATACCTCTGAGAATATTTCTTAACTGTTTACTATATTGTGCTCTCGTAATTTTTCCCAATGCCATTTTTGAACCAAATATAAATTTATATATTTTTTACTTTGGCGCAACAGAGAGAGGCACGACTTTGTTATTTGTAAAAAAATAACACACTTTCTTTTGGTCAAATATCAAATTTTTACTATAGTCCGAGAACAAAATATAAAGTTGTCTATGTACATAATATAAATTTTGCTATTAAAAAATGTGATGAACTGTATTAAAAATATAGACATATTTTTTTAAATCACAAATATTAAGCAAATAAATTTCAAAATATAAACGTGTATTAAAAATATAGATATTTATATTCTATAAGTTTTAAACTTTTAATTAGACAATTTTAATTTATTTTTAGACATTTTTCATTTTAATTTAGACACTTTCATTTTTATTTAGACATTTTCAATTTTAATTTAGACATTTTTCATTTCAATTTAGACACATGGACTAAATTAAAATGAAAAATGTCTAAATATAAATTAAAATTGCCTAATTAAAAGTTAAAAACCTATATATGACTGGTGTCTTACAATATTTCCGAAACTTCACCTTATATGTGTAGTTTTAATGCTCTTAATATTAGCCACATTGAACAAAACCCAGGCCCTAAGATGTCCAAACAAACGACGTTGGAAACAAGTTTAGATAGGGATGAAGAGATCAAAGATAGGATAAATTCACTCTCCAAAAGGCTGGATAGCTGGGGTGAGAGGCTGGAATCCCGGATTTCGGTAATCGACGATAGAGTAGAAAATATAAACCAAAGACTGCTACAACTAGAGGAATCTTCTGCTTTTACAAAGGTAGCACTCTCTCTTGAACACTTGGATGTGTTGGGACACCTCGTGACCATAATATGCCAAAGTAACCCAGAACCCCACCTAACCTAACCATGTCCCACCTTTGTCCATCTAAGCCACAAACCTCTGGTGATTGCGAGGTGGCGAGATGGAGCCTGAAGCCACCTTTAGCCTTGGCAGCACTGAGCCAGAGACTAAGACCCCCTTCCCGTGGTCAAGCCACCTGACCTGTGGTGGATGACCTGGCCCTACCAGGTTAGTCTGAGATGGATTCGGACACCCCTTCCTGGTGGTCGATGTCGATGGTGGCCGACTTGACCACAAGCCAGTCCAAGATTGACTCAGACACCCCTTCCCTGTAGTCAAGCCACCGACCTATGGTGCTTGACCTGACTCCACCATCTTCATGCAGAACACCAGCTCCACCACGAGCCCTGAACCTTTCACAAGCTGACCCCAAGATGCCCAGAATCAACAATAATAATTATATTTTCAAAATTATTTTTTAAATTCAATTTTTTTGTATTTTTTATTTTATTTTTTTGTGAATATTTCTTTAATATTTTTTATATTTAATTTATTTTTATTATTTTTTAAGATGCCTTTTTTATTTTCATAGAAAGAAGGGTGATGATAGCCTTGGGGGAGGGGGGGGGGGGGTGAGTACAGCAACACTGGGGGCATGGAAGCGGGATATTTACATTTTGACATTTTTTCCCTTAGCAATAGTTTGATTCCATCCTGAGAAGCTAAAGACTTGGAGTTGCGGAGGGTTCAGGCCGCTGCCTGCGGCTTGCCCCTTTTCGAATCGTGGACTTGGGTGGCTTGATGTCGAGGTAGGTTGGGGATAATCTGGAACTTTGGCATGATAGGCCTTTTTTTAAAAGTTTATTTATATACCTTTAAACTCCTCCCTTTTAACCATATATATATAGTTTTTTAATCCTTTTTTTTTTAATCTTATACATGCGATATCATATTTAATTATCTTTTCTTCATTTTTTTCAAATATTTGTTGTACATTGAAATATTATTTTATTTGTCTAAATAAAAATTTGTTGAGTCAAAAAAAATGATTGGTTAATTTCCCCTTTAACATTAATTGCTAGCTGGCACAGCTTTAGGTCTCTACATGTGCCATAGATGAATAAATTTGTGGTCTGATTTTCTGCAGCCACTGGCGCCCTAATATTTGGACTTGTAGAGATCTGGAAATAGTTATTTAAATACAATAACAACAAGTAAAAAGATAAAAACATCCCGATTTTAACAGATGCTGTTGGGCCATATTTTCACAAAACAGACCCAACAATGATGTAAACATTTTACATCATATATGTACAGTATCTCGTCGAAGTGCTTGTTGTCCAGAT
Source organism: Cordylochernes scorpioides (assembly GCA_030710605.1). NCBI lineage: Eukaryota > Metazoa > Arthropoda > Arachnida > Pseudoscorpiones > Chernetidae > Cordylochernes > Cordylochernes scorpioides. The sequence goes on from CP092874.1 coordinate 67,997,141, forward strand.
GGAGAATTCCCCACCGAGGAAAGGCCGAGAAGATGGCCGACGATGCTCCAAAGACCAAAGCAGGGGAAGACGCCTAGTTGGAGATGGCACTGACCCTCTCCAAACTGACCAACCCTCCACAGAAGGACAGCGATGAGGAGGATTAAGAAATGGAGAACTTGAATTAGATCTGGGCTTGTATCCCAAAGCCCGCTGCAGAAAGGCCCAGATGGAGAACGTACAAAATGTACATATATACATATGTTTATAACCAATCCACTTTATTTGCAAGATGAAAGGTCTAAAATTTTATTACCATCTCGAAAATTCTAAAATTATTTTATTCCAAAGAATAAAATTAATTATATATATATTCTAGATAGATTAGGAATTTTTTAAAGATAACAATATAAAAATTTCTAAGAAGAAATTACAAAATTAAAATCTCAAGAAATAGACCTGTTACATTTTATTATTTTTTATTATTAATTTAAATTTTCTTTTACTCCAAAGAATAATATTTTTATTTTTATTTTCGAATATATTCTGCGAAATTAAATTACTTTTCTTTTTACTCTGTAAAAAGAAGATGATAAATTTTTGGAGGGACGCGTTTTTTTTTAAAAAAATCGTTCAGTTGAGATGAAGCAATCGTTCAGTTGAGATGAAGCAATCGTTCAGTTGAGATGAAGCAATCGTTCAGTTGAGAAAAAGCAATCGAGCAGTCGAGGGGCCTAGGTCGGGACGTAAGGAAACACAATGGTAAGTTAATATTATATTAAATTTAGTTGTGCAGGTCAAATGGCCTGATAACAAGTTAGGAGATTTTTTTATTATCACATTTAGTAAGTTTTATTATCTAAGATTTTTTTTTATGGTGTCGAGCTATCTTGTAAGCCCACGATTTTCCGCCATGCATAGTGTATTCCAAACAAAGAATAAAAATTCTTTTGTTATATATATATTTTTATATACATCAGTAAAATTTTAAAGTAGAGGTCTCGCTTGCATAAAAATGAAATTTGAAGGAAAGAGCTGTTTATAAAGTATTAGACCTTAACTTGCATATAATGTACTTTTTTTAAATTACAGGTAGTTTTAGTCTTAATAAACTTCATATGTATTTCAATTTTACCATTTTGTATTTTTTTGTTTCATACCAAACTAGACATTCAAAATTTGTTTTTATGGTTGGTAAATATAACATGGAGATCTATATACACCCCATTGGGAATCAAATTCTGTGTTTGAATATATCATATTTGATGTGTTTTTCACTTTGGTCAGATGTCTAAAGGTCCAACACGTTTTGCAATTTCCCACAAAGTATATTGAAACAATTTTAATGTGTTTTTTTTATTCATTAAGGTAATGATTATACACTATATCATTAAAGAAAGCAACCCAACATAATTGTTGTTTTAAGAATTTCTTTTGTTAACCCACTTTGAGATTTACCCATGGTACTGTGGGGGCCTGCTGGATGCCGCACCCCGCCGTCAAGATAAATAAACAGGCGGCGCCATAGATCACCAGGAGGACCGCTGCGCCAGGGCGGCACAGCGGTGGAATCCAGAGAGGACCAAATGTGCATTCCAGGGTGTTGTCCTTTTTGTCCTCCCATATAAATGTAGCTAATAAGAAATTCCAATAAAACACTAACTTTGAGAGACTTTCTGAGCCGTCGCTGGACTAACAAATCGACACACCACAGTACCATATTATAAAATGGAGGTTGAACCTTATATAGAAGGATCTGAAATACTAAGGATAAATTTCTAAACCAAAAAAAAAAAAAAAGAATGTTAACATTTTGGTTTATATTAATTATATTCAATATTGTATAAATCAGTGTTTGTGTAATTGCCATGGCGAGTTTTAATTTTTTTCAATGAGTTTAGTATATCAATTAATGGTCAATACAAGGTATTTCGATATGCACAAACACTAATTTAACATTGGATGCCCAACGTGTGCTCGAAATTACCGAAAAAATCACAAATAATAAAATTTGTTTTTGTGAAAAGTAGGCCCACCCCTGAGATAAGAAATTATGTCTCTACCTAAAAAAAAAAAAAAAAAGAATTGAAATATCTAATATTTAGTGTATACTGTTGCACCAGGTTGCGGCTTGGCAGACTCTTCAGCCTTGATTCTCTCCTGTGCTGGGTCTTGCATCTTACCAGAGCGTGTTTCAACCATCCTACAAATTTATAAAAGGGAATAATGAGATAAGTCTACTTTATGTAGCCACCAGAATCCTTTATTTATTTTCTCACATCAAAGAGAGCAGTGAAGTCACAGTGTACCTAAATACAAATGATGATAATCTAAAAATAATCTGTTTTAAATAAATATCATAGAATATAAAAATAAATAAATATATAATTTAAATTTCAAATATATTAAAAATAATATAATAAATACGCCATTAATCATGATGTAACACTTCCCCCTCTCCAGAGGTCGTCACGTCCTCGTGTGTTACCTCATCAATTCTCTCAAAATAGGGTTTGAGTCTTGAGACATGGACAATCAATGGGTCTTGGCCAGGATTATCTTTCGGCTCAATTAAGTAATTTACGTTAGACAGCTTCTTTAATATTCGATATGGGCCAAAATATTTTCTCAATAGTTTTTCACATTTTCCGATTTTCCTGACTGGTGTCCAAACTGCCACTAAATGTCCTGGTTCATAGATTTTCTCATTGTGTTTTTTGTCATAGTTTCTTTTCATTCTTTCCTGAGTCTTCTCTGTGTTGTTAATGACTACCTGTCTCGTCCTTTCTATTTTATCTAAGTAGTTTTCTATATATTCGTCGTAATCGTCCATGTTACTGTCCGTTGGGATATTCTCGTCGTCTAAGAGGGACATGGGTTCCCTTCCAAACAACAGGAAAAATGGAGAGTAGCCTGTGGTTTCTTGAATCGTGGTATTATACGCGTGGGTGATAAAAGGGAGGATTTCATCCCAGTTCTTTTGGTCTGTGTTCATATACATGCTGATCATATTGATTAAAGTTCTATTTAGCCGTTCCGTTAGTCCATTAGTCTGGGGGTGGTAGCTCGTTGTGAAGCAGTGTTTCACTTTGCACATTTTCATTACCTCCTTCATCAAATTGCTAGTGAATTGTGAACCTCTATCGCTAATAAGAAATCTTGGGGCCCCGTGACGTAAAATAATATGTTCGATTAAAAATGTAGAGACTTCTTTCACGGTTGCTTCTAATACTGCCTTTGTTTCAGCATACTTGGTATAATAATCAGTCAACACAATTATCCACTTCCTTCTTCTTTTTGTTGATGGCAAGGGGCCAACAAAGTCAATTCCGATTCTTTCAAAAGGGTATTTAGCTGGGGGAATAGGTTGTAGAAGTCCAGAAGGCAAGTGATTTGAACCTTTCCGACTTTGGCAAAGATGGCACGTCTTTACAAATTCTGAAACATCTTTCAACATGGAAGGCCAATAGTATTTATTCTTCAATCGGTAAGTGGTTCTGGCGACGCCCAGATGGCCATTCAGCATATGGTTGTGGTATTCACTCATGACTTCCTTCCTTCTCTTCTTTGGCACTACCAGCAACCATGCCCTACCTTCAGGATTTGGATTTTTCTTGTAGAGACACCCATTTTCTTCTTTGAAGTTCTGTGTAATTGAACGCTTGTTTCCACTAAGGTTCTCCTTAATATTCTCAATAAAATCATCCTTTTCGTCTATTATTTGATTCAGAAATAGTCTTTCATAATCTTCGTCCCATTCGTTTTCAGGTAAGGGTCCTCTAGATAGACCATCAGCGTCCAGATGTTTTTTACCCGATTTATGTATGATTTCGAAATTATATTCCTGAATCTTCAGTGCCCATCGTGCTAATCGGCCGGTCGGATCTTTCAGATTCTTAAGCCAGCATAGTGCGTGATGATCAGTTACGATTTTGAAGTGCCTTCCATATAGGTAGGGTCGTAACTTGGACATTGACCACACAACAGCTAGACATTCTTTTTCGGTAGTCGAATAATTTTGCTCAGGTTTGCTCAGTGTTCGACTTAAATATGAGATAACTTTTTCTTTATCGCCGAACTTTTGGACTAATGTTGCACCCAGGCCGATGTTAGATGCGTCAGTATGAATGTAAGTAATTGCATTCGGGTCAAAGTGCCCTAAGATTGGAGGATTTATCAATGCTACTTTAAGGGTTTGAAATGCTTTCTCTTGATTTTCTGTCCAGGTAAAAGGTACATTCTTTTTTATAAGACTGGTTAATGGATCGGCAATTTTTGAAAAACCTTTGATAAATTTTCTATAATATGAGCACATTCCTAAAAATGATTGAACTTCTTTTATCTTTTTGGGCCGAGGAAAATCTCTAATAGCCTTGATATTATGCTCCGCTGGTTTTATACCATGTTGATTAGTTATATGGCCAAGAATCTCCAGTTCTTCGAAAGCAAATTGGCATTTTTTGTTGTTCAATTTTAAATTAGCCTCGCGAAAACATTTTAAAACAGCTTCTATTCTTTTGAGATGTGTTGAAAAATCCGAGCTATAAATGATTACGTCATCTAGATAACATAAGCAAATTTGCCATCTAAGATTACCAAGCATATTTTCCATGTTCCTCTCAAATGTAGCAGGGGCATTGCATAGACCAAAGGGCATTACGTTGAACTCATATAGGCCATGTGCTGTAGTGAAGGCTGTCTTTTCTTTATCTTTCTCCTCAACCTCTACTTGCCAATATCCTGATTTAAGGTCAATTGCTGAAAAGTATTTGGATCCTTGAAGTGTATCCAATACTTCATCAATTCTGGGAATTGGGTAAACATCCTTCACTGTTACATCATTCAATTTTCTGTAGTCAACGCAAAATCTGTACTTACCATCTCGCTTCTTGACCAAGATTACAGGGAAGGACCATGGACTCGAGGATGGTCTAATTATGCCGTCTCTGAGCATTTCATCAATTTGTTCTTTTATGATTTCTCGCTCTTTCGCGCTCACCCTATACGGCTTGTGTTTGATCGGTTTCGCGCCTTCTGTATCGATCCGATGTTTCGCTAAGTTGGATCTTCCTAATCCCGACGAAAACAAATCCTCGTACCTTTCCAAAACTTGTTTCAATTGCTCCTTTTCCGTATATGCTAAATTTTCGTTTATCTGAAATTGGGGTTCTTCATGCTCTTTTTGTTCACTTTCTTCCATAAGATTCACTTCGGCTGGCTGGCTTCCAAAGCACAATGTTTGGTTTTTTAATATTTTTAATGGTCGAGGGTAAGGGTTTGTTATCTAGATATATGTTTCCTTATTCACAACATTTATTAAGCTTCTCGCTAGTCGAAGTCCATTTGTTTGAAACATTTTATGGTTCTCCTCGATGATGTATTCGCCATCCTCTGCTTCTACAAATGCATTAATCAATTTAATAGAAAGTTCTGGTATAATGGCATCCTTTGCACTTTTTATTTTCTTCTGTTGATATTTGATTACGTCACGATTTTCTGTCAAGTCATATTTGATTATTTCACGCTGACAATCAATTTTTGCGTTCATTTTCTTAAGAAAATCACGTCCAAGTATAAATATTCGCAAATGTGTTCTCATTATCACAAATTGATGTGTAATTGTTTTGTCATCAAATTTTATATTTAAAATAATATTTCCTACGATATCTAATTCTTTGCCATCGGGTCCGGAGCACATTTTATCAGGATTTATTATTTCAAGACCTGTGTTAAGAGCTGTACTAAGGTCGACCACTGAAAGATCGGCGCCTGTATCAATCAAAGCTTCGCAGATACCGATTCTATCCACGTTAATGTTCATTTTATATTTGGGGTCTAACTTTTTAATTCCATTTATGGTCGACTTGCTTTGATTGACGGACTCAGGCGCGATGTTTAGTTTAAATCTTCTAATGCAGCATATCTATTCCTTGTAGGGATACTCGAGTACGGGCTATTACTTACGTCAGAGTAGAGCAGAGGTCTCGACTTCTGAGTTCCATCATCCATTCGGATTTCTTCTTCGACCTTGTCTTGTGTAACTATGGGGTCCTCTTCCACAATTCTTACAAACCTGACTCTGCAATACCGCGCTACGTGTCCTGGCTTGTTACACTTGAAACATATTGGTCTCCCGTCTTCTGTCCTATTCCTATTTGAATTTGGATTCTTATTGTATGTTTTACTTGGGTAGACCGGTTTTGGCTCAGGATTGGGAGTGTAAGATCGTCTAGGGGCAGATACCTGGGGCAGAGGCTTGTTCTGGTAATACCTCGGAGTGGGGGCCTGGGGCTTGGAGGTGTTCTGGTAGTACCTCGGAGCGGGGGCCTGGGGCTTGGAGGTGTTCTGATATGGTCTTCTGAACGACGTAGCATTCTTCCATTGCTCTTGATGATGGGGACGAGGAGAGCGTGGTCCATTATAAAGAGCTTTTGATTTTTCTGCACGTTCTTGGTAATTCTTTTCGAACAAATCCAGCTTTTTACAAATTTCTAGAAGTTCATTGGTATTTTTAGGAGGGTTTAGGTGAAGGGCAAAAGAGTATTCTTTCTTTAACCCTCCAATAACCCAGTTTATTTTAGTCTCTTCTTCCATTTGGGGGTCGACCTTGTTGCACAGTACAAGGATATCCTCTGCGAACCTGATTGCAGGTTCATTCCACTGTTGTATCCTGTTTAATCTCATCCTCATTTCTTCTTTGTTGGCGTCTGAGGCAAAATCCTCAATTAGGCGGCTCTTGAAATTTTCCCAGCTGGTGAAACTTACTTTGTGTAGGTTCAGCCAGGTTTTGGCGCTACCAATCATATTCATGGCAGCATAACGGGAGATAATGTAGTCTGCCCAATGGTACAGGAAGCCAATTTCTTCAAGAGATTCAATCCATGGGCGAGGGTCTTCTGTTCCATCATACTTGGGGATGTCGATGTTGGGATTCAGGACAACTGGGTCGGAACTAGCATCTCTACCAATTGCTGCACCAGGTTGCGGCTTGGCAGACTCTTCAGCCTTGATTCTCTCCTGTGCTGGGTCTTGCATCTTACCAGAGCGTGTTTCAACCATCCTACAAATTTATAAAAGGGAATAATGAGATAAGTCTACTTTATGTAGCCACCAGAATCCTTTATTTATTTTCTCACATCAAAGAGAGCAGTGAAGTCACAGTGTACCTAAATACAAATGATGATAATCTAAAAATAATCTGTTTTAAATAAATATCATAGAATATAAAAATAAATAAATATATAATTTAAATTTCAAATATATTAAAAATAATATAATAAATACGCCATTAATCATGATGTAACAATACGTTATTTTTTATTTTTATTTATTTATTTTTTTTTTAACTTTTTCAATTTCACGGGTTATATCTTATATTTAGTATATACATTATTTTAACTTTTTCAATTTTACGAGCTATATATTGTGCTTAGCGTATACGTTATCTTAACTTTTTAAATTTTTCGAGTTAATGGAAATAGTTTATGGTTGGCATGCGTTATCTTATATTTAGTATATACATTATTTTAACTTTTTCAATTTTATGAGCTATATCTTGTGCTTAGCGTATACGTTATCTTAACTTTTTCAATTTTTCGAGTTAATGGAAATAGTTTATGGTTGGTATGCGTTATCTTATATTTAGTATATACATTATTTTAACTTTTTCAATTTTACGAGCTATATCTTGCGCTTAGCATATACGTTATCTTAACTTTTTCAATTTTTCTAGTTAATGGAAATAGTTTATGGTTGGTATGCGTTATTTTTAACCTTTTCAATTTTACGAGCTATATTTTGTACTTAGCATATACGTTATTTTAATCTTTTTTCAAATGTTAAAAGATGTAATCTCTCCCTTTTACATAGATCTTGAAATATTGGGACGCGAAGTTAGGCCTAGAACAATGTTTTTCCCACACTTCAGGGCTTCCCAAAAAATCCAAATTTAGAGCCCCTAGGGACGCATTGAAAAGGGGGGCCACATCTGTAGGGGGGTGGAAATAGAGGTATTTGGGGAAACAACACATGTGAAAGCTCTAGGCGGGAACTGGCGATGACCAATAGGATTAGTTGGCATCTGAACTGAAAGGTGGGTGTCCGCGCTACCTCTCGCGTCTGCGAGAGGATTTCACTCTTAAATTATTTCATCCTCTTTTAAACTTCTGTTATCTCTTTTAAAAGTATAAGCCATATAATTTTCTATTTTTTGATTATACAAAAGCATAATGATTTTATTTATATTATCTTTTTTAAATTTATTCGTCTGAAGGATTTCGCTAACCATATTTAAGCGTATGTTCTTTTTTCCTGATAATCCAATTGTTTATTTTTTTATTTTATTCACGAGGATTTTCAGTTTTTACTAAGATAAGCGCAATTTCGGAGCTTTTCTGCTATCTCTTGTAAAATGTATAGCCCATATAGTTTTTTTTTATTTAGACTCTACTGAAGTATAATGATTTTTATATATATTATTTTAAAATTTATTCGTCTGAAGGATTTCGCTAGCCACATTTAAGCGTAGGTTCTTTTTTCCTGATAATCCAATTGTTTATTTTTTTTATTTTATCACGAGGATGTTTAGTTTTTACTAAGATAAGCGCAATTTCGGAGCTTTCCTGCTATCTCTTGTAAAATGTATAGCCCATATATATATATTTTTTTAATTTTTGATTATACCGAAGTACAATGATTTTTATGTATATTATTTTAAAAATTTATCCGTCTGAAGGATTTCGCTAGCCATATTTAAGCGTATGTTCTTTTTTCCTGATAATCCAATTGTTTAATTTTTTATTTTTATGCTATCACGGGGATATTTAGTTTACTAGGATGACTTCAGAGCTTTTCTGCAATATCTTTTAAAATGTATACGCCATATAACCTTTTTGTTCAAAACACTAATTACCTCAGAATATTTGCGTAATTTTGTCGTTATATGAATGTAATGTTCAGACATAAATGTCCGTTTTGATTCATAATTGTATCTATTTAGCCTTACTTATCCATGGACCTTCTAGCTTAGTTTATTTGAATTTGTAATCCGCTTATTTCCTTTATATATTGGTTTAGTAAAGTATTTCTACAGTCATGCCCAATATAATCAATAAATGAAACAGCAGCATTTATTTATTTATATTTTGCTAACTTTAATGAATAAGTATTTTTTTTTAACTTAGCCTCCTTTGCATTTAGACTAGCATATTTCAATTTTTAGATTGTACGGATATGATATGCATAGGAACCACCCCCATATTTAGTCTATTCTTTTTATAAACGATAGAATGTCTTCATAAATAACATTTTAAACTTCGTGAAGCTATTGAATATTATAAATATAATCCGCATATCATCTTTAAGATTATTCTTTTATTTTATCCCAGTAACCCATATCGTGATTCTTTTTATCTATTTATCGCAAATATTTACATATCGCATTTTAGATTATTATGAAAGCGACTTATTTATCTCAAAATCTTTTGTTGACTCGAAAGGTGTATGCCCCCATCCACAGGACAAGTGTTTAATTTCGTTGCCTCTCTATTCGCTTCCATTTTAAAGTATTTAGATTATAAAATAGGTCAACTGAATTCATAATATTTACTGGGCCTTTATTTCTTTAGCACTTGTGAACAAATTCCTTCTAATATTTAATTATATATTTAGATTATAGCAACAATTTTGTTATTGCAAACATTTGCATACCAGTGTCACGATAACCCGAATTGTTTTCCATATAACGAAGTCGGTGGACGAGTGGGTAACCCCCTCTATTCCCGACAGTCATGAACGCGGGATTGAATCCCGCGTTATAATCTTGTTTAATATGTGAATAACCTTCACATATTATTCATTGTTCAATTATCATGAACTAGGTTGCTCTTGCTGAGCGGTACCTATTTATGTGAATTTGAACCAGCAGAATTGTTTTCCCTGTTAATATAATCCTTCAACACCTTTCCATCCTTTTTCTGATGCAAATTACAACATAGATACTTGCGTGATGGTACAATCACGATAAAATTTCAAGATGGCGGCTGATGGGACGCGCCCGGCGATCGACCTTCAATCCATGTTGCTCCCAACTATATAAAAGATTAAGGATGTTAAATAATCCCCTTTCCTCTTAAATCCGAAATATCCCATAGTCAATAATAAGAAGTCACCTCAGTATGTCATATATAAGAATTTATTTTTTATTTTTATTTTTTTAGATGAAATTTCCAACGATTCTATCCCCTTCCTGAAACACCTTTCCTTGGATAAGGACAAATAAAGGCATCATTATTAGCATCTAATTACAATAAATAATCGCCAGCAGAAGGTCTGATCAGATGCCATGAAATTTAAGCCCGTATATTATTTAGCCTTTTCTTTTATTATAATTTGGCACAGGTATGGTTATTCGTTCAGTAAGAATTCTCTAGAAATCATATAAGATGAGTTGAGTATTTGTTCCAACACTAACGGGAAGGGATGGCTTTGTCATGGTATATGTATGAGAATATATAACAACAAAAGTCATGGGTATTCTAATGGTGTGAATTTGAGCATTTCTTTTTAAATAAAACCTACTTCCCATTGGAGAAAACGAGAAAGATATTTCAATGTTGCTGATTCATTATATGAATTTACAGATTTCTTATAATTATCTTGTTTTATAGAGGCAAGCTTTAATTATGCTCGTGAATCAGACGTGTGGTTTCTTTCCACGACAATAGTGTTTAGACATAGTTTTTTTCTTTCAAGACAATTCTAACTAACAGGGTGTTCAAAAAGCAGAAATTTAAGGAATTAGTCACGACAAAGACAATGTTTGCGCGGGAGTCTGGGAATAATGATGAAAAAGGGATTACAGTGATCCGACTAATAACAGTTGAATAAATAAAATAGAAAAAGATCCCATATTGGATACTAATACCAGTGGGAGCAGATACCACTGTGAAATATATAAGTTTTCTTTTTTTTTTTTCGGAACCATGCATGAGTTTAACAAGAAACTGACGCCTTAAAGTGGCCTTCTCATTGGGATTGATCGAACTTGCTGCTGATTAGGAGAAGTGTAGTGTGTCAGGCCAGTGTATTAAGAAGAAATGGAGAAGACAGTTGAACTAATAAAATAAACGAAGATATACAAGATTAAGATTCCTCCTTGGATTCAGTTAATTTCAATTACCGCGATGAGACGGTATTATAAGTCGGGAGAAAGTTGATTTGGTCGCGTAAGGGATGGCCTCCTAGACGTGACAAAGATCGCCATTGATATCTTATTGAATACCGGACGGGATTCGCGTGTAATAACCAAGAGACCAAGTGACACCCTAAAGTGTCTGGGTGACGATAAGAGTGACGGCATAGTCTAAGTTCAACAATATACACTAGTCAAGTATACGATTTCTTCCACATCAATGCTTTGACAACCACTTCATTCTGAAAGGAGCAACGAGTTTTAACCCTAATGTTAAGGTCCTTTTTAGCGACATCTCCTGTTGCATAACGTAAAGACGCATGGCAATAAAGACAATAAAAATCGATCTAGATCAACTGTTCCCAGATGAACACTTATGACCAACTAGAAGGGCTCCATTCACCCGCATGAATATGTCTTAGACAAACGACCTAATTCTATAAGCTACTATTCTGTGAGTTAAGAGTTGTCAACAATGTTAAAAAATATATTTTTTGGAACGAGAGGAATTGCATAGTCTGATCCAACCAGCGTACAATATTTATACGATTATGCCAAGTTATAGTTAGCATCTAGAACCTACAATTCTGTAAAAAGCTTGCATAAATTCTTGAAGGGAATATTGTTCAGCGAAGTTGTAAGACAACTGACTTTTGTACATATATATCTCTATTTTCCATGATAAGGTTGCCATATCTCATTTAGTGGGAGACAGTACTGAAGAAGAGTGACATGTCAAATTCCCAATAACAACAGTAAAGTGTTTACTGACCAGTCTAGACAGGAATTTAAGACCGTCGAGACAAGCTCAAAGGGGGGAAGACCAGGGGGGGGGGGGGGGGGGGGGAGACAGAATAAGAGGAAATTTCATCCTTTCAAATAGGAGGGTAGGTCGTTAGCTTTGATAAGAAGTGGCAGGGGAGGAGCAGATTCCCAGAAAGGACTCCTGAGATATCAAAGTGGACTAGCGTGTTACCGGGATTCGTTCCCGATGACGGGTTTCGAGGAAACTCCAGAGGGATGAAAAAGAGTTGAAAGGTGTTAAAAGAGATGTGACGAAAGGGTTATGAAGAGGTGTTGAAAGGTGCCGAAGGAGATGAAAAGTGATGAAAAAGAGTTGAAAGGTGTGAAAATCGATAGAAAGTAAACGATAGGAATGATGAAAAAGGGTGAAAAAGGTGGAAATCGACAGAAAGAGGTGTTGAAAGCGATGGAAAAAAGAAAAAGATAATAAAAGGTGGAGAAAGCGATGAATAGAGAGATGAAGAATGATGAAAGGGTGATGAAAGATGATGAAAAAGGTGGAAATCGACAGAAAGAAGTGTTGAAAGGCGTTGAAAAGTGTAGAAAGGTATTGAAAGATTTGAAAGATGTTGATGGAAAGATGTTGAAAAGTGATGAATAGAGATGAAAAGAGACGAAAGGATGATGAAAGGATGATGGAAAGATGGGAAATCGATAGAAAGAATTGATGAAAGTTGATAAAGAGTTTATAAATAGAAGGTAAAGGTTGATAGAAAGACAATAGAAAAATGCTAAAGGAAGGTGTAATTAATGTTTAAAGAGTAGTTGTTGACTCTACTATTGCCTTGATAGAACAATTTTGACTACATCATGTAGTGTTAATAGATAATTTGTTCTAGCCTAGAGGCCAATGTTTGTAAATAACACAAAATATGCACTGAGAGTTTGTATAAGCTGATTTGTCTAAAGTTCAGTAACTGTAAGCACTAATTTATATGTAATAGTCCATATTAATTATTATGTTAGGTTATATTAAATAACATATATGTAATCTCCTTTTGAGAATCCAGAAATTTTACTTTAAAGAGTTTTTAGTTTTTTTTTTAAGCTACAATTTTGTTTTAGTGTTAGAATGTGATTTTTAAAGAGTTTTTCAATTTCTTTTTTTTAAGCTACAACCTTGTTTTAGTGTTAGAATGTGATTTTAAAGAGTTTTCAGTTTCTTTTTTTTTTTAAGCTACAACCTTGTTTTAGTGTTAGAATGTCATTTTAAAGAGTTTTTTCAGTTTCTTTTTTTAAGCTACAACCTTGTTTTAGTGTTAGATTGTGATTTTTAAAGAGTTTTTCAGTTTCTTTTTTTTAAAGCTACATTTCTGTATTAGTGTCAGAATGTTATTTAGGATTGAAGTGAGTTCAACAGTTTAGTTTATTTTATTTTTATTTGAAGTGTAAATAATATCTGAACTCTGGTTCAGCTTTAATATATAGATAAGGGAACTTAGATGCACTAGATAACTGCTGTTGTTAAGGCTTCTTCTTCCTTAACAGAAAAAGGCCGTTTCTAAAGAGGACTGTATAATTCTTGTTCTTGAACTACCTAGGAGACACCCCAATGGTGAATCCAACCTTTAGCCAGAGAGAGAATGAAGGCACGACCAAGAAAACTATTCACACACTTTATTTAAAAAACTCAAATATATACAAAATAATACACACACGTGACCAGTCACTCCTGGTCAAACATAATATAAACATTTACACAGAGTAATAATAAAATTAAACTCTAACATTCCTCCCCGAGTTGATGGGTCACATCAATTTTCATCATTAGCTAACACGGCAGCTAGTTATTTTAATTGATTTTGAGCCAGATAGAAACGTGAACGTAACTGTCGTGCAGCTCCTACAAAATTTGTTCCTTGATCACTATATAGCCGAGTGCAATGCCCTCCTCGCGCTACAAATCGCTTAAAAGCCGACATGATAGTGGGTGTAGAGGCATCTGTGACCAATTCAAGATGTACGGCTCGGGTCACAAAGCACACAAATAGACAGATGTAGCCCTTTTCAGTCTTTCGGCCTCTACCCTTGGACAATCGAAGGTTCACAGGTCCAGCATAATCTACACCACTGATTGAAAAGGGTTTACCCGGTGTTAATCTCTCCTTGGGTGAATCACTCATTAGCTGGCCTTGAGTGACGCGATTGTCGACAGCATGTCACGCACTCTCGAATGCATCTTTTCATCTGATCTTTTGCTCTCAGCATCCAATATTTCTGTCTCAATGTGGACAGCATCAGGTGCACACTTCCGTGCAAAGTCCGCATATGAACCGCTTGAATAATCATCTGAGCTACCTTTCCTGATGAAGGTAATAGCGCAGGATGTTTTTGTTCATATGTCATAGATGGAGCCCATTTTAATCTACCGCCGACTCTAAGGATTCCTTGATCGTCGAGGAACGGTGTTAAACCATAAATCTTGCTCGTGCGCTTCACTGATCCTAAAGTGGTCAAACTTCTTATGTCTTCCCTAAAATGTTGGAACTGAATTGATTGAAGTATTCTCCTATGAGCATTTCTCAGTTCAGCTGTGGTTAAGTGCGACTGATATCGCTCCGCGCCGTAGCGGCAGTTATGGCAAAAACGCAATATCCAGGCCACCTTTCGGGTATATCCAGTAAAGGTTGAGCTCATCGCTCCGATAGCCACCAAGAAAGGTGTTTCACTGATGGCATGAACACTCTGGAGCTCAGTTTGACTTTGGTTCTCAAACACATGAAGCTTTCTGGGCCATTCTGTTGATTCCGCGACAACCAGGTAGGTCCCGTCCACCAGATGGAAGACTGTTTCAGCTCGGACCCCAGAATTCCTCGCGAGGCGATATCCGCTGGTTTATCTCCTGTGGGAACATAGCGCCACTCCCTGATTTGTGGACAACTCTGAATTTCCACCACATGATTGCCGATGAAAGTGGGGAGATTTCTAGACATAGTTCTTATCCAACTCAAGACTATAGTAGAATCGAACCAACAGGTAGCACTCTCCATTTTGATATTCAACTCTTCCAGTATATATTTCATTAGTTTGGTCAGGAGAAGAGCTGCGCACAATTCTAAGCGTGGAATTGACATCTTCCGAATGGGAGCCAACTTAGTCTTTGATGCCAACAGTTTTACACTAACCCCATCATCAGTGGGAATTCTTATGTAAACGGCTGCCGCATAGGCGTCTTCAGAGGCATCACCGAATCCATGCAACTGCACTCCCTGGGTATTCCTTCCGAGACTCAACCATCGGGGTATTCTCAAACTTCCTATGAAATTCAATTCCTTTCTAAATTTAGTCCATGTTTCAATCAGTGATTCATCCATCGGATCATCCCAATGTAATCCCGTTATCCACAACCTTTGAACCATTATTTTTTCTGTTACAAGGACAGGTGCCAACCATCCCAAGGGATCATATAACTTGGCGATAAAGGAAAGCATTTCGCGTTTGGTAGTCACCGATGTCTTTTCCAACGACTGAACGTTATATAAAAAACAGTCTTCACCTTGGATCCATCCCAACCCCAATGTCCTTATAACCTTGGATTGTTCAAATGTGATCTTTTGTGCGCAATGCTCTTCCGCAATGTTGCCCAAAATCGTCGGATCATTAGACGACCACTTCTTCAAGGTGAATCCTCTACATCTAAGCAACTCGATGAGTTCATCACGCAACGCCATTCCATCTCTTTGATCATCTGCACCGGTAATAATGTCATCTACATAAGTATCCTTTATGATTGCTCTAGAGGCTCGAGGATACTTAGCCCTTTCATCCTCTACCAATTTTAATAGGGTTCTCATTGCCAAAAAGGGTGCTGCAGCAGTACCATAGGTAACAGTATTAAGTCTATAAGCCATCAATTTATCTTGCGAGCTTCGCCTCCATATAATTCTCTTCCTTTCTGCATCGCCAGGACGGACCAGAATCTGTCGATACATCTTTTCTATATCTGACATAATAAATATTCTGTGTCTTCGACAATTCATCAGGATAGACAATATATCTCTTTGTAGTTTTGGACCAGTGTAAAGTCTATCATTAAATGAAAATCTATTTTTGGTTTTTGCAGATGCGTCAAAAACCACTCTAAATTTCCCTCTATCAGGTTGGCCTCCATGGACTGCATGATGAGGCAGGTAACAATGTTCCACCTGATCACCAACTGGGATCTCGGTCAGCTGGGTCATGTGTCCCAATCCTTCGTACTCTTCCATAAACTTATAATAATCCCTTTTCAGCTGATCATTCAGAACTAGGCGCCTTTCCAGGGCCATCTGCCGTTTGACACATAAGTCCAGGGAGTGTCCGAAGCAATCCTGCATTCCAACCCGTGGATCAAAGGGCAAGGGAACTATATATCTCCCACCCGGTGTTCGCTGAACCTCCCTTTTATATAAATTCCTACAGAACTCATCTTCTTCCGATTCTGTCGGCCTTGAGGAGATCTCTTCAACTTCATAAAATCGCTGTATCAACTCATCCAGGTGGTCCTCATATTTGACACGAATATTATATACCAAATGCGGACTCGTCCGATCTCCCTTCGGCAATTCCCCAGAAATTACCCATCCCAACCTGGTGTTCTGGGCGCATAGATGGGTTTTGTCACAAAACCTAAGGTCGGGGAGGAGCAATCTTCCATAGACATTCGCACCTAGGATGACATCCACCTTTCCACATTTCTCAAATTGGGGATCGGCTAGCGGTAGGACCTTCCAACTGGATGGTATAGCCAAACATAGGTCTTTAGTTGGCAACAATCCTGTCATTCTTCCTACCACTAATGCCTTCATCGGCAAGGTCCATCCTGGTTCTGTCAGCGATTCCAATGCAAACGAAGCTAGTTCTTTAACATGTTCTCCTTTAATATTATTTACTCCATAAACTTGGACATTTACTCCGCATGTTGGAACACTTAAATGCTGCAGAAGATCTCGTTGTATAAATGATGACTGAGATCCCTGATCCAGCAATGCTCGCACCACTACCCCGTTTCCATGGGGGTTTACAATCCGAATCAAGGCGGTGGCCAAAAGTGCCTTAGGAATGGCTGTTCGTACATGCATTCCGGCAAATTCCACCTCTTGTGCATCAATCGGTGCAGGAGGATTCTTGGGGCTAGTCATCTCCCGATCATTTGGATCCTGAATTTCTCGAGACACTGTATTCGTTCGATGCAGGAATTTGTTATGGCCGCCCTGACATTGTGCGCATCTTATAGTGCTCCTGCATGTTTTTCCCGTATGTCCCACGCGTAAGCATTTAAAACATGCATTCGCCTTCTTTAATGCCTCCACTCGCGCTGGGACCGGCATTGAACACCATTTAGGGCAAGATTGTATCCAGTGGTTCCCGTGGCAGATTATACACCAGGGAACCCTCTTCACGGCATTTTCTCCTATTTTTGCCGTATGTAACCCTGTTACATAATGCCCGGTGTCTTTCTTAAGTGATGATTCCCCAAATCCATCCCTAATGTAGGCAATTCTTTGTTCACCCTTAACTTCTCTTCGTACAAACGCCAACAGAGAAGTTAGCCTCTGGTCCACCATTGGGATTAATTCCTTTTCGTCTCTATCATAGCCAGCCATTGCACTCCTCTGCCAGATTCTAATCAACTCCTCTGGCAAACTGGACTCCACGAGTGGATACAAAAAGGAAGAGCTCTGCTGCACATTCACGCCCAGGGAATCCAATGACCTTAGGTGTGATTCAACCTGGTCATATAAACTTTCCAAGGATATATTCTTCTTTCTTACGTTATTAATGACCAGTTTTAACAACTGTCTCACATACACCTCGGTCAAGATCACCTTGTCGCCGAAGCGATCCCTGAGAGCCTCTATTACTTTGGGGTAGTTAGCCTCTGTCAAAGGATAGCTCTTTACCAATCTTTCTGCTCTTGTTCCAACCTTCATCGACTGGATCAAATATTGGAATTTATCCACTTCAGACAGGTTTGGATTCTCATGTATGGCCTCAAATTGCGACCACCATCCCAGCCACTCGAGACTGGTGCCATCGTACACTTTTAACGAGATTTTTGGCAGTCTTCATGAGGCACTCCTCTCTGGGCTACTCCCAATTGAAGCCACATCCCCTTGGCCTTGTGGGTCATTTCCCTTAGGATCAAGATATTCGGCTACTTTCTTTTCTATTAGCAGAAAGTTTCTTTCATACTGGTCGACCAAATCCTGTTCTTTCTCCAATTCCTGCACAGTGGTGTTCTCATCGTCCAGCATTAACTCCTCAATTTGGGAATTCGTGCTTCTTAGCCGGCCCACATTAGTCTCCAGCAATTTGAACACGACCAAGATAGAGTCCCGAGAAGGATATTCTTTGTCAAATTCAGTCTCAATTTCGTTTATATATTTTGTCCCCGAGGATCGCAGCCGCGTTCTTAATTTCTTAATTTTATCCATCTTGAATTTCTTACTTAAATTTAAATTAAGGCCAATTTACATATATTCGCTAAACTTTGCCAATCTATTTTGTTTAACCTTAATTTTCTTCAACTTTGCCTTCTTAAGCTTTAATTTCTTCGGCTTTTATTTCTTTGGCCTTATCTCTTTTAGCCTTGTCTTCTTTGGCCTTTTCTTTAGATTAAACCTTTTGGCCGTTTCTCTTCCAGAATCCGGCTCGAATAGGACCAAATGTTAAGGCTTCTTCTTCCTTAACAGAAAAAGGCCGTTTCTTAAGAGGACTGTATAATTCTTGTTCTTGAACTACCTAGGAGACACCCCAATGGTGAATCCAACCTTTAGCCAGAGAGAAAATGAAGGCACGACCAAGAAAACTATTCGCACACTTTATTTAAAAAACTCAAATATATACAAAATAATACACACACGTGACCAGTCACTCCTGGTCAAACATAATATAAACATTTACACAAAGTAATAATAAAATTAAACTCTAACAGCTGTGCTTGTAACCAATTCCCTATGGGCAGGCTTGGAACATGCGTTGGGTATATTGACACCCTATAATCCCTCGTGTCCAGAATGCAGTCCAAGGAGAATTTCTAATGAGAGTGTGTAGGGCAGTTGTGATCTAAGAGTTGATAAGTAGGGTAACAAGTGATCTCTGTTGTTAAACTCCAAAACAGGTTGGGTATTAAAAGCCCTATGATTCCAGTATCGGGGGAGAGTTTAGCTGAAGAGCAGAAAAAGGAAGACGCCAATAATTTTGAACAGGAAGTAAGGTCGGCAAACACTTGGAGATTTATCCTATATGGCAATGAGGTAAATGCTTGAAGTTCGATTCACTCCAATTTAAGTGCTAGTTTTGATGATTCATTTTGTTTAGCCACCAAGTGTCAAGACAAAAAGAAGAATTTCAAACTATTAGATGCACAATTTTAATGATAGGTTAGATTTCAGATTTGATTGTTGACAATCAATATATTTTTATTTATTTATTTATTTGAGTATGCATAATATATGTAGAGTTTGTATGAGGCATTTTCTTTTGAGTAAACTAGGGCATTAGTCCCCAATTTGCTTTAATTTGGTAATTTTATCTGATTTCACACTTAGTCCTGGAGATTAGTAATTGTTAGGGTAAATGTTAACATTGACGATTGAAATGCTTTGGCTTTTATAGTAGTTTCTAGCTTTAGTTTATGTGCAAGATGCGAATGAAATTGAATGAATGGGAAATCTTAGTGAATGTGTCAAGGATAGGAACAATTATACTGTTAGACCAAAGGTACATTAGAATAGTGCTAATATTTAATAGGTTCGATTTTTAATTTTGATTTCTTTATTTGCTAGGATCGATAGCCTCACAGGACTTACAACTCTATCGATAGGAAGATATCCGCTCCTTTTGTTAGGCCTCCTTTTAAAGGATTATAAGTATATATATTTTTTATTTTTGTGTAAGTAATTACCTTATTTCATTATAATCAACTTGAATTCTAAGGGTCGTAGATAATGATCATGTCTCGATTCTCAGACTGGAAGATTGCGGGAGGTTATGATCAGACCAAAAAGCCCACAAACCTTCTCCTCATGAGAGGGAACGGAGAGGCATCAGGTGAACTTTGTGCTAGGTGGGGGATTTAGTTGCCAATGTCGTAAAGCCAGGGGCATAGCGACAAACCTCGGGTAACCGATCTGACATCGTAGTTTTCGACGCTTTAAGCGTGGCTGGGATGAGGGTGATTCAGACGGGAGGTTGGGAGAAATTGGCACGATAGATGCTCTTCTATATATTGCGCAGCTTGGAACCAATCCTCTAAGGACAAACTTGGAACATGCGGTGGGTAAATTGGATGCCCTATAACTCCTTGTTTCTAAGTCAAAGTCCAAAGGGGGTTTCTAATCAAAGATAACAATGGAGCTAACAAGAGGCAAGTTACGAATAGACGAGGCGATTCCGTCTACAGATTTTAGGTACCAGATAGCAAAGTGACAGATGGACTGTCCAGATTCTTTGTGTTTTTATCGCCCCAGGCTAGCAAAGGTAATCACCTAGTAAAGACTATTGTCTGCCATACGTTTAGTTAGAATGAGTTCAAGTCTAAATACCATTTAGTAAGTAGATATTTTTTTTTCAATGAGAGTAACTCATTCTATGATAAGATAAATTCAAATTAGTAGGACAACAAAAACGAACTTCAGAGCAGATTGCCAGAACAGGCCAGTATTCCAGACTTGAAAAAGGAGGAAATTTAAGGGAAGTTTGAATATCAATTTTTTTTTTGGCTGAGAAGTAGCCCAGAACAGTAAGTTTTTTTTTTAGAACAAAGGGTCAAATTACAGAGAGATATTAAGAACTCAAGTGTGAGAAGATATATCATAAGGTAGAAGTAAGACATAGGTTGTTAGTCATCAACATTTATCCTCTTTGAGGTTAACTATATGTATTTTATTAAAGTAAATTTTATTGGTTTAAAAATATAAGTACACATTCTATAGATAATCTAAACAATGGATAATAGAGGATGACAACAGTGACCAACTAAAACATAGAGAAGTAAAGTTGTCACCCTAGATAAGGTAAATTTGGAATAATCTAGTTTAGAGAATCATTGACTACTAGGATTTCTTTTTTTTTTCTATTTGACTACCATCATGGTTAAGAGAGGCGGAGAAAACGCCAGACGCACACTCCCAGTGACAAATCAGTGAGTACAAACTTTTAATTAGTGTAAGTATATTCTAAAATACTCGTAAATACCCATGACCCTCAGTGCATATTTATTCTTTTGTTATATTATCTATTCAGTAATATACCATTTACCATGTATATTTTTTAAATCTAATTATATTTATGTATATTTATATATAGATAAGGCACAATTTGGATTATAGATTATAAACATAAGATAACGGGACCAAATCCAAATAAATAAATAGTGTGTGACATTTCGGTAACAGCGTTGTTACCATCTTCAGACAAATGTACTGAATGAAGAATTTAACCACAGCATATATTTTTTTGTTTGTTTATCATAGTATATCTTCTATATCAACGTTATTTCTTTTCTACTTTTATCATATTCATCCAATTTTTTTTGGCATATTTATTCTTCTGATATAGTATTTACTTATTAATACACCATTGTCATGTATATTTCTTTTATTATATTTATGTATATATATAGATAAGTCACAATTTGGATTAGAGATTATAAACACAAGATAACGGGACCAAATCCAAATAAATAAATAGTGTGTGACATTTCGGTAACAGCGTTGTTACCATCTTCAGACAGATGTACTGAATAAATTTAACCAAAGCATATATATATATTTTTTTGTTTGTTTATCATTGTATATCTTCTATATCAACGTCATTTCTTTTCTACATATATCATATTCATTCAATTTTTTTTGGGCACATATCATTCCCCTCGTTTTGTTTACCATATTGTTATTGTTATTTTAATCTTATATACCAATTTAATTTTTGCCTTATATAACCTTATATAATCATTTTTTTTATTTGCCATTCGTATTATAACATTACCTCATGTACCTCATCACTTATAGTTAATAAAGAATTTTTTTAAAGATATGTTTTAGGAATTGGACATATCTACGTTAACACACACAATTCCTTGGCGCCCATATAACTATGTTTTATCTGGAATGGTCTAAATGTCTATTTGTACAGAACCTGGGTATAGACCACTTCCCCATTTTCCCCTATAAGGACTGCAGCAGGGAATGTATGGACCCACTTCACAACTAGACCAAATTCTCCGGCATACAGGCAGCGAAAGATGGGTTTAGTATATTGCCCACTAAATGGTAGGATAAAATTTCCTTTTAATGCTACTATAAGATAACCTGTTCTAGGTACCTTGGCCTGTTTGTTTGTTTCCTCTTTTCCTGAGTGTCAGTGATTGCTCATACTGGTATCGGAAAAAAAAAAGTATTTTCTTCCAAAAATCATATTTATCATAGGTCATGAACAGATCTGAATTGGAATAAAAGACATTTTTTCACTCTGGCAGGGGAGGAATTGTTGGGCCATATTTTCACAAAACAGACCCAACAATGATGCAAACATTTTACATCATATATGTACAGTATCTCGTCGAAGTGCTTGTTGTCCAGATGGAGAATTCCCCACCGAGGAAAGGCCGAGAAGATGGCCGACGATGCTCCAAAGACCAAAGCCGGGGAAGACGCCTAGTTGGAGATGGCACTGACCCTCTCCAAACTGACCAACCCTCCACAGGACAGCGATGATGAGGATTAAGAAATGGAGAACTTGATTTAGATCTGGGCTTGTATCCCAAAGCCCGCTGCAGAAAGGCCCAGATGGAGAACGTACAAAATGTACATATGTACATATGTTTATAACCAATCCCCTTTATATGCAAGATGAAAGGTCTAAAATTTTATTACCATCTCGAAAATTCTAAAATTATTTTATTCCAAAGAATAAAATTAATTATATATATATTCTAGATAGATTATATATATTTTTAAAGATAACAATATAAAAATTTTTAAGAAGAAATTACAAAATTAAAATCTCAAGAAATAGACCTGTTACATTTTATTATTTTTTATTATTAATTTAAATTTTCTTTTACTCCAAAGAATAATATTTTTATTTTTATTTTCGAATATATTCTGCGAAATTAAATTACTTTTCTTTTTACTCTGTAAAAAGAAGATGATAAATTTTTGGAGGGACGCGTTTAAAAAAAAAATCGTTCAGTTGAGATGAAGCAATCGTTCAGTTGAGATGAAGCAAACGTTCAGTTGAGAAAAAGAAATCGAACAGTCGAGACGGGCCTAGGTCGGGACGTAAGGAAACACAATGGTAAGTTAATATTATTTTAAATTTAAGTTGTGCGGGTCAAATGGCCTGATAACAAGTTAGGAGATTTTTTTTATTATCACATTTAGTAAGTTTTATTATCTAAGAATTTTTTAATTTTTTTTTATGGTGTCGAGCTATCTTGTAAGCCCACGATTTTCCGCCATGAATAGTGTATTCCAAACAAAGAATAAAAATTCTTTTGTTATATATATTTTTTTATATACATCAGTAAAATTTTAAAGTAGAGGTCTCGCTTGCATAAAAATGAAATTTGAAGGAGAGAGCTGTTTATAAAGTATTAGACCTTAACTTGCATATAATGTACTTTTTTTTAAATTACAGGTAGTTTTAGTCTTAATAAACTTCATATGTATTTCAATTTTACCATTTTGTATTTTTTTGTTTTATACCAAACTAGACATTCAAAATTTGTTTTTTTTTTATGGTTGGTAAATAACATGGAGATCTATATACACCCCATTGGGAATCAAATTCTGTGTTTGAATATATCATATTTGATGTGTTTTTCACTTTGGTCAGATGTCTAAAGGTCCAACACGTTTTGCAATTTCCCACAAAGTATATTCAAACAATGTGTATGTGTTTTTTTAATTCATAAAGGTAATGATTATACACTATATCATTAAAGAAAGCAACCCAACAATATTGTTGTTTTAAGAATTTCTTTTGTTAACCTACTTTGAGATTTACCCATGGTACCATATTATAAAATGGAGGTTGAACCTTATATAGAAGGATCTGAAATACTAAGGATAAATTTCTAAACAAAAAAAAGTATGTTAACATTTAGGTTTATATTAATTATATTCAATATTGTATAAATCAGTGTTTGTGTAATTGCCGTGGCGAGTTTTAAAATTTTGTTTAATGAGTTTAGTATATCACTTAATGGTCAATACAAGATATTTCGATATGCACAAACACTAATTTAACAATGCAAAGAGCAGAGAAAGGAACCTCATTTTTACAGAATAGAACAAGATAATAACGAGGACTGCCGAAAGGGATATGGAAGAAGGTTATTGAAGAAAATATGCAAACAACTGAGTAGATAAACATCACGCAATGCCACCGTTTATCCAGAAAACCCGGTGCACATATCCTGATTGAAGTCCCAGAACAAAACGATAGATCAACTCTATTTGAAGCTGCTTTCAATTTAAGAGGAACTAAGATATCACTATCGAAAGACTATAGCGTGAAGATGAGAAAACAACGGCGCGTTTTGAATGTTAAAAGAAGAGAACTCGCCGAAAAAGGTATTCTAGCTAAGCTAAGAGACATCAAATTAATAATTAATGACATAGCATATAAGGTCTGTGATGGACAAATTGTAGATGCCAATGGACATTCATTGTAGCAAGCAGCTAGGAAACAATCACTTGTAAATAGTCAACCCAACGATACCTTTTCAATGACCTGCTGGAACGTTAACGGGCTGTATAGACTCAATTCAGTTTTTCCTCTTCTTTATAGTCACTTAGAGAGATACGAAATATTCGCTTTGACCGAAACAAGGTGTGACCATCACTTAAAAAACGGCCCCAGAGGATTCCACTTACTCGAATCACTGGCAAATAGAAGCTCCAAACTGGGAAGATGCTCGGGTGGAATAATAGTAGGAATCAAAAATAAACTAAAAACTATGTTGGGGATGGTCGTTGTAGAGCATAATTGGATATTTATACCTTTCAAACGTTGTTTCAATATACAAATTTGTTATATATTTACATATCTTTCTCCAAACGAATCTCAACTGTCAAACTTCATTACTTTATCCAAACATGTCGAAGATAGGTTGGCTAACGGCTATGAAATAGTTCCCAAGCGGGTGACATAAACATCCATACAGGCACCTATGGATACTTACACAACCCGTTGGAACGTCCCTTACTTCTTTCACCTGAACGCAAATCTAGCGACCCAGTGCTTTCCAAACATTGGGAACAACTCATAAACTTCCTAGACAATAATCTACTGACAATAATTAATGGCAGAACTATAAGCGAAAAAACTGGAAACTGTACATTAATCTCAAGTCATGGCTCATCTGTTGTCGATTATTTTATTATCTCATATTCCCTGCTGGAGCACGTTGTTGACCTTAAAGTAGATAATAACCCATACTGGAACCACCTTCCACTAACTATAAACATGTCTAACTTATCTAATTAATACAAAGCAATAACGCGCCACCTATACATATAAAATAAAAGGATTTAAAAGCGCGAATGTTTCGTTTATACATAAAACGAACTTCTACTGTCCTTACTGCGATGAAAAAATATAGTCTTTATAGTATTATTGTCTTTATAGTTTGCTGAAGAGCATTGCTCGAAGCAAATATTTGAATGTAATTCTACTGTCCTATAAGCTTATGTCCATAGTTCACTTGAAAACCATTTCTAAGATTCCATCCTTCAGTGTAGCATATAAAAGCAGAATGATCCAATACAGTATTAGAGCTCTGAGAAGCGGTCTGGTGGATTAAATTGGCGAAACCGCTGGGAGGGTTCACCACTGATGAGCCAAGCCCTCCCAATATATTTTTTCGTCGTAGTAAGGACAGTAGAAGTTCGTTTTATGTATAAAAGAAACATTCGCGCTTTTAAATCATTTTATTTTAACTTATCTAATCTCAAACGAACGAAAAAAACCGTCTATCCCTGCTTTGAAAGATACAGATGGGCACCTGATAACACATCCCTCTTTTCGCAGAATCTTGACAACAATCAAGTCTCTACCAGAATATTGACAGCCTAGTTAATACATTTTCTAAACAAATACAAAACGCAATGCTTGCTGCAGATATGCACATTAAGGTCAGACCTGGCCGTCCAAAATAGAAACCCTGGTATAACAGGGAATGCTATTTAGCCAAAAAATCTGCTAAGGTAAGCCTCACAACCTTTAAGGAAACGAACACCGACCTAGACCGCAATATTTATGTCTCAAATAGGAAAAGATACACGACCTTAATAAACTTCAACAAGAAAAAATATCTTCAGGAAAAACAAGAACTTCTTAAAAATGCCCGTGACTCCGCAAACTTCTGGAAAACTATAGCTATATTGAAAGACAAAAGCTATATACAAGAAAATATAACAATTTTAGAGTGGCAGTGCTTTTACAACAAACTGCTCTCTGCTGAGACGACGATAGGAAGCGACCTATCTACTCTCTCACCAATTGATCCTGAACTCTACTGTGAAATCTCCATAACAGAAATAACTAGAGAAATCTCCAGTCTGGCAAATGAAAAAGCTTGTGGCGCTGATGAAATTCGGAATGAAGCATTAAAGACCCTACCTTTCGAACACCTTGTTACTCTAAAAAATATATTCAATAGAATCATTAATTCTGGTTCATATCCCTTAATATGGTCTAAATCTATCATCCATCCTATTTTTAAAAGCGGTGACCGGGATAATCCATCAAACTACCGCGGAATTGCCCTTATTATTAATCTGTCAAAACTTTTCACATCAATACTAAAATCGCGATTATGCAACTGGATTGAAGTTAGATCAATTATTCCAGAGAACCAGGCCGGATTCAGAAAAGGCTACTCCGGTCAAGATCACATATTCACACTGTTGTCCTTGATACAGCTGACTCTCAGACGTAAAAGAAGAAAACTTTATGCTTTTTTTGTGGGCCTAAAAAAGGCTTTTAACACTGTTCCCCACTCACTTCTGTGGTCAAAATTGGGTGAATTAGGTCTGGATTTCCGCGTTGTTAACCTTATTAGGAACTACTTCGAACAAATGACAATGACGGTGAGATGAAACAAACTATTTACTGAACCCATCAAAATCCGATCGTGAGTGTTACAAGGAGAACCCTTATAACCATATCTATTTATGCTCTTTGTAACTGATTTAATCAACATTTTAATGACTCTACTCTACCAGGCATATACCTCCCTAATTTTGGAACAGTCCACCTTTTGATGTATGCCGACGACATATTTCTCATAGGAGAATCAAAGATCAATCTACAAATAAAAATTAACATGTTGAAAAAATACTTCGAAACAAATCATCTAACCCTGAACGAATCAAAATCCAAGATAATGGTTTTCCGAAACGGTGGCCTGCCTGCAAAATCGGACAAATGGTTCTGGGGAGACCAACTGTTGACAGTGACATCGAAATATCTCTATCTGGGCTATCCCCTCACAACAACAATCTCGTTTAGTCAAGTGGCTTCATACTTTAAAGGCAAAGCGCTTGCAGCTACCGGCGAAGAATGGAAAATTATAGAGAAATCCAGGTTGAATTCATTTGGTTCATCAATGAAACTATTAGACTAGATTATCCTGTCAACTCTGCTGTAATCTGCTCCAATTTGGTCGAACGAAAAGAACAAAATCTTGGACAAAATTCAGAATAACTATCTCCGTCGATTATTGAACTTGCCGAGTAACACACCAGGCTACATACTATGCATGGAAACCGGACGCTTCTCACTAGGAGTCACAGCAACCAAACTAATTCTAAAGTTCTGGTTAAGAATATCAAAAATGGAAAAATCCAAATTGCCCGCAATCTGTCTAGCCCAATTATGGGAAACGTCCACTTTAACGAATACCTTTATAGGTTTTACAGAAAATTTAATCAATATCCTAAACTCAACTGGATTAATGTGGTTAAATAAGTGTTCAGACCCAATATTCTACAGAAAGCAATACCTCAAATTATCAGAATCACTATAGAACAGTCTATTCAAACTGATCAATCAAGAATAACCAATTTGAAGCTGCACACACACTACAAATATTTACATAAAACATTCGCAGCAGAGAACTATCTACTAAGTGAACTCCCACTGCCGACTAAACGCCTCATTGTGCAATTGAGAATTATATTTGTTTTATATTGAGAAGACCATATAAAATATCTAAAGACAGAAGACTTGTATTGCCAACTATGCAAAAATAGAACCGAAAATGAATTAGAGCATTATATATTTGAATGCATGCCTCTTGACACGGAAAGAAAAATACTTTTCTCTAAGATAAGCCATACACACTTCACAATATTTTCTTTATTTTCTTTAGCTCTGAATCTATATAACTTCCTTAAAAATGCTGTAAAAAAGAACGACTTAACTGAACATCCAAACATACTAAAAATTTATGTTTGATGAGGAGGACAGAGCCAATATCCTATTATTTGTTTGGGCAGGTACGATAAGCTAACCCCCACACCGATAAAATGGTGTTTACCTTACAACTCTGAACACTCGGATTTTCCTGGAAAATCTCTTGAAGATTTCTTGAAAAAAAAAGCCATGGTCCACCTGTGCTGTGTGAGCAGAAGAGCTTTGATTGACTTGTTCCATTATATGTATGTTCTATATGTAAATACCTGTTTTTTCCTCTTTTCGCTCTCCACTTCTTCCATCCTTATTTCCAAAAAAAAAATTTTTTTTTCCAAATCCATATTCTTATTTTCTATAGGATCATTAAAATAATAATCTGTATATATTTATCATGTAAAACGAAAATTGAAATTATACCGCGAATGTTTCTTTTATAAAAATCGAAATTTATTTTCAAAGAGAAATAGCGATATTTCTAACTTTGAGGATGAGGTATGGAAAGGTGAAACATGAAGAGTAATGGCGAACGGAAAAATAAAAAGTGTCCAGGGGCGGGAATCGAACCCACACCCTTCTGCTCACCGGGCAGGTGCCTTGTCCACTCGGCTACCCTGGACGTATTTTTCCGTTCGTAACTTATATTTAAAGTAACATTTAATATAAAATATAACGCGGCTGATGATTGTAAAACGAAAATTGAAATTATACCGCGAATGTTTCTTTCATAAAAATCGAAATTTATTTTCAAAGAGAAATAGCGATATTTCTAACTTTGAGGATGAGGTATGGAAAGGTGAAACATGAAGAGTAATGGCGAACGGAAAAATAAAGTGTCCAGGGGCGGGAATCGAACCCACACCCTTCTGCTTACCGGGCAGGTGCCTTGTCCACTCGGCTACCCTGGACGTATTTTTCCGTTCGTAACTTATATTTAAAGTAACATTTAAAATACAATATAACGCGGCTGATGATTGTAAAACGAAAATTGAAATTATACCGCGAATGTTTCTTTTATAAAAATCGAAATTTATTTTCAAAGAGAAATAGCGATATTTCTAACTTTGAGGATGAGGTATGGAAAGGTGAAACATGAAGAGTAATGGCGAACGGAAAAATAAAAAATAAATTTTTATTTTTCCGTTCGCCATTACTCTTCATGTTTCACCTTTCCATACCTCATCCTCAAAGTTAGAAATATCGCTATTTCTCTTTGAAAATAAATTTCGATTTTTATAAAAGAAACATTCGCGGTATAATTTCAATTTTCGTTTTACAATCATCAGCCGCGTTATATTGTATTTTAAATGTTACTTTAAATATAAGTTACGAACGGAAAAATACGTCCAGGGTAGCCGAGTGGACAAGGCACCTGCCCGGTAAGCAGAAGGGTGTGGGTTCGATTCCCGCCCCTGGACACTTTTTATTTTTCCGTTCGCCATTACTCTTCATGTTTCACCTTTCCATACCTCATCCTCAAAGTTAGAAATATCGCTATTTCTCTTTGAAAATAAATTTCGATTTTTATAAAAGAAACATTCGCGGTATAATTTCAATTTTCGTTTTACAATCATCAGCCGCGTTATATTGTATTTTAAATATTTATCATGTGTGTTGTTTATGTTGTTCTTGTGTCTATTTGATCACGCAGAATGCAACTGAACTAAGTATTTATTTATTAACATCTATCTATTATAACATGGTTATATATCTAAGAGTGTTTACAAGTCGAGTCGGCAGTGTTGCCGGATCAATCATAACATGTTTCCTTTAAACAAAAATAAAAAAGGATTGCAGTTCTCCTAGTCTCTATAACGCAAAGGTTTTCTCACTGTTCTACCACTGCGGGTTCGCACACTAGGAGAAGTAGATGATTCTTCACCTTTCTTGGCAATGTCCTCCCTTGGATCATATGCTCTTCTGTTTTCGGAAGTGGGTCTTCCGTGATCTTGTATGTTGTCATCCATGGCTGTCCCTGCTTGAGATCCAGGAATGCTTGGACTTTGACTTGTTGGGGCAGAATCTTCTACACTGAACTTTCTCGGTCTAAGGTGAGACCTGTTCCTGCGGTATTCAGACCCACTTGGTGTTTTCACCATATATGAGCGTGGAGTTTCATGCTTTGCAGTCACTGTTGCCGGAACCCATTTTCTATGCCTTTCCTGCAACATGATGTTGTCTCCTACTTCCAAAGGTCTCAAAATTCTCTTTGGACTTCCTGCATACTTTTGTTGATGGTCTCTCAATTTTTGGTAATTCTTTGTTGTGTCAAACAGTGGTTTCAACTGTTGTCGGGTGTATGTCGAAAGAGTTCTCACAGATCTTCCCATAAACATTTGGGTCGGAGATGGCAAGTCATACTTAGGTGTGTTGTTGAACTCCATCAAAGCCAGATTGGGATCTCTTCCTGACTTCACAGCTTTAATTATCAGTCCTTTGATGGTTTGAATTGTCCTCTCAACTTGTCCATTAGATCTTGGATATTTGGGACTGGAGGTTTGGTGTTTGAATTCATATTTCTGAGCAAAATTTTTGAATCCAGTAGAGTTAAAAGGGGGTCCATTATCCGAAACTAGAGTTCTTGGAATTCAATGAGTCCTGAAAATGGTTTTCAACTGCATGATGGTTTCGGTTTCTCTTTTGCTTGATAATTTCCGGATTTCAACAAACTTTGAGTGGTAATCGACAACCAAGATGGAACTGGTTCCACTCACCTCCATGAAATCTACAGCAATTTTTTCCCATGGAAATTCAGGGATTTCATGAGCTATTCTTGACTCCTCAGGATTCTTTCTTGAATATTCCTGACATGTTCTGCACTTTTCCACTTCATTTTCTACTTGTGTTATCATGCCGGGCCAGTAAAATGCTGATCTTGCTTTTTCTTTGGAAGCTGCTATGCCCTGGTGCGATGAATGAACAACCTGCAGGATTTCTTTTCGAAGAGTCGATGGCACCATGATGCAATTTCCTTTGTAAACAATTCCGTCACTCACATGAATTTCATCTTGAAATTGCCAGTAGGGTTTTGCTTCATCACAGACCATAGTTTTATATTTCGGCCATCCATTCTTCGCATACTCTATTAGTTGTATCAAGGTGTGGTCCCCATGAGTTTCCTTTTGTAGTCTCTTTATTTTTTCATCTGTGGTAACCAGCAACATGTGCACTGATTCAGTTTGACCTTCTAAATAGCTTGTGTCCACCTCATCTTTTAATGGATCTCTAGACAGATGGTCAGCTACAAACATGTTTTTCCCTGGTGTAAACTTCAAAGATATTTGAAATCTCATCAGACGTAAGACCATTCTTTGCAGTCTTGGGGAAAGCTTTTCTAAAGGTTTCTTAACAATACTCAGGAGAGGTTTGTGGTCAGTTTCCACAATAACATCATTTCCCCAAATATAGTACTGGAAGCGTTCACATCCAAAGACTATAGCCAAAAGTTCTTTCTCTATCTGTGCGTATTTTCTTTGAGTTGCATTCAGGCTGAAGGACGCATACTCAATTGCTTGTCCCCCTTGCATAAGCACTGTACCAATACCATATTGGCTTGCATCAGATGAAATGGTGATTGGCTTGGTTGGGTCAAAAAATGTCAATATTGGAGCATTCGAAACCATATTCTTGAGTTTTTCAAAACAATCATTTTCTTCGCCTCCAAATTTCCATTCACTCTTGTTGCTTATCAATTTCCTTAGAGGTGCAGTCTTGTCAGAAAGATTAGGAATGAATTTGCCAAGGTACGTTACCATACCTAAGAATCTTTGGACTTCAGTCTTGTTCTCAGGTCTTTTCAACTTTTGTATTGCCTCTGCTCTTGAAGCTTGAATGGCTATTCCATCTCGACTGATTATATGGCCTAAGAAATTTACTTTGTCGACAGCTATCTGCTGCTTCTTGGCATTGAGCTTGACATTATTTTCTTCCAACCTTCGAAGAACTGTTTCGAGGTTTCGGTTGTGTTCTTCCATTGTGCTTCCATAGATCAAGATGTCATCCATATAGCAAGCAGTTCCCTGGAGACCTGAAAGAATATTGTTTATGCATCGCTGGAATACCTCCGATGCACTGTTCAATCCATAGGGAAGTCGCTTGAACCGGAATCTTCCAAAGGGAGTCGCAATGGTGCACAGGTTGGTGCTTTCTCTGTCTAATGGGATTTGCCAGAAAGCTGATGATGCATCAAATACAGAGAAAACTGTAGCACCTTTCAGTTCAGAAAATATTGTTTCAGCTGTTGGCAGAATATAGCGCTCTCTCTGAACATATTTGTTCAGTTCCCTGGGGTCCATGCAAATTCTGACATCCCCAGAAGGTTTTTGTACCACTACAATAGGGTGTGTCCATTCGCTTGGTTCTTCAACTTTTTCAATAATGTCAAGTTTTTCCATCCGTTCCAATTCTGCTTTAACTTTTTCTCTAATGGAAAAAGGAATTTTTCTGCTTGGAGCAATAACTGGAGTTGTATTTTCATTTAGTCTAATCTTGTGTTCAATTGGCAGTCTTCCTATGCCTTCAAATATATTTTTGTGCCTGTTCAAAATTTCTTTTGCTGAATTGTTCTGCTCTGTTTGGACAGCATCACATTTCTTAATTAGTGAAAGCTTTTCAATAGCTTCTATTCCTAAAATTGGTTGATAGTATCCATCAGCAATGAAAAATTCTAGACTTTCCGTCTTATTTTTAGTTTTGCAATTTAGTGTGGCAATTCCTTTTATCTTGATTTCATGTCCTGTATATGATGTTAGCTTTCGGTTAGTCTGAAATATTTCCAAACCTTTCATTTGTCTGGTGAATGTGTATGGCAAAACATTCACTTCTGCTCCAGAGTCCAACTTGAAACATATTTCCTTTCCATTCACTATGATGGATTTTTCCATTCCAAAGTATGGACTACTTTTGCTTCATGTATTGACCATACAGTTTCTTCTGTTTCATCATTCAGACTTCTGATAGCTGAACTTTTACAGAAAGCTGCAAAATGATTCATCTTTTTGCATTTGGAGCATCTTTTACCCCATGCAGGACAATTTTTTGCTCTGTGAGACTTTCCACACCTTTGGCATTTGAATTCTTTTTCAGATTCTTGATTTTGTTTTGGACTGTGTTTCTTTTCATATTTTCTTATTTGACAGATGTTCTGGTTGTTCTGCATGATCTTGATCTGTTGCTTGCTTATTTCATCTGTTTTGCACATTTCAATGGCTTTTAGAAGAGTTAAATTAGGCTCTCTTAAGAGGCGTTCCTGCAAAGCCTTGTCTTGTATTCCATACACAATGCGATCCCTTATTAAACTATCCTTTTGTGATTCAAATTCACATGATGTGGATAATCCTTTTAGTTCTGTTATAAAACTATCGATGGATTCACCATCCTTCTGGGTCGCTGAAAAAAATTTGAATCTTTCAAAAATGACGTTCTTTTTAGGCTCGCAAAAATCATCAAATTTGTTTATTACAAGATCGAAATTTTCTGCTTCATCTTCTTTTAAATGAAATGTGTTGAAAACTTCCAAGGCTTCTTCGCCAATAAAATTTAATAAAATGGCAACTTTCAGTTTATCAGGCTTTGTGGCTTTTTCTGTTGCTTCAAGATAAAGCATTAATCGCTGTTTGAACCTTCGCCAATTTTCCGCTACATTTCCGTGCAAGGCGAGTTCGCTAGGCCTAACAAAGTCCATGTTTTCTTTTTTCTCACTAATATTTTTCAATAATATATTTATTTGAAAAAGTACTCACTTTTCCGCTGCCACCCTGTTGTTTATGTTGTTCTTGTGTCTATTTGATCACGCAGAATGCAACTGAACTAAGTATTTATTTATTAACATCTATCTATTATAACATGGTTATATATCTAAGAGTGTTTACAAGTCGAGTCGGCAGTGTTGCCGGATCAATCATAACAATGTGTATATAATCTTTCTCCATTTTTACCCCTTTGTATATTTCCCACTTTCATAGGTTTCTCCTTTTTGTAACCCCAAGGAGAATCCTCTGTAAGACAGTGTGTCTTAATAAAGGTTTTTTGTGTGTGTGACTGGTGTCTTACAGTCCGAGACTAAAACATAAAATGTCTGTGCAAAATATTAGGTTGGAGCGTTCCCAGTTAACAACAACTTTGGTAGGCGGCGCTGTACGTTGCCACCGCCGTACCTTCGAGGCGTTTTACACGAGTTTGATTAAGAGCGATATATTTTGTGTGCCCCCCTTTATATTTAAATAATTTATATAAATATAACTATAGAATTGAAATATTTGGTACTCTCTATTTTGTTTATTAATAATTCTCAATCTATATTTACTGTTTAAATATAAAATGAGTTTTTACATCTAAATAATATTTGGGCAAATGTAAACGGTCTTCATATACGCTTTTACACTACCTTTTCATAACAAAATTAAATTAAAATAGGTTTATATTGTTAAAAGAGAAAACGAAAATATAACGTGGTGAGTTTCTTTTTATTGAAAATACAAGCTTTCAAGCAAAACGCTTTTCTTCAGGAAATCCAAGAAAATGTGCGGAGAGGTATAGGCACCCAACTAAGTAAGATTTGAATATTGAAGCGGAATTGCTAGAACAAGCACGTATTAACACACCTAGAGAGCGAGCGAGAAATCCAGTTTAAAATAAGTTTAAAATAAATAAAATATATACATAAATCGGGAAAACACTTGAGGTTAAAATTCCTTATGCGGGATCCATGCTATTACAAAAAGCTATGTACTGCGGGGGTAGTTCAATTTTTCTATTGAGGCTCGGAATTTTATTGTAAACCAAAGCCTCCAGGACCAGTCGTTGATATTTTCCGCGTATGTTATTGTAAATACATTGGGTGTATGTGAAATCAAATGAATGCTGTGTTTCTGCCATGTGCTGATAAATCTGGGAACGGCTGTCTTTGTTCATGATGTTTATATTGTGTTCTTTAGTCCTGATTTCAATGGTTCTGCCGGTTTCACCAACATAATGTAGTTCGCAATTTGAGCATTTAACACAGGCGGATAGTGGGTCCTGCTTTTTAGAACTTTTTGTGATGGGATGCCGGAGTTTGAGTTCGACGGAAGGTGAATTACTAAAATACGTGCGAACACCGTATTTTCTCAAGAAACGGGCAATATCGACGTTGGTTTCGGAATACGGGAGAACGCAAGTCGATTTGTAAACGATTGGAATTGCATATGTACGTTGTTGGTACGTATGGCGCCGGATAAAATCTATAGGATAACCGAAAGACGAAAGGTTACGATAAACGTCATTTCTCTCGACCGTCCTAAAGATTTCTAGAGAACAATGCGTGGAGATCCTTTTTGTTAGTGTTTTGATAGTTGTGATCTTATGAGATGCAGGTGCATGAGAACCGTAATGAATATATGTGGGGTTAAATTCTGGTTTGTAGTATACCGTAGTTTCTATGCTGCTGCCGGTATTGATGACCAACACATCCAGAAACGGGATGACACCATTCTTGTCCTGGTTTTGGGTGAACTTTAGGCATTCGTGATATGCGTTGAGGGCATCTGTGATGAGGGAGTTATTAGCGTTGGGATACATGCAAAATATGTCATCGACATATCTTACCCATAATTTAATTCCTAGGTCATCACGGTCCGTGATCCAGGAGTCAAGGCCAGACATTACGAGTTCAGCTGCTATGTTTGATAAAGGGCTACCCATGGGGGAACCTCTCTTCTGTAGGTAGTAATGACCGTCAAATTCAAGGGTGTTCATATTCAAGCATATTTGGAATAGGTCTGTGATGGTGCAACTGTGGGTATGGGGGAGATCGGAAGATGCCAGGAGTTTTCTGAGTTCTTTGATGATGAGGTCGTGGGGGAGACACAAAAAGAGGGATTTTACATCATACGTGCAGATGAGTGTAGTTTTCTGAGTTATCTATTTCTTTTAATTTGTGGATAAAGTCGCTTGAGTCTTGAATAGAATGGGAGTTATGTCTTGATAAACGGTTTTAGGACATCTGAAAGGTATCTAGCCAGGTGTGCTGCAGGGGAAAGATGATATGCAACAATTGGTCTAAGGGGGATGTCCGGTTTGTGTACCTTCGGGAGGCCATAAATATAAGGGGTGTTGGAGAGATTTGAAGTATAACTTTGAAATTGTGCGGAGGTGATTTGGTTGGTTCTTTTCAGGCGACTTTGTGATGACTTGTAGGCCTTTTGGATGTTGCTGACTTGGGCAGGTGAAGCACCCTCGAAAGTATCCAAATCACCTAGGATGTCCTGCATTTTGCTCTTATATGCCTCAAAAGAGATTATTATACTCAAGAATCCGAGGTTCTATATCCAGAATCAGATTCCTCCAAAAAACAGTAAAAGGACTACTCTCACTTCTAGCCATCAGACTTCCATTTGAAGAACTTACGTCCCTTATCTCCGGCATCACCACCCGCGTTCACCAGCTCGATCAGTTTATCGAAAACCGACATCGAAAGAAATTTGTATTCTGGACACAGAAATACCAATTTCCCTCTTACAACTCCTGCCATAACATCCAGAAAGATGTTATACTAAACCTTGCCAATATCAACCTCTCGGAAGATCACATTTCCCTCTTAACCAAAGGACTCAAGTATAGACTACCCACTAAGCAAGACCCCTTACACATCATCAGCTGTGTTGAGTCTTCTCTACAGAACGAAAGTAATTTTGACAAATACCATATCCGCACCACAATCACCAACAAACTATACGCCTCCGGCCACTCAAGCCCTAGCCACAAATCCTCTAAGAATGAAGTCAAAGCCTTGAAATCCCTCAGAGATCAGAAAGACATAGTGGTCACCAGATCAGACAAAGGTTCACAGGTCGTGATTCTCAAATTGGAAGCATATAAGAGCAAAATGCAGGACATCCTAGGTGATTTGGATACTTTCGAGGGTGCTTCACCTGCCCAAGTCAGCAACATCCAAAAGGCCTACAAGTCATCACTAAGTCGCCTGAAAAGAACCAACCAAATCACCTCCGCACAATTTCAAAGTTATACTTCAAATCTCTCCAACACCCCTTATATTTATGGCCTCCCGAAGGTACACAAACCGGACATCCCCCTTAGACCAATTGTTGCATATCATCTTTCCCCTGCAGCACACCTGGCTAGATACCTTTCAGATGTCCTAAAACCGTTTATCAAGACATAACTCCCATTCTATTCAAGACTCAAGCGACTTTATCCACAAATTAAAAGAAATAGATAACTCAGAAAACTACACTCATCTGCACGTGTGATGTAAAATCCCTCTTTTTGTGTCTCCCCCACGACCTCATCATCAAAGAACTCAGAAAACTCCTGGCATCTTCCGATCTCCCCCATACCCACAGTTGCACCATCACAGACCTATTCCAAATTCGCTTGAATATGAACACCCTTGAATTTGACGGTCATTACTACCTACAGAAGAGAGGTTCCCCCATGGGTAGCCCTTTATCAAACATAGCAGCTGAACTCGTAATGTCTGGCCTTGACTCCTGGATCACGGACCGTGATGACCTAGGAATTAAATTATGGGTAAGATATGTCGATGACATATTTTGCATGTATCCCAACGCTAATAACTCCCTCATCACAGATGCCCTCAACGCATATCACGAATGCCTAAAGTTCACCCAAAACCAGGACAAGAATGGTGTCATCCCGTTTCTGGATGTGTTGGTCATCAATACCGGCAGCAGCATAGAAACTACGGTATACTACAAACCAGAATTTAACCCCACGTATATTCATTACGGTTCTCATGCACCTGCATCTCATAAGATCACAACTATCAAAACACTAACAAAAAGATCTCCACTCATTGTTCTCTAGAAATCTTTAGGACGGTCGAGAGAAATAACGTTTATCGTAACCTTTCATCTTTCGGTTATCCTATAGATTTTATCCGGCGCCATACGTACCAACAACGTACATATGCAATCCCAACCGTTTACAAATCGACTTGCGTTCTCCCGTATTCCGAAACCAACGTCGATATTGCCCGTTTATTGAGAAAATACAGTGTTCGCACGTATTTTAGTAATTCCCCTTCCGTCGAACTCATACTCCGGCATCCCATCACAAAAAGTTCTAAAAAGCAGGACCCACTATCCGCCTCTAATGCAGTGTACAAAATTAAATGCTCAAATTGCGAACTACATTATGTTGGTGAAACCAGCAGAACCATTGAAATCAGGACTAAAGAACACAATAGAAACATCATGAACAAAGACAGCCGTTCCCAGATTTATCAGCACATGGCAGAAACACAGCATTCATTTGATTTCACATACACCCAATGTATTTACAGTAACATACGCGGAAAATATCAACGACTGGTCCTGGAGGCTTTGGTTTCCAATAAAATTCCGAGCCTCAATAGAAAAATTGAACTACCCCCGCAGTACATAGCTTTTTGTAATAGCATGGATCCCGCATAAGGAATTTTAACCTTAAGTGTTTTCCCGATTTATGTATATATTTTATTTATTTTAAACTGGATTTCTCGCTCGCTCTCTAGGTGTGTTGATACGTGCTTGTTCGTGGCAATTCCGCTTCAATATTCAAATCTTACTTAGTTGGGTGTATATACCTCTCCGCACATTTTCTTGGATTACCTGAAGAAAAGCGTTTTGCTTGAAAGCTTGTATTTTCAATAAAAAGAAACTCACCACGCTATATTTTCGTTTTCTCTTTTTAACTTTTAAAACGTGGCTAAAGTATGTCTGATACTAGGTTTATATTGTGACGGTGTTTTGACCCACCGCCAATTTTGAACAGCCCTTTCAACGGCCACCACCTCGGCCGGCTGGGTAAGCTAAGTCGGCGCATGCGCGGCGGTGGTGGTGACGTGGTAAGCACGTGGGAGGATACCATTGTTTTGACGGCCACCACGAGCCAACGTCCATTTTCATCCATCCATTTTCATCAAACCTTTTTCAACTCTTCTTTACTAGATTTTAATTTGTAACAATAATAATTAACATTGATATTTATTTTATATTATATTTGTAATAATTAAAATACCTTGGAATGAATAATTGAATCCATTTCTTGAAAACCAGACGAACCACCACAGTTT
The DNA here is from genome assembly GCA_030710605.1 of Cordylochernes scorpioides. Lineage (NCBI taxonomy): Eukaryota > Metazoa > Arthropoda > Arachnida > Pseudoscorpiones > Chernetidae > Cordylochernes > Cordylochernes scorpioides. The sequence continues at coordinate 68,036,596 of CP092874.1, forward strand.
TGGCGCAGCCGACAGGATTTTCAATTATTCAAGCACCAAAAAGATTTTATTCATTTCAATATTATATTTATTTCAGTCAATTGTAAACATAATTTGGATTTTAATAATTTTTAATCAAAAAATTTAATACTTGAAAAAAATTTTTTTTTTGAAAATAAAAATAATATCCAATTTCATTATGTCGAAAGAAAATATTTTAAAATTGCAAAAATACAGCGGGGATCAGAAAGATATTCGTGCCTATAGATGGGTAAACTTTTTGAATTACATGTTACAGATGAAGATAAAGGAAAGTTTTTCTTTAACTATCTAGAAGGAAGAGCCTTAGAATGGTATGCTGATGAAATTGCAGGAACTAATATTAATCAATGGATAACCATCAAACAAAAATGTATTACAAGATTTGGATCATCAACAGCAACACCATTAATTGATGCACAACGGAGGTATCTACGCCGCGATGAATCCGTCAATGACTACTTTCAGTCCAAAATCCGGCTTCTAAAACAAACTTCCTTATCCAAAGTCGAACAAATCCAGATGCTGACGGAAGGATTACCAGCACAATGGAAGATAAGCTTAGCCCCAATACATTTCGAAGATATAGAGACTTGGGTAAGTGCAACCTTAAAATTGGAGGCTGCTGTTAGCTCCATACAAAATAACTCCAAACCAGCCTTTAGCGATAATAAATTTAAAGATCCTACCTCTTACGTCGCTTCACGTCCGAAGCCACCATACCCATGCAGATTTTGCAAAATGCGAAATTTAAATAATTTTTCACTGGCATAATGAATGCCCATATAGACCCAAAACATTCCCTAAAGAAACTGCAGCAAACGAACAACCCTCAACTTTGTATGCTACTTCCAACCCTTCATCTTCTAACTCAAATGATTTACCAACAGTTAATTTGACCAATAGAGCGACCAATCTTCAAGTTTATCAACATCAACACATTAGTCAACTCCACCCCAATAGAAGCATTCATAGATACAGGTTCAACCATCAGCATAATGTCATATTCCCAATTCAAAAATTTGAATCTACAAACGGAACCATCATCATCCATTTACATCAATCAAGCTAATTCCAGAACAAGAAGCTTTGGTCACGTTAAAGTCAACCTTACTATCAGTCACATCACCCATCAGATAGATTTACACATCCTCAGAAACTTCATGTACCCCCTTCTACTAGGTCTTAACGTGGGAACTCTGTTCAATCTTCATGTCGACATCAAGAATGGTGTTGTGACTACTAAAAGACCATCTTTGTATAATTGTAAATTTCAGGCGAATCATTTGAGACCAGAAACAAATCAAACCCTCGACAAGATATTGCATAAATATACAACTATTTTTAGTGAAAATTATTTTGATGTAGGAAAAATGAAAGTAGCAAAACACAACATCCATACCGTTCCTCATCCGCCTATCGAACTTCGACCATATCGAAGATCAGCCTCAGAGTATGATGAGATAAAACGACAGGTTGAAGATTTAAAGAAAAAAGACTAGTTCGAGAAGCCCTTGGGCCTTCCCAGTCACACTCTCACCAAAGGCGGATGACCAAAAGAGGCTTTGAGTTGATTACCGCCGCCTCAATGCCCTTACCATTGACGACAAGATACCTCTGCCTAACATTCAAGAAGTCATCGATCGTCTTCAGGGAGCGAAATACTTCACTTCGTTGGACATCGCTTCAGGTTATTGGCATGTCGAAATGGCTCCAGACAGCACAGAGAAGACAGCATTCATCACCAACGAAGGGCTTTATGAGTGGTCAGTAATGCCTTTTGGGTTGAAAAACGCCCCTGCTACTTTTCAGCGGATCATACAACAAACCCTTGGTCCATTAATGTACAAGGGGTGCATTAACTATCTTTATGATTTCATCATATATTCTAAAACTTGTTGTATTTCAATTTGATTACACACACAGCGCTTAACGTTAATTATTCTTTAATTAACTACAAAAAGGTGAAAGGATTATATATATTGATGAAATGGTAATCATGGGGAAAGAAAATATAAGTCAGCGCGGCTACGCTGATGTAGGCTACCAAAACAGATTGTGAAAGTACGGGTGTGACGTCAGCTCCGGTGTTGCCGAAGTTAACCGCCCGCCGTCACGGTCCAGCAGTCTCCTCCCTCGAAGTGATCTCTTATTCATGGATTACTTCGCCGCTTAAAAGTCTCGAACGATGAAGTTCATGTAGGTTTCTCCCCAGTGGCTTGGTCAAAATGTCCGCTAGGTTTCTTCCACTTGTAACATAGTCCAGTTGAATCACACCGTCATCCACCTTTTCTCTGACGAAGTAATATCTAATAGAGATGTGCCTGAACTTGGATCGGCTGATGTAGCTCTTGGCGTGTGCTATAGCCGCTTGGTTATCGCACCACACCGGAGTTGGCTCAACCATATTATGTGTTATATCCAAATGGTTCAGGAACTCCCTGATCCATGTCACTTCCCTGACAGACGATGATAGGGAAACGTATTCCGCCTCCATTGTGCTGAGGGCGGTGACAGTTTGCTTTGAACTTTGCCATAGGATTGGAGCGCCTGCAAACATCACTAGGTAACCCGATGTACTCTTTCTGTCTTCCAAATTGGTTCCCCAAACTGCATCTGAATAGACACACAGTTGTTCCCCAGTCCGTCTATAGGTGATGCCTAGATGCTCTGAAGATTTTGAGTATCTTAAAATTCGTTTCGAAGCAACCCAGTGTTTTCTAGTGTACTTTGAACAATAGCGAGACAATTGACTTACTGCATAGGCAATGTCTGGCCTTGTCTGCTGTGAAAGGTAGAGCAGTCCACCAATTAGTTCACTGTAGGGAAGGTCTTGGCAGTTTTCCTCATCTTCTTCCTCAAGAATTTCTGGTCTGGTTTACATCAGCGTTGAGACTTCTCTTCCTTCCTGAAGATTGAACCGTTCCAGTAGACTTTTTATATAGGCTCTTTGTGTTAGAGTTACGCATCTACCCTTTGATCAAGTGAAGTTGACACCAAGCAGGTAGGATACTGGTCCGATGTACTTCGTTTCGAAGTGACCTCTCAGCAGTTCAATGCACTTTTCTCTCACTTCTTGATTCTCTGTCAGAGTAAGAATATCATCCATGTATAATGATAAGATTATCATTCCTTCGTTCAGCTTGAGCTTGTAGACACAAGGGTCAACTGGATTCCTCATAAATCCCTTTTTCTTCAACCACTCATCAAGGCACTTGTTCCAACATCTGCCGCTTTACTTCAGTTCGTACAGAGACCTTTTGAGTTGGCAGTAAAGATGTTCCTCACCAGGTTTAACAAAGCCTTCTGGTTGTTCCATGTAGATCACTTGGTCAAGCTTGCCGTAGAGATAAGCACTTTTCACGTCATATTGGTCTATGAACCAGTTATTTTCAACACCTATTGCTGTGAGCAGTCTTGTTGTTTCAAAACTAGAAACAGGTGAGTAAATCTCATCATAATCGATTCCCTTTTGTTGAGTGAAGCCCCTTGCCACAAGTCGGGCCTTGTATCTAACTACTTGACCCTCGGCGTTGGTCTTCTTGTGTAGTACCCACTTGCAAGCAATTGGGGCAGAGTATTTTGGTAGTTCTGTTAGTTCCCAAACTTTGTGCTTTCTCAAGGATTCCAATTCTTCTTCGATTGCTTCGAGCCAATGCTCAGCTTCAGGGCCTTGGATAGCATCTTTATACGAAGTAGGGGATCTCCCTTATTTACTTCAGTACTGAGGAGTTCAATTGAGTTCTGAGCATTTCTCTGGTTCCTTAGGATCATTGGATGAGATCGAGTAGGAGAAGGCTTCACAATATCTTCATTATGGCTGTCCTCTTCTGTAGGTATCACGTCTTCTTGATCTAATAAAGACACTGGATACTCTTCAATCTCCCGTTGAGTCCCATAGCTGTAGTGTTCAACTGATGGAAGCACCTCCCGGTTGCTGTCGTTCCTCGATACATCACTCTCTCTGAAGACACAGTCCCGAGATTCCACCACTTTCTTCATCTCAGGAATCCACACTCTGTAGCCACGTCCTCTGAGTGCATATCCAACAAGGTTACCTTTGACAGCTCTCCTTTCGAGTTTGGATTTACGGACTTGTCTTGGAACATGGACAAATACTTGACAGCCAATAGCTCTTATGTGTTTAAGGCTAGGCTTGTTCCCTGTCCACATTTCATATGGCGTGCTTTCACCATTGTGATTGTTGAAAACTCTGTTTCTGACATAGGCGGCGGTGTAAGTCAGCTCCGCCCAGGAAGCCTTTGGCAGACCACTTCCAGATATAGTGCCCGTGACAAAATCTAGGAGTGTCCTATTCATTCTTTCTGCCACACCATTCTGTTGGGGTGTATACGCCATAGTGTGTTCATGAACTATTTAAACGCTTGTGCAGAAAGTGTCCCATTCCTTGGAACAAAATTCCAAGCCATTATCCGTACATATTCGTTTTAGTTTCCGGCTGGTTTGTTTCTCAGATTCTTGAATCCACTCTTTGACTTTTCCCAGGGTTCCGCCTTTGTTTTTCAGGAAAAATACACTTGTATATCTCGTAGATTCATCAATGATGGTTAAGACGTACTTGGCTCCTCCCCAGCTCAATACGTCAAGTGGACCCATCAAGTCCGTATGCACCAAGTCCAACGGCATGATTTCTTTTTCCTCCTTGTGTTAGTGCTGAAGGAATGGCAGACGGTAAAACTTGCCGATCAAGCAGTCTTCGCACTTTTCTGGCTTCGCCTGGCTGCAATCAAGTCCTCTTACGCTTTGGTTCTTGGTCATCTTTGCTATCGTATATGCATTTACATGCATCAGCCTTTTGTGCCAAAGTTCCAGTGTAAGCTCTTCCTTGCATTCAGATGCAAGAGAAACACGATCATTCTGATCTATCGAAGAGGATGGAGTAGTCTGGACGTATTAAAGTCTACCCAGCTTCTTATCCTCTATCAAGAGTTTACCTTTCATGTCCATAATGTGGCAACCACTCTTATTGAAGACAACTTTTCTAACGTTTTCTATCATTTGGAGTACAGACAGAACACTGTGACGCATATCTGGAACGTACAAGGTGTTCTGGGCAACCAAATTCTCCCTTGTGTCCAACAATATTGGCACTGACAGTACCGATACCACATGCTTCTATAGAAGAGCAATTCGCAACAGTGATGGAACTCATATTGCTTGTGCACTCTTTCAGGCATGTGAAGTAATCTCTCTTGGGAGTCATACTTTAGAAGAACATTTTGACCTTCTATCAGAAGTGCTAGAAAAATTATATTCCCAAAACCTCAAGCTCAAGCTTCAAAAATGTTCTTTTATCAGAGAAGAAATAGAACATATTGGATATATCATCAAATACAATCAGGTTACACCTTCACCTCGGAAAATAGAAGCCGTTAAAAGTTTCCCAATCCCCAAAACAGTCAAAAACAAACAGCAATTTCACGGTTTGTGTGGTTATTATCGAAGATTTATAAAAGATTTCAGTTCAATAGCACAACCTCTAACAGATTTATTGAAGAAAGATAAAATTTTACACTGGTCTGAAATTCACCAAAAAGCATTTGAAACTTTGAAGAATTTAATCACACAACTTCCAGTTCTGGCAATGTACGATCCCACCTTACCATGTAAGCTCTACACCGATGCCTCAGAACAAAGACTTGGTGCAATTCTTGCACAGAAACATCTAGATGGCAGAGAACAGGTTGTTTCCTATTTCTCAAAACGGCTCAACCCAACCCAGTCACGCTACACCGCTACAGAGTTGGAATGTTTTGCCATCATCGAAGCAGTCAGACATTTCAACAACTACCTAGACAAGCCATTCCAAATTTTCACTGATCATAGTGCTTTAAAATGGCTATTGAATCATAAAAACCCTGGGGGAAGGCTTTTCCGTTGGTCAATGTAGCTATCTTCTTGATCGTTCACCATTATCCACAGAGCAGGAGGACAGCAAACACATGTTGACGCACTTTCCAGGAATCCAGTGTGCACATTCATAATCGAAGATAATATGAAGATTGATCAACAACAGGCAGACTTGCGATTTGTAAAGAACCCTCAAATTAAAAGTGGCATTGTCACTATACGAATTCGAGGCCATTCCAAAGCAGTTGTACCTGATTCCCTACGGGCAAAATGTCTTCACCACTTTCATGAGGACTTTGGACATCCTAGGAAAAACAAAACATTGAAGCTGATTTCCACATATTACTGGTGGCCAAAAATGCTCAGGACCATAAAAGAGTGTGTTTCTTCATGTAAAGTTTTCAGCTCAGCAAACAGTCAAACCAACCGACAATAGGCCACTACCAAATACCAGACAGCGACCTCCAACCATTTGACCTCATTGGACTCGATACAATTGTTTTGGGAAATGAAGCCAAGAACACCAGACATAAGTATCTCCAGGTCATCATAGATCACCATAGTCGTTACATTTGGGCATCTCCCACAGCATCCAATAATTCAGCTGCCATCCTCAACATCCTTAGACAGCTGTTATCTTCTGGAGTAGCAATAAAACGTATTCTGACAGACAATGGTTCGAATTTCACAAGTAGAAGCTTCAAAAATTTTCTGGCGGAAAATAAAATTGCCCATTCCCTTGCTACTCCATTTAATCCTCAGACATGTGGAATGGTAGAAAAGGCTAACCATACCCTTCTCACAAGATTGAGAGCTGCAATTTTGGAAAAACCGAAACAAAAATGGTCGACACTTGTACCATTTATTGTCAAGACATACAACCAGACCCCACATGAAGTAACCAAATTCAGCCCAAAGTTTCTTCTGTATGGGATTGATGAATCACCAACTTTTGCTGACCATCCCATCACTTTAGAAGAAGCAAGAGGTCTGGCTCGCGAGAATACCAGAAAATCTCAGATAAAGAGGAAGAATCATCATGATGATAACATCCAGATGTGGAATTCTCTGAGGGAGATCAAGTAATGAGAACTGTCGCAAAGCACCATCCATGCTGGTTTAAACTCAGCCCAAGACATCAAGGCCCTTTCTTCGTTAAGAAGGAGATCAGCAGTCTAGTCTATGACATCCAAGACACCGAAGGACGAGTGTATCGGGCTCATGCTTCTCAACTTCGATCTTTCAAGGACAGGGAGTCCTTGGGAGCCGGGGGTGTGACGGTGTTTTGACCCACCGCCAATTTTGAACAGCCCTTTCAACCGCCACCACCTCGGCCGGCTGGGTAAGCTAAGTCGGCGCATGCACGGCGGTGGTGGTGACGTGGTAAGCACGTGGGAGGATACCATTGTTTTGACGGCCACCACGAGCCAACTCCATTTTCATCCATCCATTTTCATCAAACCTTTTTCAACTCTTCTTCACTAGATTTTAATTTGTAACAATAATAATTAACATTGATATTTATTTTATATTATATTTGTAATAATTAAAATACCTTGGAATGAATAATTGAATCATATCTTCAAAACCAGATGAACCACCACAATATTAAATAATATAATTTTTAAAAATCGACTTTCTGGTTCACACTTTTGTATCTAATCAATTATGTATTTTTTTTATTTCTCTCTATAAAAAAATCTCGGTATAGTTTAGATTAAAATATTTTAAGTGGCATATTTTCAAGTCATATATTTATACACAAGTTTTATATTTATTTTACAAATATTGTATAAGATGTGATTAATAAACTTTGTAAAAAAATTCTTAATACATTTTTAATAACATGACGTTATGTTATATTCCAATAGGTAAAAAAGGTTAGTTTCAGATGTGTTATAAATTAGGCTTGTTTCTGATAGGTTATAAATTAGGTTAGTTTAAGGTGTGTTATAAAAAGGTTAGTTTCATTAATTGAAATAGGTTAGTTTCAGATAAATTAAATTAGGTTAGTTTCATCGCTAAATAAGGTTAGTTTTAGATAAGTTGAATTAGGTTAGTTTAAGATAATTAAAAAAAAAACAATGGTTGCCTGTAAAGTCGGTTTTACGGGCGAAGATTTTAGGTGACAACGGTAGAATATTTATTGATATGAATATAATTAAATTGCACAATAGGAACAAGGAATTGAATGAAAATAAGAATTGCACAAATTTTAACTATAGAAATATATTTTGTTTACTAAAACATTGTACATGTAAATTTAAACTTAACTAATTACTATTTGAGTGATTTTGTTGAGGATAGGACGATGATAGGAGAAATATGAAATGAAAGGAAGTGTTTCTGCTGTAATGTGTCTTGCGAAAGTCAAGTCGATAGTTGTTCCTTTTAACGTAGTTGACTTAGAAACGTTTGATACGCAATCAAGATTATACGTATTTTTCATGAAATTAAGAAACGAGTTGTCAGGCTTTACGTTTTTGTTGAAATCACCACAAAGAAGAATCGGTATACTAGAATCAACTTGCACGAACGGTGGCACGTACTGGCTGTTGTGAATGTACGGACCGAGTCCTTGCCATAGTAACATTCCAATATCCTGCATACTAGCTCCTGGATGAATATATACAGCACCGAGTATAAACTTGAAGCTAGTATTAGCGGCGAAGCAAGTAACTTCAGTCATGCACATGTCACCCTTGGTTTTAATGACACGAGTTACGTCTGTAATCGCAATTTGGAACATTTCCGCCGTAGATGTCGATGATAATTTACGATAGATCGCCACTCCACCAGCCGCGTTGGTATTTGAAAATCAAAACACTTATTCAGATCGAAGGTTCAAATTTTTGCTAAATAAAATTGAAATTAAATAAAATTTGTAGTTGTAAATGATGAAGTTGAAAATTGACACATTTGCTTAAATTAGATGTTAAAATTCTTGCTCAACACAGTTTAAATAAAGTTTTCTTATATCTGCCACTTTTTCTTAATATTTGTAATTTTAAAGAATCAATTCGAAAATCAAAACATTTATTCAGATCGAAGGTTCAAATTTTTGCTAAATAAATTTGAAACTATTTAAAATTTGTAAAATAATAATTAATTAATTAATTAATTTTAAACTAATAATTTACTTAACACTATCAACATTTATCAATAGTATGACATAACCTATAAACTCAGTTTCTCAACTTTTGTGTCAATCTAACAATTAATCAATCAATCATAGTTTACGGTAATGAAATATCAGTGTACAATTATTTACCTTTATTGTTGTAGTTGTTGTAAATGACGAATCTAAGCACTCCACATTTTCACTACAGACACAGCTGACGATACTTTAACCACACGTGTGAACTTGTATTATGACGCTTTCTTGTTTTTCCAACGCCAAGAACGTTCGAGAAAGACAAAGACAGAGACAAGCATGCGCCTAATTCCCTAGCGCTGCGCGCGCAGCTGCGCGCGCAGCACTCTCGTTCGGTGACTCATCGTAACGTTACCGGGCGTTACACTTTTTCATAAGTGACTCCCAGCCGCAACCTAATTTAAGACGTTGTCACGTCAAAAATAATGTTCGGTTTTAGAATAATTAGTTTAATATTTTATTTTTAAAAATGTTTTCTTTACTTTTAAATCTTTTTAAAAATATTATAATTTAAAAATATATATTTAAATTGGTAAAATACAAAGTATTTCGCCGAAATTGTATTTTTAACTCGTGTAAAACGCCTCGAAGGTGTAGCGTCGCCTACCAAAGTTGTTGTTAACTGGGAACGCTCCAAATAGGTTATTACAAAATGAGATTAACTATATTAAATATATATATATATATATATATATATATACACTGAGTGACATTGAAAATGGAACACCAAGAAATAGTGGCCAGAAATTATGCAAATTTCAGGGTAGACGCGCCTAACCGAGTTATGCAAATGATGTAAAATGCGCAGCTCTCGTGCGCACATGGAGTAAAATATAAGGGAAGGAACTTGCAGAAAGGACAGTATTCGTGTCGTTATTTCTTCAAGGAAAATCATTGTAGAAATTTTGTTCTTGTGTCAAAAGACACGTGTAATAACAGAGAATGTCAGGTCATCGTAAACGGAGGCAGTTCAAGCAGACAGACGCTTTTACGAGGGGCATGGTGATCGGACTGAAAAGGGCAGGTTGGTCCATACGTCAAATCGCAGCTGATACACACCTTGGTGCGTCCACGGTGCACCGACTGTGGAGAAGATGGTTGGAACAAGGGAATGTGGCAATTTATAGGAATGTCGGTGCAACCAGAGTGACGTCAGCACGTGTGGATCGGCGTATCCTTCGACAAGCAGTGGCGGCCCCACAAGCCACTTGTACCGCCATCCTGCAACATGTGAAAGACACCCTAGATCATTCCATCTCGACCAGAACCATTTCCCGTCGATTGGTTGCTAATGGCTTGCACTCATGCCGTCCGCTAAGAAGACTGCCATTGACCCCACCGAATAGGCGCCAACGTTTGGAATGGTGCCGGGCTAGATCGACGTGGATGACGGAATGGCACAGGGTCGTGTTCTCAGATGAGTCGCGTTTCTGCTTGTCCAGTGATAGTCGCCGTGTACGCGTGTGGCGTCGACGTGGAGAAAGGTCCAATCCGGCAGCAATTGTGGAACGCCCCACCGTGCGACAACGTGGAATCATGGTTTGGGGCGCAATCGCGTATGATTCCAGGTCACCTTTACTTCGTATTCAGGGCACTATGACGGCCCAACGATACGTTGATGATGTGCTGCGACCGGTGACACTCCCCTACCTTCAGGGGGTACCCATTGCCCTTTATCAGCAGGATAACGCCCGACCGCACACTGCTCGCATTAGCCAACAAGCTCTGCAAGATGTACAGATGCTTCCCTGGCCACCGTACTCTCCTGATCTCTCACCAATCGAGCACGTCTGGGACATCATTGGACGCCGTTTGCATGCCTTGCCACAGCCGCGTTCAGAAGACGAACTGTGGCAAATGGTTGAGAGGGAATGGAGAGCCATCCCTCAGGACGCCATCCGTACTCTGATTGACTCTCTACCTAGACGTGTTGCTGCGTGCATCGCCGTCCGCGGTGGTCCTACTTGCTACTAAGCCGACGCCGTTCTCGCTCTGTATTATGACTATCATTTTGAAATAAAGATCACTTATTGTTCGTCCCTGTCTCTCTCTGTCTGCCGAGTTTCATCACTTTCTGGCCACTAATTCTTGGTGTTCCATTTTCAATGTCACGCAGTATATATATGTGATATCTTGGGACCTCTGGGACCAGTGTTACCTGATGCTAGACGAACCTCGATGTCAACTCTACCGTGCAGTCGTGGTGGAAGTCGACACAGCTGGGCCAAAGGTGAAATAAACAAACAGAGATTCCACTAAGAAGCGTCTGACATCAAGAAGGAATGGGATGAGGAGAGAGGGAGAGAGATCTTAGAGCAAGTGTTACCGTTGGGATCCAAGTGAAGACTGCCAATTCTAGGTTCTCGATTTAACACCACGACCTTGCTTCTTTCTAATTGGCTGACCTATTTAGGTGATTCTTTCCTAATTGGTGGGACTTTTTCACGTGGCCGTAGGCTATTGGTTGACCTACTTAGGTATTGTCTTCTGATTGGGCCTGGCTTATCTCTTTGACGGAGGATATATATCCGGCCTTGCTACGGAAATACGGGGCGTTACTCTTAGCTTTTATGGTTTCTGCGTTATCAGATACGCCCTGTCCTGTCAGGAAGTATTGACTTGTAAATTATTTATAGTTGGGCTGGTTTTAAGCCTCTTTTGCTAGGCCTTGCTTCGACTTCTGTCCTAAGCCTGATTAGTTTTAACCTTAACTTTCTCCTGTTGGTCTCCATTCCTTCTATCTGTACAGTTGCGATACTTTATTAGATTCTTACGCGGTACAGATTGATGTTAGTTGAGGTTTTCTATGTGCAGTACATAAGAAGTTATATACAGTCATGGGGTGGAACATGTGGTAGTCGATATCTAGACTATTTACAACAATTCCATGGTCTTAAATCATCACAGATGGCCCCGGATGTGAGAGGGTTCATATGGAGGGATTTAAGAGAGCGGAATAGGAAGACTGTTATTAAGGAAGTAATTTTTAAAAATAAATTGAAATGAGTTGGTATATAACATGGGGTTGATTTCTGTATATCCATAAGAGGTAATAAAGCATAAACAACTAATATTAAGCATACAAGTAAAACAAAAATAGGAATAAAAGAATTAATAGAGAGCATATAATGACGATAGGTAAAAATAAAACGATTGGATGGGAAAATCATGATCTCTTCGTGATGGGCGTTAGAAAGGGTTGAGGGGTTAGTTATTACTTGGTTGAGGCAATGTCACTTTGACTCAAGTCCCAAACCATTTAATGTGCACGGCGCGGAAAACCTAGGCCATGTTTCACATGTAAATTAAGGACCGACTAAAGTTACAGTACCACAATCGAAAAGTAAGATAAGGGTGATTGTTATGGGTTTTAGTAATTAGTCGTTAAGACGTACGCATGCAGGATAAATGAGGGCGAAGATCAGTGACCAGAAATCAAAGTTTTAATTAGAGTCGTCAGGGGCTTAGCGAGAAAAAGAGTAAAATAAAAAAAAAATGTGCCAGCGTGTGGCATGAGAGTGCCCTGGAATAAAAAAAAATACAATTTGCACGTATCCAAGCCAGAAGTTGGGAGAAGGTAAATCTGGGGGACGGTGTGTCAAGATTGTTAATTACGAAATCAAAGGAGGTCAAATCTAGCCTGCGAAGGAGTTAAAAGTTCCTGCGGAAAAGGAATGTTAGTAATTCTTAAGAAGTAACCTTTAAAGTGGTTGTTTAAGAGGTTATTGAAGATTGCCCTGTTTTTAGATCATGATTTTTAGTTTGATTATAAAAGAATATATCATTGAGATATGAAATTGCGAAATTAAGGCTTTGCATATAGCGTTAAATGATTTGAAAAATCGAAAATAGAATTGCGAAGTTAAATGCAAAGTAATCTTTAAAAAAAAAGTAAAAATAGTGATGATATGATACAAAGATTAACACACTACAGCAGTATATAAGGGGTAATAGAAAGTGAAAATATTAAAAATGAGCAGTAATATACTCGATAGCATTGACATGGTAGCGGAAGATGAAACAATGTAAATAACATCTAATTTATAAAGTGAGAGAAAATATAAAATGATAAATGCAAATTAGTGATATAAACATGAAATATAAACTTGAGATTATTAGATATGATATGAAAGATAAAATATAAAGTTGATTATAAAATAGAGTCATTAAGCAAAAGTAAATAAGTTTTGGTAAAGAAAAAAAAAAAGACAATAATCTAAACTAATTGGTTGACGTAAAAAAAAACAATTATAAGAGCTATATAATGATTATATAAAGGATATTAAAATGAAAAATTTTTAAAAAATGTTCATCGAGAAGGAAGAGCAAGTAAGATTATATATAGAAATTATATATCGTGAAAGAATGGAAAGTTGTAGGCCAAACGTAATGTTCCTGTTTTTTTTTTAGGATGGGTAGAGAGAGCTTTAAATTGTCCTCGATTGATATCTTTGGTCTTGTTGGCCTAAGTTTTTCTAACTTATCGAATTTGTTTTATGTTTGACGTGACTCGTGGATCACATTGTTTCCAACTGTGAAACTCATCGAGTCCTAATGTTGTCGTTTTTTTTTTTTTTTTTTTTAAACTTATGTGGGTGTGTGTGATTTTTGTAGGTAAAGTGTTGTCTTTGGCACGCACTAATATTTAATTTAATAGGTGGCGAAAGTTCATTAGAGAACACGGGGTGGCGACGAATGTAACAAGATGTCGGCTGTTTGTTTGCTCGGGGGGGCGAGGGGGAGCGAAGCTATTTTTAATGCGATTCCGGATGTAGGTCAGGGAGGCCTTTTGCGAGGCTGCTTGCTTTCTTTCAACTTATTGGAAGTTAATTCGAACTACGTTCGGAGATATTATTTCTAAAATTGTAAACACAAAAGCGTTTTGATTTGTCACGTTTGGTGACAAGCGTTATGGGATTGACATAGGGAGATACAGAGGTTGTAATTATCCTGTGTGTTCAAGCATTTGTTCGATTTGTGTTTGTATTTCGAAAATTCGGATATTGTATCTGTTGATATTAAATCGAATGGCTTTTGGCGAACTTAGTAAAAATGTTATTCAATGATATCAGGTTGGAATTGAGTGAAATTGCGACTATCGACGTGAACAATGTGTGGTTAAATAAATGTGTCACAGGCGTGGTGAAGGCGTCTTTGGCCTGAGAAGTGAAAGAGTTTAGTGGTGTGGCGCTGTGACACGAAGCGAAAAAATTGTAAATGAAAAGTTATCACGTGAAGTCTTTGTTTTGTACAAAATCTAACCTGTTTTACTAAGAATAACAAATTACTAAAGTCATGGTTGCTGGTTGTACGAACATATCGATAATTTTTATATTATTAGTGGATATGACACGTTTAATGTGAGAAAAAAAAAGATTGTGTGTGTTTAGTAGGGCGACGTGATGCAGCTTGTGTAGCTCGAAATTGGATTTGGGTGATAAGTCGCGCATTAAAAATTGTCGTCAATTGGAAAAAGTGATGTGAGAGGGTGTTGTTTATTTTGTTGAGAGTGATTTGTCGATATTTAACTATGCGTGTAAAAGGAAGGGGTGTAGTTATGTGGGAATTTAACGATTGGAATAGTTTTGGAAGGCTGTGATTTAAGTTACTTCTGTCCAAAGATATGAAAGAAAAGGACATAGGGGCGTTGAAAATGGGATTAGGAACATTACAATAAGATTAAATAAGAATGTTGGAGTTCACCACGTGTGAGCAACCTGTTCCAGGAGGGGAAAATTTAGTAAATGGGACAGTTGTATTAACCTGTCCATGGGACACGTGTTGCTTGCACGAAGTGAATTGGTACAAGGTAGTTGGTAGAGGTACATTATATTGATACAGGAGTAGCTGAGGACAGTTTATAATTAGTAGAAATCTTCTTATGGAATTAAGGAATAAAATGACAAAAGGCAATGGTTATCGATTATATGGAATTTTAGATTCTGCGTTATGTTACTTATTTTTAAGATCAAAAAGATATAATCTATGGTGAAAATATTGTTAGCTATGGCATTAATAGTTAAGTTAAATGGATGGACAGGTATTTTCTTTTACAAACTGATTTCTATTATTTTAAAGGTATTCTGCCTAATTATATCGAAAGATGCTCCTGTAACAAGTAGTAGAGTAGGTTTACATTATGGGACAGTTCAGTTCGAACGAGCAATTGTTCCACAAAAATTATAGAAGGAGAAACCTACTGTTGTGCTGTCTTGTATGTCGGGACAGTCCTGGTTTGGTGCCATAGTTGGAGGATCTTTGGGACAGTCAGAGTTCATTGTTTGCGCTGGGCTCGTGGTTTAGAGATGGTCGGGGGAGCAGGTAACATACGCTCGCGTGTTGGTAACTCGGAGGGGTGCTTGCAGGAGATTTGCTGGCTTTCTCAGTCTTGTAGAGTATTGTAGTTGGGCCCGATCTGCTTGGGCGTCGTAGTTGGTGAAGAAGCTCTGCGCCTCGTACGAACCATCGTAGCGATTCCACCTCTCGCGATGTCCGGTCACGGCAGAAAGCTGATGTAGCGTCCTGGTCAACCTCCCTAGGACATCTGACACCGGCGGCGGGGGGCGTGACGTCTTCCTGGCCGGGGGCAATTTCCTGCGTCTTACCGAGGGTGGTTTCTTTCTTCGGAAAAGTGGGGTTGTCGCCACTTTCGTAGTCGGGATCGGTCTTCATGGGCTCCTTTGACTCCTCCTCTCTTCCCTGTTCCATCTTTCTGTACAGACAGTGGTCTACTTGCTTACTTGTACCTTGGCGTCCACTATCCTGTCGACTCTTCGTTACGGGGGAGTCTGTGATATCTTGGGACCTCTGGGACCAGTGTTACCTGATGCTAGACGAACCTCGATGTCAACTCTACCGTGCAGTCGTGGTGGAAGGCGACACAGCTGGGCCAAAGGTGAAATAAACAAACAGAGATTCCACTAAGAAGCGTCTGACATCAAGAAGGAATGGGATGAGGAGAGAGGGAGAGAGATCTTAGAGCAAGTGTTACCGTTGGGATCCAAGTGAAGACTGCCAATTCTAGGTTCTCGATTTAACACCACGACCTTGCTTCTTTCTAATTGGCTGACCTATTTAGGTGATTCTTTCCTAATTGATGGGACTTTTTCACGTGGCCGTAGGCTATTGGTTGACCTACTTAGGTATTGTCTTCTGATTGGGCCTGGCTTATCTCTTTGACGGAGGATATATATCCGGCCTTGCTACGGAAATACGGGGCGTTACTCTTAGCTTTTATGGTTTCTGCGTTATCAGATACGCCCTGTCCTGTCAGGAAGTATTGACTTGTAAATTATTTATAGTTGGGCTGGTTTTAAGCCTCTTTTGCTAGGCCTTGCTTCGACTTCTGTCCTAAGCCTGATTAGTTTTAACCTTAACTTTCTCCTGTTGGTCTCCATTCCTTCTATCTGTACAGTTGCGATACTTTATTAGATTCTTACGCGGTACAGATTGATGTTAGTTGAGGTTTTCTATGTGCAGTACATAAGAAGTTATATACAGTCATGGGGTGGAACATGTGGTAGTCGATATCTAGACTATTTACAACAATTCCATGGTCTTAAATCATCACATATATATATATATATATATATATATATATATATGGTAATTTAAACCAACAACCCTATATTGTATAATACTTATAACAAGATTGTCAAGTTGTATATCAAAACACATCTATAAATAATAATACGCATGATTGACATGTGTCATTACATCACCATATGTAATGTACTTTGTACAAACTGAGGATGAATAAATAAAACTATGTAATAGATTAAGAGCTGAGCTAAGCAAGAGATCGAGATAGAAATCAACCCTAAAGAGGAATTTGGCAGGCCGTTGCCATCAGGTCCAAAGGGTGTAGAAAATACCGCAGACACCCCACGCCCTTTGCACCCGTTCAAAATCCAAATTCTCGCATGTCTCCCCCCCTCGGCAAAGATATATAAAACATCCGCCCTAGCCGAAATTATAGTCACTTCACCATCGGCGTGAGCCCTCGTCGGTTGTACTCAGGTCCACCTCATCGACCATGTAGAACAGTAAGAATTCTTCTATCTCCATCTTGCTCTCAGCTCGACTCCTATCTGTTCACGGATCTTTCCTACTACAACTGTGTCTCTTCGTTTTTTGTGTGTGGACATTCCAAAGCTTTCCACTCTGCCTCGACCACGACTGCCTGTACTCTGTGAGAACTGTTAAAGGTCCTCCAAGGTGCAGAGAGGTACTGGAAAACTCTCCACGCCCTGACTGTCCCTCTCAGTTACTACTGGTTTGACCCTCGTTTATCACAGCTATAGCGAGAGTGGACAGGATATCTCATCACAGATGAGTCGACAGGATCTCACATCACATATATATATTCCAAATAATAATAAAAATGTATTTCAAAATATAAAAATGTGTAGTAAAAAATATAAAGAAATATATTCAAAAATAGAAATACATATTTAATAATGTTAAAATCGTGATGATTTTATACGTTTTACTTTGCTGTAATACTTTAAATAAACTATTTCCAAATCTCTACATGTCCAAATATTCGGGCGCCAGTGGCTGCAGAAAATCAGACCACAAATTTATTCATCTATGGCACATTTATAGACCTAAAGCTGTGCCAGCTAGCAATAAATGTTGAAGGAAATTAACCAATCCTTTTTGGCTAAACATATTTTATTTTGGTCTAATAAAATAAACTTTCAATGTACGGCAGATAAAAACAAAAAAATACCTAAATAATATTATGCGCATAAAATTTTTTAAAAAATGATTTAAAAAACTATATAAGATTAAATAGGGAGGAGTTTAATATATGTAGAAATATAAACTTAAAAAAAAAAAGAAAAAAAGGCCTATCATGCCAAAATCCCATATTTCCCCACCTACCTCTGGATCCAAACACCCGAGTCCAGGATTCGAAAAAGGGGCGGCTAAGGCCGCAGCCAGTGGTTTGAGAACAATGAGGAGAGCATCCTGACCTGGACGGAGTTCATGTCCCAGTTAGAATCAGTTTTCGGAGAAAACGAAAACTTGAGGCTACGAGCTGAGAAAACCCTTAAAGCTCGCGCACAATTAAAAAGTGAAAGCACCAAATTTTACATTCAAGACGTCCTGCGCCTCTGCAGAGAGGTATATCCTCAAATGAATTAGGAAGATAAAATATCCCATATGATGAAAGGGATAACTGAGGAGCTCTACCAAGCACTTCTCTCAAGGGATGTGCATAACACTGAGCAATTCGTCCCCGAGTGTTGCTGCATTGAAGTCCTACATTGTAAGCGAGTGACCCCAACCAGGTAGGAGCGACTACCAAATGTGGCGTCTCTCAGTGATCATGTAAACAGAGCAGATATGTCATCTATGATTAGGCAAATTGTTCGTGAGGAGGTACAGCCGGCATTAGGCTCTACTCGAGAGGAACCAAAATTTTCTACCATCGAAGATATGGTAAAGGAGGAGATTGGAAGAACCCTGGAAAGACCTCGACAGTTTTATAATAATAGATATGTGGCCCCAACAATAAGACCGCACCCTGAACCTCGTACCCAAAACAAAATAGGAAGACGCGACACAAACGAATGGCGAACCACTGAAGGAAGCCGATTTGTTTTCACTGCAGACTCCCTGGTCACGTTGTCCGCTACTAC
This sequence comes from Cordylochernes scorpioides, assembly GCA_030710605.1. Classification (NCBI taxonomy): domain Eukaryota; kingdom Metazoa; phylum Arthropoda; class Arachnida; order Pseudoscorpiones; family Chernetidae; genus Cordylochernes; species Cordylochernes scorpioides. Next base: position 68,055,289 of record CP092874.1, read on the forward strand.
CGTGATAGACAAAGACAAAACGAGGAAAAGGGTAACGAATACTATCAAAATAGACAAGAACCAAGGACGTTCTTCAACTCTCGATCCGATTTCCATGAACAAAATGATGATATGCAAAAAACTGCAAGCCGCTATAGCTATCGAAGCCCTTCCCCGAACCCTGGTCGTAAAGGACAATTTTCGTCGTCTGCTAGGAGATCCAGCCAGTCGCCTCGCCGTTCCCGTCAGGAAAACTAGAAAAACGTCCTATTTTGGAGGTAAGGCCACACAATTTAGAAATCCTCGCTTGTCGACTACATTAGAATTAAAAGAAAATTACATAGACATTAAAATAGAAAGGAAAATGACGCATGCCCTTTTAGACTCAGGAGCCACAAATTCTGTGATATCTGAGAGGTTCAGACTGAAACTAAGAAAAATAATGTTTGCCCAAACTGATGCAACATTACGAGTAGCCAACAGTAAAATTGTAAGACCAAAAGGATGATGTACTTTGAAACTGGACCTAAATGGACTACAGGAAAAGTTCGATTTTGTCGTTATGGAAGACTGTAGTCACGATGTTATTCTTGGTTAGGACTTTTCAGAGTTATCCAGAGTAGCAATTGACTCTGCAGATGATACAATTTTTTTTAGAAAAATGTCTTTTTGAGGATACACCTAAGAAGAGCTCACGTCTCTACTCGGAATTGGAATATAGAATTGAGCCCGCATCTATTCAACTAATTGAAGTAGCAAGTCGTGACATTCCTAATGACCCGATTGTGGTGGCAGAATGTCGGTAACAGCTATTACTGGAAAGAGAACTAACGGCTCCCTCCTCTGTCAATTCTCTTACCAGTAACCAAGGTAAACTTTGGGTGGTGAATTCGAGTCCATATCCGAAACTAATCCCACAGGGGATGCCTGTAACCGATTGTGTTGTCATCGAATATAGTCAACTATGTACTCTAACTGATTGTAACCAAGTTGAAACAGTGGCGAAATATTCTGAAGATCCAAAAATATCATAATTTTTAATAGATTATTCACTTGATGAATCTCAAAAAGAAAAATTAAGAAATCTGTTACAAAACCTATATGGATATTTTCGCGAATTTAGTAAAAGAAAACAATTCAGGGATGTCAATGTTAAAGACCGAATTAATACTGGAGACCACCTACCGACCAAACAAAGACCATACCGAGTTACTCCAAGAGAACGCAAAATTATTCAGGATGAGGTAAACAAGATGGAAAAACTTGACATCATTCAGCCCTCTGAAAGTCCATGGGCCTCACCAGTAGTATCGATAAGAAAAAAGTTGAAGCTGGAGATTATACGTCGATTACTGCCGCCTGAACAAAATAACAAAGAAGGATGTCTACCCTCTCCCAAGGATCGACGACACTTTAGACTGCTTATGGGGATATAAATTTTATTCCTCCATGGACCTCCAATCAGGGTACTGGCAGATCGACGTAGAAAAATCGGACCGTGAGAAAACAGCTTTTATAACTCCAATTGGACTGTATGAGTTCAAAGTAATGCCATTCGAGTTATGTAATGCTCCAGCTACCTTCGAACAAATATATAATCTTCTGAAGGGTCTTTAGTGGACCATTTGCTTTTTTTACCGCGACGACATCATCGTTTTTCAGATGATTTTGAAGAATATCGAAGACGCCTTCAACTTGTATTAAATTGCCTTGAGAAAACCGGATTATGTCTCAATTCCAAGAAATGAAAATTTGGTGCAAAAACTATTACGGTCCTTGGTCTTTTTATAGAGGCAGTGCACTATGAAGAGTAGCTCTCTTACTTTGACACGTTGGAAATTGTTCATCCATCATTGCATATAATTGCCTTTTTAGAGTTTGAACAAATTGATCAGTTAATCCATTTGTGGCTATATGTGCTGGTGCAATTAACTTTAGAAAATACCGTTTTGAGTACAAAATGATTTTAACTGAGGCTAACAAAAGTTTTGGCTGGGTCTTACACCATGACATGTAAATTATCAATGGGTCAAAATATGTTGGAAAGTAATTAGGGTGTTTTGACTATATCACATTTATATTTTGTGCCAACAACAATTAAAACAGTAATCTCCTAATGGTCTTTAATAATCAATATGTGTTGGAACACCTCGTGACCATAATATGCCAAAATAACCCAGAACCCCATCCAACCTAACCATATCCCACCTTTGTCCATCTAAGCCACAAACCTCTGGTGATTGCGAGGTGTTGAGATAGAGCCTGAAGCCACCTTTAGCCTTGACAGCACCGAGCCAGAGACTGAGATCCCCTTCCTGTGGTCAAGCCACCTGACCTGTGGTGGATGAACTGGCCCTACCAAGCTAGTCTGAGATGGACTCAGACACCCCTTCCTTATGATCGAGCCACATGTCCGATGGTGGCCGACTTGACCACAAGCCAGAGTCCAAGATGGACTCAGACGCCCCTTCCCTGTAGTCAAGCCACCGACCTATGGTGCTTAACCTGACTCCACCAGTATCAAGCCAGACTCCAGCATGCCTATGAGCAAGCCACAAGGCCAGTTGGGTGTTATAATCACCATCTTCATGCAGAACACCAGCTCCATCACGAGCTCTGAACCTTTTCCAAGCTGACCCCAAGATGCCTAGAATCAACAATATTAATTATATTTTTAAAATTATTTTTTTTAATTCAATATTTTCGTAATTTTTATTTATTTATTTTTGTGAATTTTTCTTTAATAATTTTTATATTCAATTTATTTTTATTATTTCTGAAGATACCTTTTTTATTTTCACAGAAAGAAGGGTGATGATAGCCTTGGGGGGGGGGGGGGGGGGGGGTGAGTCCAGCAACACTGGGGCAAGGAAGCGGGATATTTACATTTTTTTGAGTGATAGTTTGATTTCTTCCTGAGAACCTAAAGACTTGGAGTTGCGGAGGGCTCAGGCCGCTGGCTGCGGCTTTAGCCGCCCTTTTTCGAATCCTGGACTTGGGTGGCTATATTTCAAGGTAGGTGGGGATAATCTGGGGCCTTTGGCATGATAGGCCTTTTTTTCTTTTTTTAAAGTTTATATATACCTTTAAACTCCTCCTTTTTAACCTTATATATATAGTCTTTTTTTATCCTTTTATTTTATATATTATATACGCATAATATTATTTAAATATATATTTTTTTGTTTTTATCAATTCTACGTTGTACATTGAAAATTTATTTTATTAGAATAAATAAAATATGCTTAGGCAAAAATGATTAGTTAATTTCTCCATCAAAATTTATTGCTAGCCAGCAAAGCTTTAGGTCTCTATGTGCCATAGATGAATAAATTTGTGGTCTGCTTTTCTGCAGCCACTGGCGCCCGAAAATTTTGGACAGGTAGAGAT
>CP092874.1:68071010-68149593 GCA_030710605.1 Cordylochernes scorpioides
AAACTTTGTAGGCAAAGTTTGAGGTTATTCTTGCATCATTTTTCCATGAATGAGGATATTTTTAAAATATGCTAATGTATTTGGAAGGTCTTTAGAGAATTTGTTCGATAATTCAGTTAAATTGACTTGGTGATTCTAAATGAAAGTCTGTCCATATGGTGGGGTACCTCAATGTGTGAATATTGCTTTAATTAGGTTACCCTCTTCATAAACCGGGATATGTAAGTAAGCCTTTTGAAGATCTAAACTGAAAAATATCTTGCCAAAACACAATTTGAATTATAATGATAAGGCACAATTTAGATTATAGATTATATTCTTTTGTCTGAAGATGGTAACAACGCTGTTACCGAAATGTCAAACACTATTTATTTGGATTTGGTCTTATTACCTGGAATAAATTGAAAATAGTTTCCATGACGTCCATTGTTGGCTTCTTTGGTAAAACCTTTTAAATGCTATAATGGCCAATAATCAATAGCTAATGCAGTTCAAATAATTCAATAATTTTGCAATGGAAATCAGTTTTCAAAAGTTCCAAAATAAAAAAAGGATGTTGTATAAATAAATTTTAAGAAATACAGGGTGTACCAGGTAAAATGGGACTAACTTTGACAGTCCATAAAACAAAAACTACTTGAGATTGAAAACTTGTTTTTTTTTTTTCATCACGTATCCATATTCATGTAAAATGCAATAGTACATGTGTGCGCAGTGTAGTGATGAAGAGTAACCGAGAATTTGAAAATCGAGCTGCCATCATCGTTGCTCTGCACGCCGGAAGGAGCCCCAAAGAGATAGTGGATTTTCTTAAGTTGCCCAAAACCACTATTTATCGTGTCAAGAAGCAGTTTGATGAGGCCGACAGTAACAAAGAGGGGATAGCTACAAGGAAAAAGCACTCGCGTCGATCGGACAGGGTAAGAGTAGAAGAATTTGTCAAAAATGTCAAGGAGAAGATTGATGGAAACCCTGAGAAGAGCATGAGGGCCATAGCCAAGGAAATGGACGTTGGCTCTATGACAATTGTCAGAACTATCCATGAGGACCTTGGTCTCAAGTCTTATGCCCTTCGGAAAGGTCAGTTGCTGACTGAGAATATGAAGAATAACAGAAAAGGAAAGGCTGCTATCTCCTCAACAACCTGAAACACGACTCTTTTGGCATGCTAAGGTTCTTCTCTGACGAAAATAACTTTGACGTGGACCAAAAGGTAAATCCCAGGAATGATCGCTGGATCTGTAAAGACCCCTCAGAGATACCTGTCGTGATGCACACGAAATTTCCTGCCTCCGTAATGGTCCTTGGCGTTATCAGCAGTGAAGGTGATGTCATGCCTCCCCATTTCTTTGAGAAGGGCCTTAGAATGAACGCTGACACCTACATCAATGTTCTGGAGACCGTTGTGAAGCCTTGGATGGACATGGTGGCCGCAGGAAGGAAGTATGTCTTCCAACAGGACTCAGCTCCAGCCCATAAGGCAAAAAAGACACAATCGTGGCTGACACTTAACGTCCCTAGTCCCCTCGACTACTATGTATGGGGCGTTGTTGAGAGAGATGTCAACAAAGCTCCTCATACCACCATCCAGTCTGTCAAGAAAGAAGTTCACACGGTGATGACCAAAATGGACAAGGTCATCGTCGCCAAGGCCTGTGCTTCATTCCGCACTCACCTCGAGACTGTTGTAGCTAATAATGGAAACTACATTGAATAAATAAAAACTATATCCTTTTATCTACTACTGTGTCAAATTTCATTCGGATATTTTAATTTTTACTTGCAAAAAATTTCAGTTAAAATACCATTGTTGAAATTCCCAATTTACCTGGTACACCCTGTATAGTGTAAATTTACAATGTAAAAAACTCCCTTTGAAGTTCACTTAGTGGTGGAGCCAAAATATTCTTTTGACAGATTAAAGCCATTGGCGGGTGTGTAGCTTTTGACAATCAGGACCCTGGTTCAAATCCTGTCTTGGATACTTTTATAGAGAGGAGAGCTAAATGGTATTTTTAGGATATAAACAGCCCTTTGTAGAGAGGTGTCCTCTAGGGAGAGTGTCCTCTCAGGAGAATTTTATACTAGTTATTTTAAAATGTTTATATCCCTATATATACAACAACAACAAAAAGCCTTTATTTAGGGTCAATGACCCTATACAGGATTCAACAGAGGTATGCACAAGAACAAAGCAGTGAGACAAAAGAAATAACGATATAGACAGAAGAAAAAGAAAAAACAAGAAAGAGAAAGAGGGAAGCAAGAAAAACAACACAAAAAGAGTAGCAGTAAGAAAGTGAGGAGTGAGTCTCACTTGGCCTTCTTCTGAGATATGGACTTGTGGAAACCATAAAAGGCCGTAGCAATATAATTATTCTGGGTCATATTGTCAATTATTGATGGAAGTGAAGCACAGAGTTGTCCAGTTTTGAGCATAAGGGTTCATCTTTCATTTTTCAGAGCAGTGCAATCAAAAATATAGTGAGTGATTTCATTTTTTAGTTTTGAATTACAGAAGGTACAAATCAGGTCCTCACCGCAGAGCATCTTGGTGTGGTTTTCTCTAAAAAAACTTGAAAGTATTCTAACTTGTGCAAGTAGTCTTTCAACCAGGAAAGGAAAATCCCCTAAAAGGTATCCCTCCGTCATGAAAGATATGTGAATGTCTTTGTAGTGAGAGTATAGCTTAGATTTATCCATTCTTGTAAGGTCGTTTTGTATAGATTGGTCTGCCGCTGTTTTTAATAGCCCTGTAATCGCGCTCCTCACCGTTTCAGGATCATCACAGGAAACAAGTGCAGGGGATCCATTATTGTTAAGCAGATATATCCCTATATATATAAAAGTCAGTGTATGTATGTATGAAGTATGTATGTGTTTGTTGGCTATATGCATCCACAATACGTAACTAATCTGACTGAAATTTTAATAGTATATATAGTAGAATCTGGAAAAACTTATTGTGAAAATTTCAGGTCTCTATCCTGAATATTTTTTGAGTTATTTGCAAATTTGACCATTCTCTCGCAAGCATCGCCTCTAGCGGTGAAGATGAGAGGTAATATCAGTTAACCTAATGTACATGTAAAACGTGTTTTAACAAGACACAGAGAAAAATCTGGAAGAGATATTTATCGCATTTTTAGCCAAGAAAAATTAAAATTGACAAATTATGTGTAAAAATAGTTGTTTTTTAGCCAGAAAATGATAATGACAATAATAAAAGAAAATAAGACCTAATCCAAATAATTTATTAGTGTGTGACGTTTTGGCAACAACATTGTCACCATCATCAGACAAAAGAATAAATACTTAAAATAGAATCTTCAAGTGATGGCTTAGCATCAACATTGATATTCACTTTGGAATTCATTTTCTTCAGCTCATAGGAAGAATAACTTCTTAGGTCCATTGAAGTCTATCAAAATATTTTTGATAGATTTCAATGGACCTAAGAAGTTATTCTTCCTATGAGCTGAAGAAAATGAATTCCAAAGTGAATATCAATGTTGATGCTAAGCCATCACTTGAAGATTCTCATTTATTCTTTTGTCTGATGATGGTGACAATGTTGTTGCCGAAACGTCACACACTAATAAATTATTTGGATTAGGTCTTATTTTCTTTTATTATAATCTATTATCCAAATTGTGCTTTATCATTGATAATGACAATATTTCTGTATCATGTTTGATTATCAGATACAAAATTATATCGGGAAAATATTAGAAAAAGGAGAGAATTTACCATTTTATTTTTATATTAAAAAAAAAAAAACACAAAGTTTGGAGTGGGAATTTCATAATTGCAACGAATAGTGTTTGAATAAAAACATTTAATCGGGTAAAACCTGGGCATTGCCTGAGTCATTCAGCTAGTATATAAAAGTTTTTATAATAGATATGTGATGTAAATTTAAAAATGATTCAAATAATTTTAAATACTAGTTTGATCTACTAACAAAAGAAAGAACAAATTGGACATATCATTAGACCCAATAGTAAATATATAATAAAATAGAGTAAGATAATGCTGTTAAGAAAACACAATATGAAATTTTATTGTCAAAGGGACATAAAACTAGTGTAGACTTAGAAGAAGTGAAACAACTTTTTACCAGCTTGATTTTTTTATTTAGTTTATTTGCTAGTCTTTAGACTTATCAAATATCAATTAAATACATACAGTAGAACCTCCATGAGAGGACACCTCTTTATAAAGGACAGATTTCATCTCCAAAATTACCATTTTTACTATTTAGAAACTCTTTGGAATAGGAAACAATGCCCTAAAGGACACTTTGGCTCAGCAATTAGGTGTCCTTTATAGGGAGTTTCTACGGTATATGCATTAATTGGCATAATATTACCTCTCTTTTGTGTTTTTAATCTGCATCATAATCATTATTCTTTTTATTAATATTTTATTGTGAATTTATATCCACTTTCCCTTTGCTTTAGACTTAAAGTTGATTACTTTGGGGGGAGGACTGTGTGTTATATAAATAATTCACAATTTATAAAGAAAATCCAGTTTATTTATTTTATGTAAAATACATCTATATGCATGTGAAGCAAACTGATGAGAGAGAGAGAGAGAGAGAGAGAAATTAATAGCAATATTTATTCAATACATAATATTTTTATTCAAATGTTTTTTTATCCAATAATTTCACAAAGGTGTAGGTATTTTTGCAGTTAGTTAGCATAATAAGATCTCTGGTCTAATTTTCACTAAAAGGCTTTTTAAAAAAATGTTTACTGACTATAATTTAATTCCATCTTTATTTCACCTATATATATATATATAAATATTTATCCTATTGGTGTTTTATTAAAGAAGTTGGACTATTTTTATTATTCACACTGGTGGGTCCTGTGTTTTTAGTGTCAAAGATGTATTGTTTCAAAATCACATTGAGGGCAACTGTGGACACTCAACAATGTGGGTTCTAATATGTTTTCCTAAGGTGCAGGAGCTTATTGCTCTGTAATCACAATGAGGACAAAGATGAGGTTTCTCACCAGTGTGGGTTATAATGTGCTTTTTTAAATCACCAGTGTGATTTGTCCTATAATCACAGTGAGGGCAAAGGTAGGGCTTCTCACCAGTGTGGGTTCTAATATGAGTCTTTAAGCTTTCAAGATATATTGTTCTAAAATCACAATGAGGGCAAAGGTGGGGCTTCTCACCAGTGTGGGTTCTAATATGTCTCCTTAAAGTACTAGAGATCATTGCTCTGTAATCACAATGAGGACAAAGGTAAGGTTTCTCACCAGTGTGAGTTCTAATGTGCTTTTTTAAATCACTAGGGCGATTTGTCCTAAAATAACAGTGAGGGCAAAGGTGGGGCTTCTCACCAGTGTGGATTTTAATATGTCTTCTTAAAGCACTAGAGCTAATTGCTCTGTAATCACAATGAGGACAGAGATGAGGTTTCTCACCAGTGTGGGTTCTAATGTGCTTTTCTAAATCACTAGGGCGATTTGTCCTAAAATAACAGTGAGGGCAAAGGTGGGGCTTCTCACCAGTGTGGGTTCTAATATGTCTTCTTAAAGTACTAGAGATCATTGCTCTGTAATCACAATGAGGACAAAGGTAAGGTTTCTCACCAGTGTGAGTTCTAATGTGCTTTTTTAAATCACTAGGGCGATTTGTCCTAAATTCACAGTGAGGGCAAAGGTGAGGCTTCTCACCAGTATGGGTTCTAACATGATATCTTAAGGTGCTTGGGGTTATAGCTCTGTAATCACAATGAGGACAAAGGTAAGGTTTCTCACCAGTGTGAATTCTAATGTGACATTTTAAATCACTAGGGCGATTTGTCCTATAATCACAATGAGGACAAAGGTGAGGTTTCTCACCAGTGTGAGTTCTAATATGTGTTCTTAAAGTACTAGAGCTTATTGCTCTATAATCACAATGAGGACAAAGGTGAGGTTTCTCACCAGTGTGAGTTCTAATATGTGTTCTTAAAGTACTAGAGCTTATTGCTCTATAATCACAATGAGGACAAAGGTGAGGTTTCTCACCAGTGTGAGTTCTAATATGTGTTCTTAAAGTAGTAGAGCTTTTTCCTCTATACATACAATGAGGACAAAGGTAAGGTTTCTCATCAGTGTGGGTTCTAATGTGACATTTTAAATCACTAGGGTGATTTGTCCTATAATCACAGTGAGGGCAAAGGTGAGGTCTCTCACTAGTGTGGGTTCTAATATGTCTCTTTAAGCTACCAAGTAGCATTGTTCTATGATCACAATGAGGGCATTGGTGAAGCTTCTCATCAGTATGAATTTTAATAGGTCTTTTTGAATTAGAAGTGCACTTTGTACTGTATTCACAGGGGGGGCAGAATTTGAGTGTTTCACCTGCATGTTTTCTCTGGTGTATTATTGAACATTTCTTATTAATTGTTCGGAAATTACAGATGAAAGAGGTAAAATGTTTTTCTACTGTGTTTTTGTATGCGTTGAATAAAATGCTTGATGAATCTGGTGTGATACAGGTGAGCAGCTTTGCATTTGACTGGTTCACCATTTCTGCTACAGATGTGGCCAGATTCCTCGTCCTGCTCTCAGAGGACGTACTTGATGTATTCACTGAGAGATGCTGCACCAGACTCATCATTAGTAAGGATTTCTTTTGGGTTTTAACAAATATGATTGAAATCATGTATCATAAGGCCTGCTGTGAGTTGATAGATATATTAAGTAGTTGCTCTTCAATACATAGTGATTGTTCATTGACTACAAACAGTAATATATTGAAGCAGTGCAGCAAAGAAGTGGAAAGGAAGATGTGGGCAAAGCCAGTAAAGAAGGTATGCAGCCCCCCTTCCACAAGGAAGGTGTTTATTGACAGATTCCAGAGGAGGGGGGCGGCAACAGGACAGTCGGGGGGAGAACGGTGGGGACGACGGACGCGACAAGTTGGCTAGGGGAAGTGTCCCGAGGAGTGGGACTGTGCGGATCAACAACCAGAGGACGGGACAAAGAAGGACGAGGAGGAACCTACCCGGGGCGGACAATGGAGGCAACTACTGTATATAGTTATCAATCTACTCTTTACAGCTCTGGGAATAAATTTATAGTACTAAGCTGTATCCAAAACAAACCCACATTGTTCTCTAAGAAACCTTGAACGCAAACATCGACGACTGAGAAGAGACGTAACAATATTAAGTTGAAAAAAATATTATGGTTTCCAAGAGTATGATGATAAGTAGCATGTCCTAATGTTCTGTATATTCTGTTACAATAGTTATCCAACATTTAATGGGAACTTATAGGATTGTGAGCTGTGATATTTTATATACATTTTAGTTACTCATGTAGGCATGAGTCCTTCGTTGCCAGGAAGACCTGCAAAGTTGAGGCTCCTGTTTTGAGTCGAATACTCCTGAGGCTGTCTCGGGAGGTTAATTCCCATCATTGTCACCAGTATTGTGATGTCACTTTATTATTCACATAACATTGAGCTTACACCCTATCCCCAATGCTTGATTGGCTGATGCAATCTTCATGTTGATGTTTTCAAATTATTTTTAAGTTCAATGGCCTAAAATGGAATACGTATGTTGCGTTGGAGCTACATTTCAGCTGGACTTTTCCATTTTATAGAGGCAGTGCCCTCTGAAGAGTAGCTCTCTTACTTTGACATACATTGGAAATGGTTCATCCAGCATTGCATTTAATTGCCTTTTTAGAGTTTGAACAAATTGATTAGTTAATCCATTTGTGGCTATATGTCCTTGTGCAATTAACTTTATAAAATACGGTTTTGAGTAAAAAAATGATTTTAAATGATTGCTAACAAAAGTTTTGGCTGGGTCTTACACCATGACATTTAAATTATCCATGGATTCAAAATATGTTGGAAAGTAATTCGAAAGTGTAATCAGTAGTTGGGGTGTTTTGACTATATCACATTTATATTTTGTGTCAACAACAATTAAAACAGTAATCTCCGGTTAATCAGAGATTATAGGTACCTTTGCAGGTTTTGTCTTTTTTAGCACATGATTCACAATTTCTTGAAATTTTCTCTATATCTTTGTTGATGCCTTTCCAATATATGTGTCTGAATGCTAGTTGTTTCATTTTTGTTATGCCATCATGTGTTCATTGAATTATAGACAGAACCAATCTCAATATTTTGGGGAATTAAACTTGTTCTTTAAATAAAATGCCATCTTCTAGAGTGTATTTACAATAAATTACTAGGTCATTCTTTGTCGTGTATTCACAAAGCTTACTTTTTGAAGAGCACAAAAATGCACAGAAATTAGCCTAACAACAGGAAACTGAAGCAACAGTATTCAAAGATGCGGAACGGACAAAATAATATTCAACTTTTGGAAGCTTGGTTGAAACTGGAAGGTGGCTATATCTATGTCTATGAATGATAACTATTGATCACCGCCAAAAAATACAATATGCGAATAAGGTGCTGAAGCAATGTATTACTTCCAAACAGTTAGCAAGTTTGATATCTCACCTTCATTTGCTGAGATGGATCAAGATGGGAAAGGTCTGATAATTCATTAGTATTTTCCATGTGGCTCAGAGTTGTCTTTATTCCAAGTTGGTCAGAGAGAGAATCCATCTGTGAAACCAGAGCTCCTTTTAGTTGGCACTGCTGTTACAATTCATTGTGGTCTCTGAAATATCTCTCCAAACCTGCTGGCAGAATTTGGTGCAGATCTGTAACCTATAGAAAAAAGAGGAAATATTAGTTTCACAAGAGACAGCTCCCAAATATCTCATCACACAAATCTTGACCAAAAAAAAAAAAAATTAACTATAAGTTCCAATAAGTTCAAAAAATCAAAAGAACATGGAATTCCACTATCTATAAAGAAATACTGCAAATAAATGGAATATATAATGTGTCTTAAATTGAAGATTTACCATTGAAGTCGAAGATGTTGGAAATCAGCTGACCATGATCCCATACTAGCAAGAGTGAAATTTTATATTGGGCATGGTTGGCCAGAGAAAGCAGACAACATAAGCCCATATTTTTAAAAGGAAGGGGAATTGACTTTGGAGAATGAATGTATTTTAAATAAAAGCTAATTGTAAAAGCTATGAATATATTTAAAATAAAAGATAATTCACATGTTGCTGTCCAGATGAACTTTGAATTTTTCATGAGTAATTGTCTGAGAGGATAGGTCATTGATGAATTGTTCGACATTATCGAGACTAGTAATTGGTCATTACTAGAAATTTTCAAAGTTCTTTGACGTTTGATGGTCTTGGCATGTCAATAATTACCTTGACTTCCTGTTTTTTTAAACAATTTGGCCCAGATATTCAATTTGTACTTGAAAAAATGAACACTTTTTGAGATTTAAATGGAGATCATATTTCTAACCTTTTTAGGCAAAGTTCAAGGTTATTCTTGCATTATTTTTCTGTGAATGAGGATATTTTCAAAATATACTAATGTATTTGTAAGGTCTTAAGGAAATTTGATAGATTATTCAGTTAAATTAACTTGATGAGGTTGTGATTCTAAATGAAAGTCTGTTCATACGGTGGGGTGACTTGATGTGTGGATATTGCTTTGATTAGGTTACCCTCTTCATAAACCTAGATAAGCAGGTAAGCCTTTTGAAGATCTAAACTGAAAAATATATCTTTCTAAAGCACAATTTGAATTATAGATTATAAACACAAGGTAATAAGACAAAGTCTAAATAATGATAAGGTACAATTTGGATTATAGATTATATACACAAGGTATATATAATAAGACCTTAATAAGACTTTAAGGTTCTTAGAAAACTATCTTTTTATCTTCTATCTTGTTTACACAGTATAGGGCTTATTTTTTAAATGAAATCTACAACGGATCAAATGAAATCTTCACAACCTGCCATAGAGTTGTTCAGCTGGTCGAGTAGCTAGGCCAAATCTATTACCTATGATCTCTATGGATGGAATTTGGCAGATTGTAAAGATCTCATTCGATACCTTTGAGATTTCATAAAATAAAATCGGCCCTAGGCTGAAGAGGGCCATTAGCCTGAAACCATGGTCTCTAGGTGTATGCATGTCAGTTTGCTAAAGCTGGTGTCATGGTTTTGTCACTGACCTAGATCTGCTAGTTTATGGGGACAGTCGTAAGATGGCGCTTAGTTTTATCATCTATTTTAAAGAGAGAGGAAAACCATTATTTTTATTGAGGATATCATCGATTGGTCGATTAGAAAAATTGGCATCCACGAGAAATTCGTTTACGGCCATCTCATAATCAACACATAGTCGAACATTGCTATCGGTATTTGGAATTACTTGCAGAGGTGACCCCCGATTACTTGTTATCTTTGATGAAAAACCTTGGTATTCTATAATGTCTAATTCTTTTTACTCTTTATCAGAGAATGTAATTTCCTTGTGGTAAATAGGCTTGATTTCCTTTGATAATTTTGGAGAACCTTGAAATTTGGAGAATGCACTTTGTTAGGAATCAAATTCTTTCCCAGTCTAACAATCGAGCAGAGTCAAACACTACACCTCTCAGAAAATTAACACTTTTAATTTCCTTTCATAACTAACTAATTTACATCATTAAAAACCAATTTATATACATGTAAAACTGTCCAGTCATCTGGTCAAAATATAAATAAACTAATCTAGGAAAAAACAACTTATAAAATCCTAACAATGCCCCCCCATTTTAAAGTTGTTTTCATACCCTCATCGGAGGCCTAGAGTGGTCAAGATCCTGGTTAGGTCTTCGTTTAACACCACCCGGCAAGTCAACATCCCATACTCTGTGTTCTCGAAGTGATACCATTTCACATTCTATAGACCTCAGCCGATTTTGTGCTTTGGGCATATTAAGCGCCTCCTCGTATGATGACGGCATTTCATCTTGATGGCTCTTATGTTCAACTATCCCACGGTGGAAGGCTGATCTACAATACTCCTTCTGCCTAGCCGCAATTCTTGAAGATCTTCTTAGGATTATAGTTTCATTTTGGCCTTCGTCTTCTCTCCTCAGTGCTTCGTCTTCATAGGCCTGCTCTCCATCCTCTCTTCGTTCTAAGTTATTCAGATCTTTCTCTACCGATATTGTTTCCCCATCAGTCCCTGAATATCCTCTTGGGATCGCAGCTTCATTTTGGTATTCCCCTTCATCTTCCTTCTTTAGTTCTTCCACTGTATAGATTCTTCCTCTTCTATTAGATTTCATAATTAACCCGCCATCACTTCCAAAAACAGAGGCCTTGCCATTCTGGAATAATACTTTTTTCCTCTTTCCTCAATCCTTCCAACAGACAAAATATTTCCGTCTAACTCAGGAACGTATAAAACGTTTTCCAAGAACAAGGTTTCACCTCCATATTCGTGACCGAGTTTGATTGTTACATCACCCATCTCTGATACTTTTATTTTCTCATTGTTAGCCATTTCTACTGAAGTTGAAATACTTTTTGTGTTCGTCAATTTCAGTCTGTTCGACGTCATATGTTCAGTAGCTCCACTGTCCAGAAACCAGATATTCTGCGAATTATTGTTTTTAAAGTTGTTTGCAAATAGGACCTTATGAGTTAGGTCTAGCGTACTTTGTTTCAGCATACCTTCGCTAATTCTCCTTGAGGAGTTGGCAAATCTGCAATTTCTAGCTATGTGTCCTAATCTGCCACAACTGAAACATCTTATCTGCCTGGAATAATTATAATTTTCCCTTTTCCCTTCCGTCCACGTATTATGATAATTCCTTGGTTGATCATATTCAAATTTATTTCGCTCTTGACATGGTGATTTGCATGTATCTTCTTTTCTTCTTACCGCAAAAGCGCAATTAGGATCTTCTTGAGGAATTTGACGCTGTTTCTGTCTTTTTTCTTCTAAAAGTAACTTGGATTTAACCACACTAGTCGATAGCTTCTCTTCTTGCTGTTCCAAACTGAGAATTAGCGGCTCGTAGCTCTTTGGCAATCCCAATAGCATAATCAAAGCTAATTCGCCATCCCCAAATCCATGGTGGCACTTTGCTAATTTTCTATGACATTCCATTATTCTCGCGAAATATTCCTTCATGTCTTCGTCATTTCTTTTGACAATATTGAAAAACTCTCTTAGTAACTGTAATATGTGCAATAAGCCATACTTTGTGTGGATGTCCTCCAGTATCTGCCATGCATCGATCGCTCGCTTGCAATCACCGATATCATCCAGGAATGAATCCTCAACTGCTAATAATATGACAGATAATGCCAAACTATCTTTCCGCTTCTGTTTTTCTGAAGCTTCACTAGGAAAGCCAGGTTCAATTGCATCCCATATATCCTTCTGGATCAAAATAGATTTAGTTCTTATAGCCCAGGAATAATAATTATTACCATCAAGTTTAGGTATTCTGAACTCGTCAGCCATTGATATTTCCAGTTATGCAAATCTGACAAAAAAATTATAACCCAAAGCTTTTCTTCTTCTTCTTCGTTGCACAAAGTTCAGTCTTTAAATCACTCAAATTTCTTATAATCAAATTCTTTTCTCTATCTTAGTTAGCTTTATCTTCTTCAGTCTAGCATAAACTTTTCTTCTTGGCTTTCCCTTTTAGCTTTTTCTTCTTTAGCCTAAACTTCTAATTTCTCTCTACGGCGCAGTGGAAGCGTGCTGGGCCCATAACCTGTTAGGAAACCAATTCTTTCCTAGTCTACAATCGAGCAGAGTAAACTCAAACACCTCTCAGAAAATTAACACTTTTAATTTCCTTTCATAACTAACTAATTTACATCATTAAAAACCAATTTATATACATGTAAAACCGTCCAGTCATCTGGTCAAATTATAAATAAACTAATCTAGGAAAAAACAACTTATAAAATCCTAACACACTTAATCTTTTTTTTATTTCTGAATACCTTTCGAATATATTGTCCACATCATTTATCTCGATTCCTTGAGGTAAAATGTTTTCTTGTATTTGGGACTTAATACTATGTAGCTTAAATTTTAAAATGTCCCAATATTAATTAAATATTATGCGAAGTCCTTCAATGAGAGGTTATCATTAGCAAAATACAGTCCTTCACTGCCACCTCAAACTATTTAATCCAGTGCCAGTTGAAACCTTCCACCCTATATCAACTAGTAATCACCACAGCAAAAATCTGAGAGGCCATGGAATCATGGAAATTTAAAGGAGATATATAGTAAAACCCCGCTAATACGAACCCTGGATATAGCGAACCTCACCCTATAACGAACCCACGGCGATTCCCAATTCCATTCCATTGAAAATACCATCGTTATAACGAACTTTGTGATTTTTTAAAAAATGAACTACCCCTATAACGAACCTATTTTCGATCCCAAAATGATAAAATCTATTAAAAATACTAGGCTTATAATGAACTTAAAATGGTGATTTAAAAAAAAAAAAATAACAAAATTTTGAGCATGTTTCAGCTCATGGATCACGATTTCAAAACAAAAAATTTTCGCCATTGTTTGTTTTCATTTCCATTCTATTTATGCTGTATGTTGTATAAATTTTTACACATTATACTTTTATTTAATAGAATATCTTTGCATTCGACAATTTTGAAATAGAAGAAAATACAAATCGTTTCCAAAATAAAGAAAAGGAACAAAGAATGGCGTTCTAAAAAAACAGTGGCAGCATGCTCTTTTAGAAGCGTTCTATATCAAGTTTAACCTAGGCTAAATAATAATTCCAAATAATTTTAAAGCCAGAAATGGTTGGAATAGCAGGTTAAAAAAACAAAATTGAATATACACTTCAGAAGAATGTGTGGAAAATGGAATTGGAAGAAGAAGGGGGGAAAAAAAATAGTTCCCCCCCCCCCCCCCCCCCCAAGTTCCCCGTGTCTCATGAGCCACAAACAAATCGACTTATAAATTCTCAAAAACTACCACTACAGTTCTATTTTTAGAATGGAATTCTTGTTAGGTATATGACTCATTCAGGGTTCGCGGATATTCCTCCTGGCCGGCCGTTTTACCACCAATTTTGTGTTTGTAAATTTGCGTTTTTTATTCGCAATTTTACTGATTGCACTATCATATCAACATGTTTCACGTCCGATTTTTCTGAATTGGATACTTTTGATTCATCCTCAATTGATTCAGAATACACAGAGCTTTATTCCTTTGAAAGAAATAACGATATTTTAAGACAATTCTGATTTTCTAATTTTTCTTTTCACTTTCAAACAACAAGGTATTAGAGACATTTTTTCAAATAAATTTAGTATTATATTATTTGAGAAATATGTTCTAAAATACTCTTATACCTTTTAAATATATAATTAATAATGTTTTGCCTAGGGGGTTTGGCTTAATTTTTAAATAATACATAGGTTTATATATAAACATGTATGATAATGATAAGAAGAACTTATTATCAAATGACTTCTTTTGATATTCAGCATTACTGTAAAGAAATAGGTCAATTTAGGGAATTAAAACAAAGTGACCATTATTAAGTGGCTGCCTTTTTCTGTTTGTATGGCTGTTTTTTAATTATACGGTCTAAAAATTTTGAAAAGTTAAAAAAAAAAAAATGGCCAAACCGTGGCTATAGTGAACCAAAAGCTCCGTCCCATTGGGGTTCACTATAGAGGGGTTTTACTGTACCTTTCGAATATATTGTCCACATCATTTATCTCAATTCCTTTAGTTAAAATGTTTTCTTGTATTTGGGAGTGAATAACATGGGAGGGAATCAAACCCAGGTCGTAGCAGTCGAAAACCAATGGTTTAGACCATCCTTCCACCAACCCCCCCTAATAGAAACTTCTGAAAGAAAGATCTGCATTAAGGAAAATACATTCAATATATTTCAATACATACATGGATGACTACCCTTGCCTGAAGGAATGAATCTTCATCAAGTGATACCATAACATTATTTTCAGCACATAATTTTGACACAATTTACCTTAAATCCAAAAAGTGCTGGTTTTTGTCAATAATTGGTGTGACAAAAAAGCTTTCTTTTTTCAGAGTGAAGTCAAAAAAGAAAGCAAATCTCCACATGAACTAGGTTTTAATACAAGCCTATAAAATAAAAAGTCAGCCTCCATCCTTGACCTTCCTTAACATGGCCTGAACAGAATATACCTTGCACAGCACACCAATTGGTCACAATATATATATTTATATAACTATAAAGATAATAAATAATAAGGGTTCCATGGTATGTCAGGAGTAGTATTATTAGAAAGAATATTAAGATAGAAAAATATAAATAATATAATTATATATGGGAAGTGGTCAACTTATACAAAAATTGTAAAAAAAACTTTAAACATAACCTTCAAAGAATCTTGCAACAAAACTACATTCAAATTCTACTGCTCTATCAACTGAGAAAAATGAAGGGAAAAACATGTGGTAAAAAAAATAATAATAATGAATAGGGTGTGTTCGGTACACTTTTTGATTGGTACACTATGATGTAGGTTCGTTTGGATTAAAATGGTCTCAAGCAAAGGTGATAATATTTAAAGAGGATCAACTTTGTATTGGGGTGGTTCGTTTGATATTGAAAAATTGATTCAATTATTCATCCGTGGTATTTTAATTTATTAAGGATAAATATAGATATTAATATAATGTTACAAATTAAATATTTAGTAGAAAAGAAGTTGGAAAATGTTTGATTCAAACGGATGGATGGGAAAGAACGTCCGCCCTTGATCGCCATCAGTATTCGAACGTACCGCCGCCCGTGCTTCCCACGTGACCGCCACCGCCGCGCATGCGCGCCGACCTTGGCGTCACTGCCGTCAGGATGGTGCTCGCGCGGGCGTGCCTTGCCTCTCGCAGACCACGTGAGGCCCAGCGCAAATTACCTTTCACTAACATTCCTCCCACCAATTTAATTGATATAAATTAAATTCTAATACTATATTTTCTTGGCTATAGTAGAGGCTAATCTAAATTTGTTTTATTTCTAATGGAAAAGTCGCTGTACTGGACGAAGAAAACTCCCGATGATATCTTCACTCTTGCGACTCGAACTGTCCATCGGCCCCAGGTAGCACCTCCTCCACTTTTCTAATGGCCATGAAATCCTTCTCCTCTATTTTTTTTTTGTTGTTGAAGTGTGTGACGACTGCCTTTCTCAGTTCACTATTGACTTCTTCGATTGACTCCTTTTCTACAGACTGTGTCCAAAATTGTTCTTAAGCCAAACTGGTCCCTCCCACCATCTAGTAGTAATCAATTGCAAGATTGAAGCTCCACGTGAGGGGATGTCTGCAGGATTTTCTTTACCAGGAACGTGCCTCCAATCAGTTATGCTTGAATTTTGTCGAATCTTCTTTACTCTTCCTGCGACAAACACTGACCAGTTCATATCACGTTTAATCCCTGCTAAAGCAGTAGTAGATTCAAGTTTCTTCTCCGAAATTAGCTTGTAATTAGGGAGTGGTGGGTGTTCTCCTATCCAAGGTAAATTGATAGAATATCGACAATCTTCATTCTGTTTCACTGTTTGGTTGAAATGTTCCAACGCTGCAACTGACAACTCTTCTTTGCTCTTTTCCTTCATGGGTTCCATGATACCGATAACATCTAATCTCCAAAGATCTTGTATTGTTGCATCACGGACTAAGCATGACAGAACTGATTGAGATTTAGTTGTTTGAACATTTTCCAAAACCTTTCCACTAACAGTCCAGCCCAGCTTCGTTTCGAGAGCGACAGGACCAGATTCCAATTCTATTTTCTTTCCTGTTAGTAGCTTGGCGTATACGTCTGCTCCTAGTAGTAGTTCAATCTCCGTGTTCGACCAATAGACATCCAAGTCAATTCCCTTTGATCGAAGTTCCGTCATCCATTCGGTAGGTTGAGCGGAAGGCATTGCACTACAAATCGTTGAGCAGTCTTGTACTTCAAAATTGCAGTTGTACTTGGAGTCCACATCAGAAATGTAAATTCGATACCGCTTGTGCTGCTGTGGTCTCGATTTCACTCCACCAAATAGTAAGTGTACAACTTCCTTTTTTCCGAGCATAGTGAGTCCAACTTCAGAAGCAGTTTGTTCCAATACATATGAGTTCTGAGATCCACTATCTAACATTGCTCGAACAACTTTTGATTTATTTTCGCCATTAATCTTTACCATGCTTGTTTGAAGTAAGACATCTTGACACCGAACTCGATTTGACATGTCCACGGATGCATCTAGGTTCTTACTTTTCTCTTCAAACCCATCAGATTTTTGGCTGCCTTTTGAAACTGGACATACGATTGCCCAGTGTTTTCTACTACAGATGACACATTTAACTACGTTTCTGCATTTCTTGTAAATGTGTCCGGTCTTCAAGCAAGAATAACAACACCGTTTCTCTTGAATTATTTTCCTTCTTTCTTCAAGAGACATTGACATGGCTTTACAGCATTGTTCACTCAAATGTTTTCCATCACAAAATACACATTTATAAGCGTTATTTGACTTCCCATCAGCAACTACCAGACTTGCAGCGGTGGCGACAGATGTCTTCGGCTTGAGGGCTTATCTTGATTAAATTGTGATGGATACGAACTCGAAAACGGTTGACGAGCTAAACGCATTCTTTCCCATCCCTCAACTTCGTGTTTTAGGAATTCCATAAGCTTCTCCAGGAGGACTTCACTTGATTTATGCTTTCCATCTTCATCAGGCTTGTGATAATGACGAGTCCTTTCCCACGCGACGAAGAGATCTTCAGGTAAAGCTGATTCCACCATGGGGTAAAGAATAGCAGCACATTTATCTGTTGTGACTCCTAAAGATCCCAACGCTCGTAGTTGTGACGATAACCGAACGTATACAGTCGAAAAAGATGTCGTGTTTCTTCCATAGGCATTTTCCAAAATGATAGCAATCAAATCCCTTACGTACACTTCCACCAACATGTCTTCACGGCCAAAACGTTCCTTAAGAGTGCTGATGGCAAGTGGATAATTTGCCGCTGAGTTTGGAAAGAATGAAACTATTTCCTCCGACACTGATCCCTCTTTCATGCAATTTTGTAGGTATTGGAACTTGACACAGGCCGAAATGGAGTCATCATCGTGGACGCTTTGAAAGGCTGACCAGAACTGCAGCCACTCCCGTGCTTCTCCTCCAAATTTCGGTAGTTCCAACTTCGGAAGTCGATGAAGATTTGACTTTCCTTCGTTCCCCCCAGAAACTATTGATTCTCGGTCTACTGTTGGTTTTGCTAGCAATTGTTCCATTTTTTGCAAAACGCCTTCAGACCTTCCAAATAGATTCGCTTGAACGATATCGACATCTTCAATTTCTTCATCTTCTCTATCCGCCTTTATCAGTTGTTCGATGAGACAATCACTGGCAATTAAGAACGTGTCTTTACATCTGAGGAGCTATGGCCGTAGAGACATCAACATTTCCTGGCATGGTTCTTGCTTTCCAAGTTCGCCATCTGCTTCTGCAATAACGCTTTCCAACGTCCTCCTTTTCGTTTCACAAGCTTTCTTGAGTTTGTCCATCTTAAATCCTGTTGGTCAGGCTCGCCACAATGTTCGGTACACTTTTTGATTGGTACACTATGATGTAGGTTCGTTTGGATTAAAATGGTCTCAAGCAAAGGTGATAATATTTAAAGAGGATCAACTTTTTATTGGGGTGGTTCGTTTGATATTGAAAAAATGATTCAATTATTCATCCGTGGTATTTTAATTTTTTAAGGATAAATATAGATATTAATATAATGTTACAAATTAAATATTTAGTAAAAAAGAAGTTGGAAATTGTTTGATTCAAACGGATGGATGGGAAAGAACGTCCGCCCTTGATCGCCGTCAGTATTTGAACGTACCGCCGCCCGTGCTTCCCACGTGACCGCCACCGCTGCGCATACGCACCGACCTCGGCGTCACCGCCGGCTGGATGGTGCTCGCACGGGCGTGCCTTGCCTCTCGCAGACCACGTGAGGCCCAGCGCAAATTACCTTTCACTAACAGGGTGAAATGCCCAATTCGAAAGAAAATATGGAAGCCCAGGTGTTAAGTCTTTCGTGTTATTTCTAAAAATGCCTACCAGTCATTAAAATCCTAAAGAAAGATGACCATCACCCTTCTAATAATATTGAACTTTTTATTTACATATGTACATTTCATAATATTGCCAATCTTGCCCTATCTCTCGACCCGATCTTATCTCCTTTTTTTCTGGTTTTTACTTCTTTGACTTTATCTTCTTTGACTTTATCTTCTTTAACTTTATCTTCTTTGACTTTATCTTGTTTGACTTTATCTTCTTTAACTTTATCTTCTATATCTTTTTGACTTTATATTCTTTGACATTATCTTCATTGACTTTATCTTCTTTAACTTTATCTTCTATATCTTCTTTGACTTTATCTTCTATATCTTCTTTAACTTTATCTCTTTTAACTTTATCTTCTTTGACTTTATCTTCTATATCTTCTTTGACTTTATCTTCTACATCTTCTTTGACTTTAACTCTATCTTCTCTTATTTTTACTTTGATCCACCTTCCGCCACACACCTTACTCCGATCTAATACCTTCTCTTCACCTCCTTACTCCGATCTAATACCTTCTCTTCACCTCCTTACTCCGATCTAATACCTTCTCTTCACCTCCTTACTCCGATCTAATACCTTCTCTTCACCTCCTTACTCCGATCTAATACCTTCTCTTCACCTCCTTACTCCGATCTACCTTCTCCTCGCCTCCCTAGTCTGATCTACCGTTCCTTTATATAGTAAAAAAAAAGTCACGTGGGCGCACTCTGTGGAGTACTCTGCAGCGCACGCCATCTAGAGCCGATTTCCCAAACCATTCTTAACACCAGGATTCCATACCATAGCGCACTAAAATTTTAAATAATTGAAAATAGGTGATTAGTAAACCTGTATAAACTAATTGTAAATATATCATGGACTAGGTTGCTGTTTTTTTGCAGCACCCAATAAAGTTTGTTTTAGACTTGAAGCCACACTATGTTGATGATGGCCAACAGCATATGAGGTTAGTTTCCTTGATTATCAACAAAAGGCTTACTTTGAAAATAAATCATCAATTTATATATTTTCAATTGATGGCAGGAAGCCACTGCAGCATTCAGTTGTACAATCAGGAGTTTCCCTTTCTTTATTTAATGAGTTTATTTAAAACATGACTTTCTCATGAAAAGGAGGCATTGTACGGGGTCAATTTACAACATATTGGATAACTGGTGCCAGCTGATAACTACCAAAGCTTTGATTGAAGAGCCACATCAGAGCATATGCTGTGAAAAGGTGAGTGTGCTTTTACCTCATGAGCTTACCTTCTTGTCCTGAAATATGATAAAACTTGTATTTTAAATTCACAAAAAAAAAGGACAAAAATAATTGCTCTTGTCTTGCAAGTGACTCCATCAATGACAGATTTCCTGGCAATTATTCTGTGACATATTTGGGAGTATAAAACATGGCACATGATCTGCCTTACTTTTCTTTATAATATTTTTAAGCCAAAAAGCTTAGTTGGTGAAGTGCACAAAAATGTACAGAAATTAGCTCAACAACAGCAATATGAAACCACAATATTCAAAGATGCGGAACTGACAAAATAATCTGCAACTTTTGGGTGGAACTGGAAGGTGGCTATATCTATGTTTAAGAATGCTTACTATTGATCACCATGAAAAAAAATAATATGCAAATAAGGTGCTTAGCAATGTCTTACTTCCCACACAGCAAGTGTGATGTCTCACCTAGGCATCCAGGTTTGTGTCATGGCCTCTACCTCTGTCCCGTGGGCTGTCCCCGATCACTCTCGGTGCTAACATCTAGCCCTGTCTCTGCTTCTTGTTGTCAGCGTGTGGAAAGAACATCAACACTCGCCTCACGTAAACGACTGCCAGTTTATCCATACATCGACAGGATCATTTGTAACAATATTACAGAAAGTCGACAGGATAACTGAGGACAGCAGCATGCAGAGGATGACAGAGGTACCTGTGGTCCACAGTGCATTAGTGTGGATGGTCCTTCTACTTGCCCTCTACCTTGACGATCCAGTTACCATCTCAAAGATGCCATGTGAGGACTAGCTGTACCTTGCACCGAGGAGGTCATCATCGCCCTCTGCGCCTTGAGCACATCGGCTTGTAATTGACTAGGTCCACTCAATACTACGGCAACCACCGCAAAAAGTGATCACTTAGCCTCATTGCAAGCGACTCTACAAGACCCATCCAAGACATCCATCTAGTAGAAGAATTTTCTCCACAGAACTCTCTTAATGTGAAACTATCCCCTTTTTATTTTTCACACTAAATATTACCTACTAAATCGATATCCTATTTATATGGCAATAGCATTATTATTATAAATTCCTCAAATTCTTTATTTCACTTGCCCCATTACTATTTCAATTAATATAACTTTTGATGTGTATAAACATTTTAACACTAATCAATATTATATTATTCTTTATTATTATTTTGTGTGCCATTCAACCATCATTAGTAATGCCATCAACAACTAATTATATATATTTTTCTTCAATTTGTATTTTTCATTATGTCTAGGCTTATCACACACACACATATTATAACTTCTCTCAATCATCTTTCATATCAATTGAAAACTGAACATATTCACATCGTTTGTATTATTTAATAGTTAAGATATTTTTGTTTATATATTTTCTATTGCAATGATAAGGCACAATTCGGATTATTGATTATAAACACAAGGTAATAAGACCAAATCCAAATAAAGAGTGTGTGACGTTTCGGTAACAGCATTGTTACCATCTTCAGACAAAAGTACTGAGTCTGAAGATGGTAACAATGCTGCTACCGAAACGTCACACACTATTTATTTATATAGATTTGGTCTCATTACCTTGTGTTTATTTTTCTATTGTTTTTCTAATTTTATCTCTGACGTCTCCAAACCACCCCTGCCCATACATTCTCATGCATTATCCCTAGAAATTCCTGCTCAGCAAACTTTTTTTTTTCATTGATTAATCCAACTGAGAAATCCTTCCTTGCTATATCATTCCCAATAGTGAGTTCAAGATACCTAGCTAATTATTTTTCCTATCACCTGGCCATCCATCACATCATTACCAATCATCATTTTTTATTTCCTTTTTTTTTTTCATTTTTACTTTCTTTCAAGCCGGGTGTAATCATCATTGGCAACAGAACAACCCTTGCAGCTACCTTCTCTTTCCTCATTCCCCAATCTCATATATTCCCCTCAAGAGATTCTTGCTCGCCAGAATTTTTTTTAATTTGATTAATCCAACTGGAAAACATTCTTCCTCACTATATCGCTCCCAATAGTGAGTTCTGGATACCCAGCTAGATTCTTTTTTTTTTCATTACCTGGCTCATCATTCTTATCATTACCAATAATCTTTTTTCATCATACAAGCCGGGTACAATCATCATTGGCAGAAGTACATCTTTTGCATTTACCTCTCCCTTTCCACATTCCTCGACCTACTTATAGAGTAGGGAGCTACTAGTCTGAACTGACGATGCAAATGGAACATCTTGAATGTTCTGTTAATGAAAACAGCACCTTATTAACACAAGTTGGTACTGCATTGCAGAACTCATTATGTTATTTCTTTACAGGAACATACTCAGACATCCCCTATACCCTCATCAACACTCTGCGTCAACATATAATCTTAGTGCAAATTAATAGCTTCATGCTTTTCTTTAACCTTGTTTTATCATATTCTATATCTTATTGAGAAGTCATCATTATATTATTGTCCTATTGTATTCTCCTATTTAATAATAATTTCAACTAATTTGTTCCCAAATTATTTCTTTTGATTTTATAATAAGTTTGTTGGGTCATCATTCATGTTATTTCATTTCACCCAAACAAGACTTCATCACAGGGGCACATTCTATAGTATATTTTAAACTGTATAATAATAACACTTTTAGTATATTTCACATAGCTTCCAATTAGTTAGAGCCGATACTCTATAGGATCATACCCTTCTATTAAAATGTCCACTGCTCCTATTTGCTACCACCCCCATATTTTGTATATATTGTTGCGTGCTCTACCCCTCTTAACGCTTCCTTACTGTGGCTGACCCTTTGGACCGTTGGCCTTCCCTACACTACCACCTGGGAGCCACGCCGCACGTGAAACTCTCCTAACCTCTGGCAGTATCCGTCAGCCTTACCACGGGTGGGGGGACAGTCAGGACTGACCAGAGGCGCAGCGATATGTTGTCGGAAGGAGAGTCACGACCGCACAACGCCGAAGAACAAGGGGGTTTATTAAAACACTTTATCTACATTATAAATGGTCGCAATATCATATAACAAGTACTTTACATAATACAGGTGGCAGGATGAGGCCGGAGGAGGAATCATGCACAGAACCATTTATTACAGGGGATGGCGAAGGAACAGGACCAACAACAGAGTCAGAGCAGAGAAACGCCGCATAAATCCATGGCGCTACCTATTGGCCACTTTTAGAACTATTTTCTAACGCCATGCATGCCACACTGCCCCCCAATCAAACCTGATCGTCCCGATCAGGTCCACTCTGATTGCTCTCCCTGGAAGAGTGCCAACCGGCTCAAATCGGCGACCCTTGGTTTTGCTTTCGAACTTCGCTGGATGCGGTAGACCAAGTCGTTGATTCTCCTGACGACCTTTGCATCATCATTCAACTATTTCTTTTTCTTCCGGATCCTTGAGGTATGGGGCACTTAACTAAAATCGTCTCCAACGATTTCCCGCCCAAAAACCATCAGTTGTCCATCTTCTTTTTCCAAATAAATCTGAGGTAGTCCCAATCATTGCTCTTAATGGCCATTAACCGGAAGTATCTTCTCAGGTCGGCCAAAACTCCGTACTTATTTTTCCGAAGCTCTATCCCTATCTCAGAAATTCTCTTCAGTAGATTGGGTATCTCCCTTAAATATCGTCTCAAGGAGAGTCCGCTGTGTCTTCGACTGGAAGCGTCGTCAAATACTGGCCGTATAGGCGTAGCCCCGGACTCACACCCAAATACAGGGCGATCAGGCAACCAGTATCCCTTTCCTGCATCTAGCTTTTCTTCTTCCTTTGGATCAGTACCCTGTTCTGCATCTAGCTTTTCTTCCACCTTTAAATCAGTACACCGTTCTACATCTAGCTTTCCTTCCACCCTTGACTCTGTACAATGTACTTCATCTATATTTTTCGCTTCATTTGCATCATGATCTTTTCCCTTGTAATGTTCTGACTGCCTGTGTCCATCCTCCAGCTGCATGGACATCTCCTTGACCTTCTTGTCCAGCTTCCTGTTAGCCTTGGCGAGAGCTTGTCTCTCCTTGCCCTCCGCCTCCAGCTGTTCCTCCAGCTGGCAGGTCTTGCTCTCTAGGCTGGCAATGGTGGCCTTGGTATGGGCTCTCTGAGAGGTCTCCCGCTCTTGCAGCTTGGCCCGCAGCTCCTTGCCCTGTCTCTCCAGCAGGGACCCGGCGTTCTCCAGCTTCTGGCAGGAGGCTCTCTCTGCTGCCACCTCTGTGGTGAGCAGGTCCACGGAGCTCTGGGCGCGATGGGCCTTCTCCGCCAGCCCCTCCGCCTTGGCCTGTTCCTCCTCCATCTCCTCCTCCAGCTGGTGGATCCGGGTCTCCAGCCTGCGCTTGTCATCCTGGAGCATGGTCACACGACTAGCCTTGCTGTTGGCCTCTTCTGCCAGGTCGTCTCTCTCTGCCTCTGCGCTGCGTCTCGCACGCTCTGCTGTGCTCAGTTCCTCCTGCAGGGCAATCACCTCGGACTCCAGGCTCTTGATCCTCTTGTCCACATCCTTGTGCTGGCCCTGTGCTTCCACCCTTATCCCCGACAGCATTTTGGCCCATTTCTCCTCTTTTTCCTCTCTTCGCTTCAGCTTCTCTTCCTTTTCTTGTTCTCGTCTCCGCTCTTCCTCCTCCTTTTCACGCTTCAGCTTATCCTCTTTTTCTTCTCTTCGCTTCAGCTTCTCTTCCTTTTCTTGTTCTCGTCTCCGTTCTTCCTCCTCCCTTTCTTGCTCTCTTTCTTGCCTCATAAGGCCCATGAACTGCTTCAAAAGTTCTTCTGAGGCCATTTTCTGTCCTCTGGTCTCCACAGGCATACAAACAAGGTGGCAACTATCTGGTTCCTTCCAGAGCCTCAACCCCGACTCTCCACCAGATACTGCCGGTTAGTCCACTAATAAGGATCCCACTTCTGACACCAAGTGTTGCGTGCTCTACCCCTCTTAACGCTTCCTTACTGTGGCTGACCCTTTGGACCGTTGGCCTTCCCTACACTACCACCTGGGAGCCACGCCGCACGTGAAACTCTCCTAACCTCTGGCAGTATCCGTCAGCCTTACCACGGGTGGGGGGACAGTCAGGACTGACCAGAGGCGCAGCGATGTGTTGTCGGAAGGAGAGTCACGACCGCACAACGCCGAAGAACAAGGGGGTTTATTAAAACACTTTATCTACATTATAAATGGTCGCAATATCATATAACAAGTACTTTACATAATACAGGTGGCAGGATGAGGCCGGAGGAGGAATCATGCACAGAACCATTTATTACAGGGGATGGCGAAGGAACAGGACCAACAACAGAGTCAGAGCAGAGAAACGCCGCATAAATCTATGGCGCCACCTATTGGCCACTTTTAGAAGGGGAGGAAATAGCTGACGCCCCTCAAGGGCTTTTTATAGATAACCCCTGTCAACAGGACAGTTTTAGCAGGAAGAGATCGAAGAATTTATCTACAGTGGGTCCATTGGCAGACCGCTTCGGTTTCTCTCTCCATGTCTCGGTGATAGGCATCCAGGTTTGTGTCATGGCCTCTACCTCTGTCCCGTGGGCTGTCTCCGATCACTCTCGGTGCTATAATCTAGAGCCCTGCCTCTGCTTCTTGTTGTCCACGTGTGGGAAGAACATCCACACTCGCCTCACGTACATGACTGCCAGTTTATCCATATTGACAGAATCATTTGCAACAATATTACATATATATATTAAAAATAATAAAGGCATATCCTGACCAAGAGCACATGTGCTTTTTAGATGGCAGAGTGCCATCTAATCGAACAGAAGGTTAATTTTTTTTGGCAAGGTTTCTAATATATCTTGATGAGTTTCTTTACCATGGAGAAGTGGTTGTTTCATCCTGTTCATATCAATTAAAATACACACTAAGGGAATAATTTGAAAATAATTCCCATGACGTCCATTGTTGGCTTCTTTGGTAAAACCAATTAAATGCTATAATTTCCAATAATCAATAGCTAATGCAGTTCAAATAATTTAGTAATTTTGCAATGGAAATTAATTTTCAAAAGTTCCAAGTAAAAATGTGGCTGTTGCGTAAATAAATTTTAAGCCAAATATATATTATCACAGAATAATCTGTGGAGGCCTACTTAGTAAATTATCATGATGCTAGATCAGCATTTTATTTGTAAATAGTTTGTTTATATCTATCGTTGTATTCAACGATCTGGGCAATTTGTAAATACTTATCTTGTTGAAATAAAATTATTTTATGAATACCCGCTCTGGTCTTGTCTACAGTAAAGCAGTATGTATGTGTTTGTCGACATACACGTCCACAATAGGTAACTAATCTGACTAATCTTCAGGTCTCTATCCCGAATATTTTTCGACTTATTTGCAAATTTGCCCTTTCGCTCGCAAGCAACGCCTCTAGCGGTGAAGATGGGAGGTAATATCAGCTGACCTAATGTACATGTACAATGGTTTTAACAGGACATAGAGAAAAATCTGGAAGAGATATTCATCGCATTTTTAGCCAAGAAAAATTGAAATTGACAGGTTCTGTGCAAAAATTGTTTTTTTTTAGTCAGAAAATGATGACAATATTTCTGTATCATGTTTGATTATCAAATACAAAATTATATAGGGAAAAATTTCAAAAAGCAGAGATCACGCGTGAAGTCAGTTCATTTTTAGTATTCAGGAACAAAATTCGAACAGAAAAACATTCAATCTCTCTATAAAAATATCGCTTCTCAGACACAACGTTTGGAGGGGGACATTTCACAAGAGTGACATCCACGGCGCCAATTTACAGTGAAACCTCTTTAATTCAACACCCCAAGTGAACAGAGCTTTCATTGAATTAAAGTTAGATGATTAGTTAATCATCTAACTCGCTAAAATAATATTTCCCATAAATAGCTTTGTAATATAAATTAAAGATATTAATTGAAACTATTGTGTACTTTTTTGTATTAATTTTCTTTATTTTCATGACTAACTTTTAGTATTTGCGACAAAATGGCATTAATACATATTTTTGAAACAAATAATATTTTGTATCAAATAAATTTACTGGCATTTTTTTTCAATAATATAATCAAATATTAACTCTACAAACCATATTAAAATATTAAATAATATTTTGTTCTTATTGAAGAATATAGCAATTGAAAGGAAATAAATATAGAAAATAAAAAGAAAATTTAAAAATATTATTTAAAAAGAATCATGATCTTTTAAAAAATTCCTTTATAAATATGTTTTTGCACTGAAATCCTATTTAGGATGTATTCCAGATGGTCATTTAAAAAAAAAAAACATGCATGTCTTTCTTCCTCCCCCCTGAAATGTCTTTTAAATAACAAAGAGTTTTTATTGTATTAAAGGCATCCACTGCTGCTGCTGGCGTTATTGATTTTGTGTTTAAATCTTTTATAATAACAGGGAAATGGAATATTGAATAACCCTTATTAACCCTTAAGTACTTGCACGGGATGTTTCACACCCCAAAATCTAAATCTAACATATATAATGTAACTAAAAACGTTTTTATATTTATATTATACAGAAAAGAATGTATATTGATTAAATGACAAAAAATAATAAAATATATAATTATTCCATCAAATATAAAGTACAAAACATGTTGTATATAAATCCTATAGGCTTTTACAATTTTAATTCCCATACATTAATCACAAAAGAAATCTTTTTATTTTCCATTAATTTTCAAAGCATTCATCACACATAATGATGGGATAATTATTGCAGATATTTCTTTTGCAATTTTTGCAGGTAGTCTTTGTTTTCCTATCCTTAGATCGGTCACAAAGATGGCATTGCTTTTGCTTTTTTGAAGGTGGTTCTGTTGGTGTTGGTTCCTAAAAAAAATCATAAAATTCAGCATGTTTATTTATATTTGTATATAACATTTCATATACCTTACTGTTTGTTCCCTTGCCACTCCAATTATCCTTCGAAGACCTCGTTTTATGTCTATAGGTAGTGACACAATGCAAAGTCGTTCTTTGATATGATCATCCATCAAACTCAGTCCGATCTTTTCAAAAAGAGGCATCTTTTTATGGGCTCTTCTTGAGGGTTATTTTTTTTATAAAGAACTTGTGCATCCAAATTTCTTTGAAATGCAAATGTGATGCACGATTTTTTTCAATTATTATTATTATAAGTCCTAGCAAACAACGGATTTCATTTTCATTTGTATTGCGGCAATCTCTTTCTCTGCGATAATTTGGTCTGATGGTCTCAATAAGAATATTTGTGTATTCAACCAATTTTTTTGATTATTTCATTACTAATAAATTTCAAAAAACATATAATGGAGTGTTTTTCCTAATATATTTTTGCTATCTATTATAATATAGGATAAATGTAAGATTATATGATGGCGAAGTAAAACTAAATTCATATTAAAACAAAAGGGAAATGATTCATGGTGTAATGTTATGTGAGAATTCAGCAGCGTCGAAAACGGGCTGATTGCAAAACTTTGTTACGTTAGTACTCTCGCGGGGTGTGATACACCCCATTCTAACAATAAAAATAAAATACAAATATTTTCCCTTTATTAATTTTGATAAAATTTGACATGTCTGTTCACCACGTTTGAATATTATGCTATTAAAAAATTATAAGTTTTGTTTAAGGATTTAATGATTTTCCAAAAGTAAAGTGATAGATTAGGGTGTGATACACCCTGCACGAGTACTTAAGGGTCAATTAGCGCATGAAGCCTAAATTACAACGTAAAAAAAAACAATAACACTTGAAACATTGTGCAATGGCACTGCAAAGTGAAACTTAAACTAACAAGAAACAAAAGCACATAGACGCGATCCTATAGGCGCCCGCCGATCCTCGCCGCTGCCGTAATGCCTTTTTAGCTGTAAAGTTGTAAGTAAAAAACATTCAACTGTCGAAATTCAAATTTTAAAATGGTCAAACTATCGGAAGTATCGTATTATCGAGAGTGTCGAATTGCGGTTTGTTATTTGACAGGCCAGAGGTCAGGACATCAGAACATGGTCGAATTAACGTTGAGTGTCGAATTAACGAGGTTATACTGTATAATTTTAACAGAGTATTTAAAAATAAAAATAATAGAATTTTCAAATATCATTGTGAAAATTTCCCATTTCATTTTTATATTTTAAAAACACACAAAGTTTGGAGTGGAACGTTTCACAAGAGTGACTCCACGGCACCAATTTATAATTGTGACGAATAGCATTTGAATAAAAATATTTAATCGGGTAAAACCTGGGCATTGCCCAGGTCATTCGGCTAGTATATAATAGAATTGATATGCGATATTGATTTAAAAATGATTCAAATAATTTTAAATACTAGTTTGATCTACTAAAAAAAAAAGAACAGATTGCACATATCTTTGGAACCAATGGTAAATGCATAGTAACAGAGCAAGATAAAGCTGTTAAGATAATACAATATGAAATTTTATTGTCAAAGGGACATAAAACTAGTGTAGACTTAGGAGAAGTGGAACAACTTTTGACCAGCTTGATTTTTTTATTTAGTTTATTTGCTAGTATTTAGACTTATCAAATATCAATTAAACACATACAGTAGAACCTCCATGAGAGGACACCTCTTTATAAAGGACAAACTTCATCTCCAAAATTAGCATTTTTACTATTTAGAAACTCTCTGGTAAGAGGAAACAACTCCTAAAGGACACTCTGGCTCAGCAATTAGGTGTCCTTTATAGGGAGGTTCTACCGTATATCCATTAATTGGCCTAATATTACCTCTTTTTGTGTATATTATCTGCATCTTAATCATTATTCTTTTTATTAATATTTTATTGTGGAACAATTCTATCACCGAATTCATTGAAATTCGTTCGGGGGTCCTCCAAGGTGACCCACTATCCCCATGCCTATTCCTACTCTTTATTAATGATTTGATTAAAATATTTGATGACTCTGGGTTGTCAGGAAGATACTTACCCAATTTCGGAAACATACACCTCCTTATATGCCGACGATATTGTTTTGATCGTTGATTCTAAAATAAACCTTCAATTGAAAATCAATATACTGAAAACCTATCTAGAAACTAACTTACTAACTCTGAACGAAAATAAGTCAAGAATAATGGTTTTCCGTAATGGAGGAAAGGTGGCGCGTTCAGAAAGATGGTATTGGGGTCAAAGTCCTTTAAGTGTAACATCAAAATATACGTACCTGGGCTACCCGCTCACCCCTTCGATTTCTTTCATTCAAGTTGCCTTAAATTATAGAGGCAGGACCATAGCCGCGATGGGTGCTGTGGGGGAGATTATTCTGAGGTCCAAGCTCAAATCCTTCCATGCAAGTATGAGATTGTTGGATTCTATGATCTTGACAGTCCTACTCTATGAGGCTCCAATCTGGGCACATGATCAAGCCTTAATCTTAGATAGAATCCAGGATACCTTTCTCAGACGTTTTCTGTGCCTTCCAAGCTATACTCCGGGCTATATTTTGAGGGCTGAAACAGGAAGAAACTCTCTTGATATCACAGTGAAAAAACTAACTTTAAAATTCTGGACTAGAATTTTGAAAATGGATGGCAGCAGGCTACCTTCAATTTGTTTGGCACATTTGTGGGACATTTCAATTTCTTCAAAACAGAATATCGGACTGGTAAAAAGTATAACAGTGCTACTCAATACCACCGGTTTCTCATGGCTTGTTGGATGTACAGACTTTAATATTCTACAAAGATACATCCCCCAAATTATTAGAACAATAATCGATCAGTCTTTGCAGATGGATTATGTAAGAATAAGAAAATCAGTACACTACTCTCACTATAAATACTTTCATTCATCACTTACAATGGAACGCTATCTGAATGACAATATCCCCCTAACCTTAAAGAGAATCATTGCACAAGTAAGAAGCCTTTTTGTAGTAAAGAGAATTAATCATGTTTCACCATTGAAAACTAGGACCATAAAATGCACCTTATGCAACGGGGAATTTAGTTTTGATTTTCCACACTACATGTTCTACTGCACGGCAATGGAAGAAGAAAGAGAAATTCTTCGTCAATAGACAGGCTATAATAGCAATTCGCCTTATGTTTTAATGGCAAAAGTCGTAAAATCCAGACCCTTTGCATTCGCTTTTTATAAATACTGGAAACCAGCTCAATCAAAATGTTTAGCAGAGATACCGGATCCAACTCAATAATTGGTCGAGGTCAATACCCAATATTTGTAAATAACTATGATGCTAATCTGTTATTTATTTATTTTGTCCTACCGGGAGAATCCTGTATGGCACGTGTGCCCAATAAAGGCTATTGTTGTAGTTGTTGTAATATTTTATTGTGAATTTATAACCACTTTCCCTTTGATTTAGACTTCAAGTTGATCACTTTGGGGGGAGGACAGTGTCTGTTATATAAATAATTCACAATTTATAAAGAAAATCCAGTTTATTTATTTTATGTAAAATACATCTATATGCATGTGATGAGAGAGAGAGAGAGAAATTAGTAGCAATATTTATTCAATACATAATATTTTTTCTCAAATGTTTTATATCCAATTATTTCACAAAGGTGTAGGTATTTTTGCAGTTAGTTAGCATAATAAGATATCTGGTCTAATTTTCACTAAAAGGCTTTTTTTTTAAATGTTTACTGACTATAATTTAATTCCATCTTTAATTCACCTATATATATATAAAAATATTTATCCTATTGGCGTTTTATTTAAAAAGTTGGACTATTTTTATTATTCACACTGGTGGGTCCTGTGTTTTTAGTGTCAAAGATGTATTGTTTCAAAATCACATTGAGGGCAACTGTGGACACTCAACAGTGTGGGTTCTAATATGTTTTCCTAAGGCGCATGAGCTTATTGCTCTGTAATCACAATCAGGACAAAGATGAAGTCACACACCAGTGTGGGTTCTAATATGCTTTTTTAAAACACTAGGGCGATTTGTGCTAAAATAACAGTGAGGACAAAGGTGGGGCTTCTCACCTGTGTGGATTTTAATGTCTTCTTAAAGTACTAGATATTATTGCTCTGTAATCACAATGAGGACAAAGGTAGGGCTTCTCACCAGTGTGGGTTCTAATATGAG
Source organism: Cordylochernes scorpioides (assembly GCA_030710605.1). Classification (NCBI taxonomy): domain Eukaryota; kingdom Metazoa; phylum Arthropoda; class Arachnida; order Pseudoscorpiones; family Chernetidae; genus Cordylochernes; species Cordylochernes scorpioides. The sequence goes on from CP092874.1 coordinate 68,103,391, forward strand.
TCTTTAAGCTGTCAAGATGTATTGTTCTAAAATCACAGTGAGGGCAAAGTTAGGGCTTCTCACCAGTGTGGATTTTATGTTTTCTTAAAGTACTAGAGCTTATTGCTCTGTAATCACAATGAGAACAAAGGTAAGGTTTCTCACCAGTGTGGGTTCTAATATGTTTTTTTAAGGTGCTTGGGGTAATAGCTCTGTAATCACAATTAGGACAAAGGTGGGGCTTCTCACCAGTATGGGTTCTAATATGATATCTTAAGGCACTTGAGCCCTTTGCTCTGTAATCACAATGAGGACAAAGGTGAGGTTTCTCACCAGTATGGGTACTAATATGATATCTTAAGGCACTTGAGCTTATTGCTCTGTAATCACAGTGAGGGCAAATGTGAGGTTTCGCACCAGTGTGTGTCCACATTGTGATTACAGAGCAAAGGGCTCAAGTGCCTTAAGATATCATATTAGAACCCATACTGGTGAGAAGCCCCACCTTTGTCCTAATTGTGATTACAGAGCTATAACCCCAAGCACCTTAAAAAAACATATTAGAACCCACACTGGTGAGAAACCTTACCTTTGTTCTCAATATACATTCTTTTCTGTATAATATAAATATAAAAACGTTTTTAGTTACATTATATATGTTAGATTTAGATTTTGGGGTGTGAATTGTCCTATAATCACAGTGAGGGCAAAGGTGAGGTCTCTCACCAGTGTGGGTTCTAATATGTTTTCTTAAAGTACCAGAGCATATTGTTCTATAATCACAATAAGGACAAAGGTGAGGTCTCTCACCAGTGTGGGTTCTAATATGTTTTCTTAAAGTACCAGAGCATATTGTTCTATAATCACAATAAGGACAAAGGTAAGGTTTCTCATCAGTGTGGGTTTTAATGTGACATTTTAAATCACTAGTGTGATTTGTCCTATAATCACAGTGAGGGCAAAGGTGAGGTGTCTCACTAGTGTGGGTTATAATATGATATCTTAAGGCACTTGAGCTTATTGCTCTGTAATCACAATGAGGACAAAGGTAGGGCTTCTCACCAGTGTGGGTTCTAATATGAGTCTTTAAGCTGTCAAGATGTATTGTTCTAAAATCACAGTGAGGGCAAAGTTAGGGCTTCTCACCAGTGTGGATTTTATCATGTTTTCTTAAAGTACTAGAGCTTATTGCTCTGTAATCACAATGAGAACAAAGGTAAGGTTTCTCACCAGTGTGGGTTCTAATATGTTTTTTTAAGGCACTTGAGCTTATTGCTCTGTAATCACAATTAGGACAAAGGTGGGGCTTCTCACCAGTATGGGTTCTAATATGATATCTTAAGGCACTTGAGCCCTTTGCTCTGTAATCACAATGAGGACAAAGGTGAGGTTTCTCACCAGTATGGGTATTAATATGATATCTTAAGGCACTTGAGCTTATTGCTCTGTAATCACAGTGAGGGCAAATGTGAGGTTTCTCACCAGTGTGAGTTCTAATGTGACATTTTAAATCACTAGTGTGAATTGTCCTATAATCACAGTGAGGGCAAATGTGAGGTTTCTCACCAGTGTGAGTTCTAATGTGACATTTTAAACCACCAGTGTGATTTGTCCTATAATCACAGTGAGGGCAAAGGTGAGGTCTCTCACCAGTGTGAGTTCTAATATGTCTTCTTAAAGTACTAGAGCTTATTGCTCTATAATCACAATGAGGACAAAGGTAAGGTTTCTCATCAGTGTGGGTTCTAATGTGTTTTTTTAAATCACTAGGGTGATTTGTCCTATAATCACAGTGAGGGCAAAGGTAGGGCTTCTCACCAGTGTGGGTTCTAATATGAGTCTTTAAGCTTTCAAGATATATTGTTCTAAAATCACAATGAGGGCAAAGGTGGGGCTTCTCACCAGTGTGGGTTCTAATATGTCTTCTTAAAGTACTAGAGCTTATTGCTCTATAATCACAATGAGGACAAAGGTGAGGTTTCTCACCAGTGTGAGTTCTAATATGTGTTCTTAAAGTAGTAGAGCTTATTGCTCTATAATCACAATGAGGACAAAGGTGAGGCTTCTCACCAGTGTGAGTTCTAATGTGAAATTTTAAATCACCAGGGTGATTTGTCCTATAATCACAGTGAGGACAAAGGTGAGGTCTCTCACTAGTGTGGGTTCTAATATGTCTCTTTAAGCTACCAAGTTGCATTGTTCTATGATCACAATGAGGGCATTGGTGAAGCTTCTCATCAGTGTGAATTTTAATAGGACTTTTTAAATTAGAAGTGCACTTTGTACTATATTCACAGAGAGGGCAGAATTTGAGTTTTTCACCTGCATGTTTTCTCTGGTGTATTATTGAATATTTCTTATATATTGTTCGGAAATCACAGATGAAACAGGTAAAATGTTTTTCTACTGTGTTTTTGTGTGTGTTGAATAAAATGTCCTTGATGAATCTGGTGTCATACAAGTAGGAATCTTTGCATTTGACTGGTTCACCATTTCTGCTACAGATGTGGCCAGATTCCTCTTACTGCTCTCAGAGGAGTACTTGTATTCACTGAGAGATGCTGCACCAGACTCATCATTAGTAAATATTTATTTTGGGTTGTAATAAAAATGATTGAAATCATGTATCATAAGGCCTGTTGTGAGTTGGCAGATATATTGAGTAGTTGCTCTTCAATAGATAGTGATTTTTCATTGACTACAAACAGTAATATATTAAGTTGAATAAAATATTGTGGTAAAGAAATAATTTATTATTTAATTTAATTACTCAATGGAAATATTTGGAAACAGATTTATTATTTTATCATCATTTAGTTGCCTAGCTTGCTTGCTTGATAGTTGTAGATAGCTTAGTTAATTTATTAATATTTGTCAACTGGTCGTGAAGGCATCAATAAATACTTTCACACCTTCAGATATACAAAGACTTGATTTCATCGCTACAACTGGTGGAGAAGCTGGACCAATATCCCTTATGAAAAAAAAAAAAAGAAAAATTGAATCTCTTCAGCAAGAAGAAACAAACATGAACATAAAGAAAGAAGCAACCACTCAGGTAGGTTCATTTTTTGCACAACAACTACCTAGAAACCCCTCGATGTTCTCTGGAGAGGGTGTTGAAGATCCCAGTAACTGGTTGAAAGAGTACGAACGTGTGGCAAAGCACAACCAATGGGATGAAACCCTTTGTCTCGCCAACGTTTACTTGTATCCGACTGGTACTGCTCTCAAATGGTTTGAGAACAATGAGGAGAGCATCCTTACCTGGACAGAGTTCATGTCCCAGTTAAAATCAGTCTTCGGAAAAAACAAAAACTTGAGGCCACGAGCTGAGAAAACCTTAAAAGTTCCCGCACAATTAAAAGGTGAAAGCACCGAATTTTATATTCAAGACATCCTGCGCCTCTGCAAAGAGGTAAATCCGCAAATTAATGAGGAAGATAAAATATCCCATCTGATGGAAGGGAAGCTGAGGAGCTCTACCAGGTTCTCCCAAGGGATGTGCATAACACTGAGCAATTCGTCACCGAGTGTCGCCGCATTGAAGCTCTACATTGTAAGCGAGTGACCCCAACCAGGTACAAGCGACTACCAAATGTGGTATCTCTCAGTGATCATTAAGACAGGGCAGATCTTTCATCTATGATTAGGCAAATTGTTCATGAGGAGGTACAGCAGGCATTAGGCTCAACTCGAGAGGAACCAAAAATTGCTGCCATCGAAGATATGGTGAAGGAGGATATTGGAAGAACCCTGGCGCCAATCTCAAAGTCTAGGAGAAGTCCCCCACAGAAGGAAAGACCCCAACAATTTTTTAATACTAGATATGATGCCCAAACAATAAGACCGCACCTTGAACCTCGGAACCTAAAACAAGGAGGAAGACGCGACACAAACGAATGGCGAACCACTGAAGGAAAGCCGATTTGATTCCATTGCGGACACCCTGGTCACGTCGTCCGCTACTGCCGTGATAGACAAAGACAAAACTAGGAAAGGCGTAACGAATACTACCAAAATATACAAGAACCAAGGACGTTCTTTAACTCTCGATCCGATTTCAAGAAACAAAATGATGATGTGCAAAAAACTGCAAGCCGCTATCGAAGCCCTTCCCCGAACCCTGGTCATAAAGGAAATTTTTCGTCGTCTGCTAGGAGATCTAGCCAGTCTCCTCGCCGTTCCTGTCAATAAAACTAGAAGATGAATCCTATTTTGGAGGTAAGGCCGCAAAATTTAGAAATCATCCCTTGTAGACTAAAATAGAATTAAAAGAAAATTACATAGACATTAAAATAGAAGGAAAAATGACGCGTGACCTTGTCGACTCAGGAGCCTCATATTATGTCATATCTGAGAGGTTCAGACTGAAGCTAAGAAAAATAATTTTTGCCGAAACTGACGTAACATTATGAGTAACCAACGGTAAAATTGTAAGACCAAAAGGGTGATGTACGTTGAAACTGAACCTAAATGGACTACAGGAAAAGTTCGATTTTGTCGTTATGGAAGTCTGTAGTCACGATGTTATTCTTGGTTGGACTTTTTAAAGTTATCCAGAGCAGTAATTGACTCTGCAGATGATACAAATTTTTTTAGAAAAATGTCTTGTTGAGGATACCCCTAAGAACAGCTCACCTCTCAACTCGGAATTGGAATATAGAAATATAGAATCGAGCCCGCATCTATTCAGCTAATAGAAGTAGCAAGTCGTGACATTCCTAATGACCCAATTGTGGTGGCAGAATCTTGGAAAGAGCTATTGCTGGAAAGAGAATTAACGGCTCCCTCCTCTGTCAATTCACTTACAAGTAACCAAGGTAAACTTTGGGTGGTGAATTCGAGTCCATATCCGAAACTAATCCCACAGGGGATGTCTTTAACGATAGTGTTGTCATCGAAGATAGTCAAATATGTACTCTAACTGATTGTAACCAAGTTGAAACAGAGGCGAAACTTTCAGAAGACCCAAAAATTTCAGAATTTTTCATAGATGATTCACTTGATGAATCTCAAAAAGAAAAATTAAGAAATTTGTTAAAAATTATACAGATATTTTTGAATTTAGTAAAAGAAAGCAAATCAAGGATGTCAATTTTAAACACCGAATTAAAACTGGAGACCACCTACAGACAAACAAAGACCTTATCGAGTTGCACCAAGAGAACGCAAAATTATTCAGAATGATGTAAACAAGATGGAAAACTTGACATCATTCAGCTCTCTGAAAGTCCATGAGCCTCACCGATAGTATCGATAAGAAAAAAAGATGGAAGCTGGAGATTATACGTCGATTACCGCCGCCTGAACAAAATAACAAAGAAGGATGTCTACCCTCTCCCAAGGATCGACGACACTTTAGACTGCTTATGGGGAGCTAAATTTTATTCCTCCATGGACCTCCAATCAGGGTACTGGCAGATCGACGTAGAAAAATAGGACCGTGAGAAAACAGCTTTTATAACTCCAGATGGACTGTATGAGTTCAAAGTAATGCCATTTGGGTTATGTAATGCTCCAGCTACCTTCTAACAAATGATATATAATCTTCTGAAGGGTCTTAAGAGGACCATTTGTTTGTTTTTACCTCGACGACATTGTTTTTTCAGATGATTTTGAAGAATATCTAAGACGCCTTCAACTTGTATTAAATTGCCTTAAGAAAACCGGATTATGTCTCAATTCCAAGAAATGCAAGTTTGGTGAACTATCACGGTCCTTGGTCTTTTTATAGAGGCAGGGCACTCTGAAGAGTAGCTCTCTTACTTTGACATACGTTGGAAATGGTTCATCCATCATTGCATATAATTGCCTTTTTAGAGTTTGAACAAATTGATCAGGTAATCCATTTGTGGCTATATGTGCTGGTGCAATTACCTTTAGAAAATACCGTTTTGAGTACAAAATGATTTTAACTGATGCTAACAAAACTTTTGGCTGGGTCTTACACCATGACATGTAAATTATCCATGGGCTCAAAATATGTTGGAAAGTAATTCTATAGTGTAATTAGTAGTTGGGGTGTTTTGACTATATCACATTTATATTTTGTGTCAACAACAATTAAAACAGTAATCTCCTAATGGTCTTGCATAATCTATATGTGAATAGTCCCATTTTTTGTTCGGTTAATCACAGAGATTATAGTTACCTTTGCAGGCTTTGTCTTATTTTTATCACATGATTCACAATTTATTGAAATTTTCTCAATATCTTTGTTGATGCTGATATATAGCTAGCAATAAATATGTATATATATAGCAATAAATATGTATATATATATGTTTCTATGAAAATGTTAATCTGCAAGACGCAGGTTATCATCATCCCTTTTTGATTTGTTTTTGTCACTTTTTGGCGTTCCGAAAATAAACAATAAAAGGCTGTATCAGAGCTCTTTATTGGGCGTGCGCTTCGAACCAGAGTATCGTTGATACATCCCAGCTTGGCATCTAGAGTTAGGGACCAGCAAGCCAGGCAAATGAAGTATGATCGGCGAACCCATTTGGAAGAATTCCAGATAGATGATTTAGTGTGGTGTAAAAACTTTAGAGGTGGTGATAAATGGATCCCAGGAAAAATTGTGGGCAAGAAGGGAACTAGAGTCTACACCATTTTGATCCACAGACAGGTAAAGGCCTATCACAGGGATCAAATTAGAAAAAGGTGGAGGAATGGTGAGGAAGATGAGAGTGGAGAGCGTCAACCCGAGCACTCAAGAGGAGCAGGTCCCAGTGCCATAATCTCGGAGGTTGTACGAGACAGAGGTTATATGGAGTCGCTGTCGCCAGGACTAACTAGCCAGCGGTCGGATCAAGATTCAGAGGTTCAGAGTGATACAGACGATGGAAAGTCATTGGAGCCTTTTCGCTCGCTGGACCCCGAGGCCTTGAAAGAGGAGGGTCCTGTCCTGAGGCGGAACCCACCTCGAGCGAGGAGACCGCCTGTGAGATTTCGTGTTTGAAGAGAGAAGATGGTGATATATAGCTAGCAATAAATATGTATATATATATATGTTTCTATGAAAATGTTAATCTGCAAGACGCAGGTTATCATCATCCCTTTTTGATTTGTTTTTGTCCCTTTTTGGCGTTCCGAAAATAAACAATAAAAGGCTGTATCAGACTTTACTAAGACAATAAAGATTTGCTAAAAATAAATGTGTACGAAGATGTTGCAGATGCCTTTCCAATATATGTGCCTGAAAGCTAATTGTCTCATTTTTGTTATGCCAACATGTGTTCATTGAATTTCAGACAGAACTAATCTCAATATTTTGGGGAATATAACTTGTTCTTTAAATAAAATGCCATCTTCTAGATGTATTTAAAATAAATTACTAGGTCATTCTGAATATGCTGTATGAGCTTTCAAAGTCTTCATCAGATTGAGTTGTGCAAGTATTTAGTATTTCTTTTGATATTACCTGAAATATACTTCCCAAATTATGGGAATGTTCATCTTGTGCTATATGTCGACGACATTGTCCTGATTGGTGAATCTATGATTGGTTTTGGGGTGAGCGGCAGCTGTTTGTTATTACAAAATATCAATACTTAGGATACCCACTTACAACTGCAAACTCACTAAACAAAGTACAGTCGAACCTCTTTAATTCAACACCCCAAGGGATCAGAGCTTTTGGTTGAATTAAAGGAAGTGTTGAATTAAGATTAGATGATTAGATAATCATCTAACTAGCTAAAATAATATATATATATTTTTATAAATCGCTTTGTAATATAAATAAATGATATTAATTGAAACCATTGGGTGTGTACTTTTTTATATTTATTTTTTTATTTTCATGATTAACTTTTAGTATCTGGGACAAAATGGCAATAATACATATTTTCGAAACAAATAATATTTTATTCCAATTGTGTGTGAATAATAGTTTAAAGAAAATAAATATGGAAAATAAAAAGAAAATAAAAAAATATTATTTGAAAAGAATCAAGATTAAAAAAAAAAATATTTTATAGATGTCTGTTTTTTCTCTGAAATCCTATTCAGGATGTATTCCAGATAGTCTATTTTTAAAAGACATGCATGCCTTTCTTCTTCAGAAATGTCTTTTAAATAACAAAGAGTTTTTTATTGTATTAAAGGCATCCACTGCTACTGCAGGTGTTATTGATGTTTTGTTTAAATCTTTTTCTGTTGGCTCTACCTCTTATCTTCTTCTTTTCCCATTACCTCCATTACAATTTCTTCAATGGACTGTTTCCCAGCAACTTGCACATCTTTATCAACTTCCAAGAAGTCAATATAGTTGACATCAATGGCTTGATGTTTTTTTAAAGCCTCAAAAAATCTGTTCATTTCTTCTTCAACAACTTCTTCCATTGCTTCATCCATCACAAATCCTGAATGAGAAAAACAATTTTTTATTGTGGAAGAACTAACCCCAACCCATGCAGCCTCTAGCCAGCTAATTGCAAAGAGTAAATGTACTTGAGCATTTTTTTTTCTTCCATGCAAGTGAGAAGATACGTTATCATTCGTTTCCATTATTGGTCTTTTAGGGCTTTAATGATACCCATATCACAGGGTTGTAATGCACTTGTAGTTAGGGCGGGCAAAAATCTTATTTCAATGTTCTGTAACCCTTCAGGTATTTGGTGGGCTGGGCAATTATCTAAAATTAATAAAATTTTTCTTTCTCCTCTTTTGAATATTTGGTCCAATTTTTTCAGCCAATCCGTAAAAATTGCCCCAGTCATCCAGGCTTTTTTATTAAAATGATAATTTGAGGGAATATTCATGCCATGGAAGCATCGTGGTCTTCTATATTTCCCAATATAAAGTAAAGGCAGTTTTTCACTTCCATCCATATTACAGCATACCAACACTGTAATTCTCTCTTTAGACTTCTTACCCCCTTCACATTTCTCACCTCTGATAGTCATTGTTTGATTAGGCAAAAGTTTATAAAATAACCCTGTTTCATCAGCATTGAAAATGTCCTGTGGGCTGTATTTAGCTAAAAGTGAAGGAATAATCCCACCTTTCCAAGTGGCTACACTATTGGCATCCACACTTCCAGCTTCTCCATGAAGTCATTTAAAAGCAATATTCCTTCTGGCCTTAAACTTTTCTAGCCAGCCATTGCTAGCTTCAAAATTATCTTGACCCATTTTCAAGGCCAAGAGTATAGCCTTTTCTTTCAAGATATTGCCATTTATGGCAAGTTTCATGGCATTTGCCTGCCTTATCCACCTAAACAGGGCTTCTTCAATCTCTGGGAATTCCCCGTCACGATCACGTTTCAAGGTAGAGCTAAAATTAGATTTTAAAAAGGCAGATTTTATGGTGAATTTATTTTTTAAAATTGTGCTAATGGTGGACCGTGGAATATTTCTCTCTCTGGAAACTTGACTATGTGATTTTCCTTGTTCTATTTCTTCTATAAGTGAGCTGGTGATACTGACTACGTTTCCAATTTTTTTTGGCAGAACCTGACATTCTTGCCCTACTCATTTATTCAAATTAACACAGAATATTGAATTAAAATGTTATCATAATCATTGTTGGATCATTTTATAAATATTTATTTATTTAAAAATAAATTATTTATAAATTTAAAATAGCTAAAATATTTCAATGTTAAAAATAAAAAAATAAAAATTATTATTAGTTAGCGCATGATGCCGAAATTCCCGCGTAAAAAAAACAACAATGACATCCGTGAAATTGCGCAACGGCACTGCAAAGTGAAACTTAAACTAACCAGAAACCAAAAGTGCGCAGGCGCGATCCTATCGGCGCCCGCCGATTCCGATAGTCGCCGCTGTAATACCGTTTAGCGGTAAAGTTGCATGTAAAATAACATTCAACTGTCGAAATTCAAATTTTAAAATGGTCGAACTATCGGAACTGTCGTATTATCGATACTGTCGAATTACGGTTTGTTATTTGATAGGCGGGAGGTCGGGACATCGGAACATGGTCGAATTATCGCCGAGTGTCGAATTGGGGTGTGTCGAATTAACGAGGTTATACTGTATCTGCATATTACAAGAGGAAAGCCCTGGCAGCAATTGGTGCTATATGAGAGGTCTTGACAAAATCCAAGATGAACTCTTTAAATGCGGTTTTGAAATTATTCGATTCGACAATCTTGCCTCAAGTGTTATACACGGCACCCTTTTGAGCACTTGAAAAATTTCAGAACAACTTTCTAAGACGCTACCTGAATTTACCAAAATATACTCTGGGCTTTATGCTGAGAATGGAGTGCGGACGATAATCACTAGAAGTTGTCATTATTAAACAGATTTCGAATTTTTAGGGATTATGAAAGTGTGAAAGAGAGCAGGTTTCTTCGCATTTGTTTGGTACACCTCTGAACACTCTACAACCCCCAAAGTGCAGGCAAAAATTTTTGAAAACCTGTTAAGTACAGTTCGAACCTCTTTAATTCAACACCCCAAGTGATCAGAGCTTTCTGTTGAATTGAAGGAAGTGTTGTTTTAAGGTTAGATGATTAACTAATCATCTAACTCCCAGAAATAATATATTTTTTAAATTGCTTTATAATATCAATTAATGATATTAAATGAAACCATTGTATGTACTTTTTTGTATTTTTTTTTTTTATTATTTTCATGATTAACTTTAAGTATCAGGGACAAAATGGCAATAATACATACAGTAAAACCCCGCTAATACGAACCCTGGATATAGCGAACCTTCCCTTATAACGAACCCACGGCGATTCCCGATTCCATTCCATTGAAAATACCATCGTTATAACGAACTTTGCGATTTTTTAAATAACGAACTACACCTATAACGAACCTATTTTCCGTCCCAAAAAGATAAAATCTATTAAAAATACTAGGCTTATAACGAACTTGAAATTGTGATTTAAAAAATTTTTAAAACAACAAAATTTAGAGCCTGTTTCAGCTCACAGATCGCGATTTCAAAACAAAAAATTAGCAGCATTTTTGTTTTCATTTCCATTTTATTTTTGCTGTATGTTGTATAAATTTTTACATGTTGTACTCTTTCATTTAATAGCATATCTTTGCATTCGACAATTTTGAAATAGAAGAAAAATACAAATGGCTTCCAAAATAAAGAAAAGAAAAAAGAATGGCGTTCTAAAAAAAAAAAAAACAACAGTGGCAGCATGCCCTTTTAGAAGCGTTCTATATCAAGTTTAACCTAGTCTAAAACATAAAAGCCAGAAATGGCCGGCCGTTTTACCACCAATTTTGTGTTTGCAAATAGCGTTTTTTATTCGCAATTTTACCGATCGTGCTATGGTATCAACATGTTTCGCGTCCGATTTTTCTGAATTGGATACTTTTAATTCATCTTCAATTGATTCAGAATACAAAGTTGGCAGGTTTAATATCTCACCTTCATTTGCTGAGATGAATCAAGATGGGAAAGGTCTGATAATTCATTAGTATTTTCCATGTGGCTCGGAGTTGTCTTTATTCCAAGTTGGTCAGAATCCATCTGTGAAACCAGAGCTCCTTTTAGTTGGAACTGCTGTTACAATTCATTGTGGTCTCTGAAATATCTCTCCAAACCTACTGGCAGAATTTGGTGCAGATCTGTACCATATAGAAAAAAGAGGAAATATTAGTTTCACAAGAGACAGCTCCCAAATATCTCATCACACAATCTTGATCAAAAAAAAATTAACTAGAAATTACAATTTTAAATCAAATTGATAAAGTACAATTTGGATTATAGATTATAAACACAAGGTAATAAGACCAAATCCAAATAAATAAATAGAGTGTGACATTTCGGTAACAGCGTTGTTACCATCTTCAGACAAAAGTACTGAATGACAAAAGTATTTTTGTCTGAAGATGGTAACAACGCTGTTACCGAAACGTCACACACTATTTTTTTATTTGGATTTGGTCTTATTACCTTGTGTTTATAATTTTAAATCAAGTTTAAAAAAATCACAGGAAAATGGAATTCCACTATCTATGAAGAAATACTCCAAATAAGTGAAATATATATTGTGTCTTAAATAGAAGATTTACCATTGAAGTCGAAGATGTTGCCAATCAGCTGACCATGATCCCATACTAGCAAGAGTGAAATTTTATATTGGGCATGGATGGCTAGAGAAAGCAGACAACATAAGCCGATATTTTCAAAATGAATTGACTTTGGAGGATGAATGTTTTTTTAAGGGGCACAAGAATGGTAATTCCAAGGGCTGCAAGGAAAAACATGGTGGCAGCGGCGGGATCGTGAAGAGCCCAAGTAAGTGCCTTTTTAATTAATTCCACCCTTGCACAATCAAACCTGACATGGAATCAAATTCCTTCCTTCCGCCTCCTAACTTCAGTTTCGACACCAAGGATTGGCCAAGCTGGAAACAGAGATTTTCTCGATACTGACTTCTCTCAAACTTGAACGCCAAGGAACAAGAATATCAGATCACAGCTTTGATATATCTTATGGGGGAGAGGGCTGAGGAAATACACTCTGCATTCAATTTCTCAGCAGATGAGGCAAAGAACTTCGACAAAGTCATTGAAGCATTCAACAACCACTTTATTGGCAAACGCAATGTGGTGTAATGAGCGGGCTTTGTTCGGATTAAGGAGTCAACCGCCGGAAGAAACCATTGAGGAATTTGTAACAGTTTTGCACAGAATATCTGAGCACTGCGAATACGCTAATCTGCGCGAGGAGCTTATTCGTGATCGTATAGTGCTTGGAGTAAATGATAGGAAGTTGTCGGAGAAACTGATGCTAAATGAAAACCTGACCTTAGCCAAAGCAGTCGAGATCGCCCGTCAGTGGGAAGCTGTGATGCGTGAACAACAGGATCTTAACCCTTCTACATCGCAGGTCGACACAACGAAGAAAGTGGCCAAGCAGAAACCTAAAGCATCAGGTCAAGGCAAGGACAATGGCAGATCAACGTCTAGACAAACAGACAGCGCCAAGGAAACAGACGAAAGAAAAAAATTCCTAACTTGCTTCAACTGTGGGACTACCAAACATCATTATCGTTACAGAGATAAGTGCCCAGCTAAGGACAAGGTCTGTGGAAAGTGCGCGAAAAAGGGCCATTACACTAATCTCTGTCGAAGAAAAAACAATGAGGTGAACGCCATATCCTCGGAGGAAACCCCAGCGTGGGAGAAGGCCTCATTTGTATATGCTGTCCGCGAACCTACGCTGGGAAGCAGAAAGACCAGGTGGAAGTCAACAGTAAGAGTCAACGGCACTGCAATCCACTTCAAGTTGGATCCGGGCTCGGATGTGACACTGATACCATTTTCCTTGTACAAGCGGTATTTCAGCAACGTCCAACTGACGCCTACCGACGGCCAACTGATGGCGGCCGCGAACCAAAGATTGAGAATGCTGGGACCTTCGTGGCGAAGCTCCGAGCTAACACACGTGAAATGAAGGATACCGTGTACGTGGTCCACCATTTGGAGCAACCTCTGCTGGGTTTCGGGGCCTGTGAAGACCTCCAACTCGTCAGACGAAATGATCTTGTCATCAACGGAACAACGGATGTCAATCCAGAACGAGAGTTCCCTAAGCTATTTGACGGACTGGGGCTTCTTGAACAGCCCTATCACATCAAGTTGAAGGAAGGTGCCAAGCCCTTCTCCATACCAGTCCCAAGACGAGAACCTCTTCCGCTCATGCCGAAGTTAAAAGAGCAACTGGATGCCATGGTGGCTCAAGAAGTCATCAAACCAGTTGATGAGCCAACGGAGTGGTGCGCACCGATCGTCCTAGCTGGAAAGCCAAACGGGAAAACCAGGATCTGTGTAGACTTGTCCCGGCTTAACCTGAGTGTGGAACGTGAGCTTCACCCACTTCTTGTCCTTTAACATGAACTAGCTCAACTCAACGGGGCCAAAATCTTTTCCAAGCTGGATGCTAACAGCGGATTTTGGCAGATTAAACTCTCTGAAGAAAGATTCAAACGCTGACGACTTTCATTACGCCCTTTGGCAGATATAAATTTAAAAGGCTTCCCTTTGGGATTTCCAGCGCTCCAGAACACTTCCAGAAACGTATGTCTGCTATCCTACGCGGAATCAAAGGGGTAATCTGTCACATGGATGACATCTCAATTTTCGCAAAGAGAAAGGAAGTGCATGACGAGACACTACGCGAAGTTTTGAGACGCCTGAAGAACTCAGGGATTACTCTTAACAAAGAAAAGTGCCAGTTCGGTGTAAGCAACGTCACATTCCTGGGACATTACATCGACGAACACAGTATCAAGGCAGAAGAAAAGAAAGCCAAAGCCATCACCGAGATGAAAGCGCCAACTAACTTGCAAGGGGTGCAACGTTTAATGGGCATGGTCAATTTCCTAGGCCGCTTTGTTCCAAATCTAGCAGAAATCACAAAGCCACTTAATAACCTAAGAAAGAAAGATGTGAGTTTCATCTGGGGCTCACCACAGAAAAAAGCGTTCGAGAAAGTCAAAGACCTGGCCAGTGAACGAGTTCTGGCAAGCTTTGACATCTCTAAGAAGACCATGATCTCAGCTGATGCATCATCGTATGGCCTGGGAGCTGTCCTTAAGCAAGAGCATGAAGCCAACGAGTGGCGCCCAGTGGCCTTTGCATCACGGACATTGACGAAGACGGAGCAGGGATATGCTCAAATAGAGAAGGAAGCTCTTGCAATTACATGGGCGTGTGAGCGCTTCAAGGACTTTGTGGTGGGAAAAAACTTTTTCATCGAAACAGATCACAAACCCTTAGTCCCCATCTTCACCACTAAATATCTGAACGATCTAACGCGAAGGCTTCAACGGTACCGTATGAGGATGCTACAGTTCTCGTTTCATATCTTTCATACACCAGGAAAGGACCTAATCACCACTGATGCCCTATCAAGACAACCACTTCCAGGTCATCTTCCTGAAGATGAAGAGCTCCAGGAAGAAGTTGAACATTTTGTGCTTAGCATCGTCCTGCATCAATCCACGACAGACTTGCCAAAATAGTCCTCAACCAGAAGCTGGAGCCTACCATTCAAAATGTGGCATTTTATTCCAAAAACGGTTGGCCTGCCAAATGTCAGCTCTCTCCCTTAAAACACTCGTTCTACGATGTTCGCGACAAGATAGGGGAAGAGAATGGCTTACTAATGAGAAGACTGCAAGTGATCATCCCCTCTAACATGTGAAAAGATGTTTTGAACCGCATCCACGCAGGTCATCAAGGAATAACAAAATGTCGAGCAAGAGCAAAGGATCATGATTGGTGGCTAGGAATAGGTCAAGAAATCCAAGATATGGTAAAAACCTGGGAGAAATGCATCGAGAATCAACCCCTAAAGCACGAACCACTCATCCTCAACGACTTCCGGAACGACCGTGGCAAAAAGTCGGGATGATCTCTTACATTACGAAGGAAGAGAGTATTTAGTCGTCGTAGACTATTTTTCTCGTTTTATCGAGGTCGTACGACTTACTAAACTTTCGTCGGAATCTGTGGCAGATCACTGCAAAGCCAGCTTTGCTCGTCATGGCATCCCTGACATTGTAATCAGTGATAATGGACCACAATTTCACCCATCAACAACTTCAGCCTTTACGAAGTTTGCCTCTGAAGTTGGGTTTCGACACATCACTTCCAGCCCAAAGCATCCACAATAAATGGTCAAGCAGAAGCTGCTGTCAAAATTGTATAAAACCTGATGAAAAAGAATAAAGATCCGGTCCTAGCACTCATGGAGTATCGGGCAACACCCCTGGCAAACAGACTCTCCCCTGCAGAACTTTTATTTGGAAGGAAAATTCGCACTATGGTTCCCTGCAGTTCATCATCACTAACCCCTAAAACGGTGGATCAATCCAAACTCAGGGGAGAAGAGGAGCAGCGGAAGATGGTGCAGAAAACAGCTTTTGACAGACGCCATGAGGTCACGAAAAAGGCGGAACAAATTTTCAGGAGAGAAAGTTTGGGTGAAGGATCTTCGAGCGTGGGGAAGTGTCATCGAAAAGGCTTCAGCGCCCCGCTCATACATCGTGGAAACTTCTGTAGGGACCTACAGGCAAAACTCTCTTCTTCTGGCTTCTTCCCAACAACAGGTCGACCCAAGTGAGACATCTCCTGACAGTGAACTCCCGCTGAAATGGAGGAAACTCCGGGAAATGAACTGCCTGCAGAGGAGCTACAACAGCTGCCAGCAATCGCTCCAGAGATGAAGCAGCTGTCTCCCTCACCTGGAAAAGTGTCGCGGTATGGGAGAAGATACAAGCGGGTCCAGCGATAACCTCCTCTAAACTTTTTGGGGGAGATGTTGAGGGTTCGGGCGAGAATCCTCACGCCACCTCGCGCCGGGTGCTGTTCGACTTGTGATCCTGGACTGGATATAAATAAAACCGGTACCTAGGAAGCTCCGACGACTCAGAGTGGATTATTGACAAATCAACAGGCAAAACGCAACAGCTTCCATGAGACCCATAGTGGAATGTGCAAAATTAAAGCTGTGGCTAGAAGCTATGTCTGGTGGCCTAATATTGATAAGGATTTTGAATAAGTTGCAAGAAATTGTAAAATGGTTCAGGCCAATCCATCAAAAACTTTTTTTCAACCTTGGGAATAGGCAAAAAGTCCTTGGGAAAGAATCCACATAGAATTTTCTCATTTAAATGGGTTGAACCTCTTCATTGTAGTAGACAGCAATTCAAAATGGGAAGAAGTTATCCCAATCAAAGATATTACAACAAAGAAAATAATAGAACAAATTAGAAGGCTATGTGCACTCTATGAACTTCCAAAATAATTTAGAAATGCAAACATTTTTTATAGAGAGGAATGGAGTTGAAAACTGACATTAAATCCGGCTTACCATCCTCAAAGGACTTGGAAAAAGGGTATTAAAAAATGAAATAGAGAAGAGGTTGAGTGAATAGAAGCAAAATTCATGGAACAGGCTAAACCACTGACAAATTATTTTATAAAACTCCTTTAGAACCAAACTAACCTTATTGAAACCATGCCTGAAAGTTAAGGTTAAAAAGTTAAACAGCAGAAATGGAATTAGAAAAGCCATGGTACAATCATTTAGAAGCTTTGACATAAATGACCAAGTATCGTTGAAAAACTATGTACAGTAAAACCCTGCTAATACGAACCCTGGATATAGCGAACCTTCCCTTATAAAAAACCCACGGCGATTCCCAATTCCATTCCATTGAAAATACCATCGTTATAACAAACTTTGCGATTTTTAAAATAACGAACTACCCCTATAACGAACCTATTTTCGGCCCCAAAATGATAAAATCTATTAAAAATACTATGCTTCTAACGAACTTAAAATTGTGATTTAAAAAAATTTTAAAACAAAATTTTGAGCATGTTTCAGCTCATGGATCGCGATTTCAAAACAAAAAATAGCGGTATTGTTTGTTTTCATTTCCATTCTATTTTTGCTGTATGTTGTATAAATTTTTACACATTATACTTTTATTTAATAGAATATCTTTGCATTCGACAATTTTAAAATAGAAGAAAATACAAATGGCTTCCAAAATAAATGTGTGCGTCCTTTATGCCTGACCAAACCACTCATTGGAACGCCATGAAACTTTGGGAAGTTATTTAGTATAGTACTGGGAAGGTTTCTGAAAAATAATTTCTTGAATATCTTGAATATCCTTAGAGTTATTTGCAGATTTGTAGATTTAACTCGCAAGCAGCGCCCAATTGCGACGATGATAACAAGTTTTTTTTTATCTATAAGTTTTATTATCACTAAGTTTATTATCTTAAAGATTATTTATCAAAAGTAAGATTTTCTACCTATTAATTGCACACAAGTCAAAGTTAGTTATCAAGTATTTTTCAAGGGACCGGGAAAAAATATTCACTAGATAAAACGATGATTTTGTAATATAGAAAATTAGGAAAGACAAAATTCTGGATGACACGGCAATTTATTTGAGACAAGAATAATGATACAATTCTAAGGCAAGATACTATTCCTTTAACTTCCAATTCCCGAGGGAACCAATTAATATTGATTTTATTCAACTTAACGAGTATTTTTCAAGGGACCGGGAAAAAATATTCACTTTATCGAGAGATTCAAATTTGCGAGTTTCAAATTATCAAAATATATCTATTATTTTTTTTTATAGGTTTATAGAGAATTGTTTTAACAAATGTTCGTTAGACAAACCTTTACTCGGGTAAAACCCGGGCGAAGCCGGGTACGTCCGCTAGTTTTAAATAATTTTAAAGCCAGAAATGGTTTGAATAACAGGTTAAAAACAAAATTTAATATACAATTCAGAAGAATATGAGGAAACTGGAATTGGAAGAAGAAAAGAAAAAAAAAAAAAAAACAGTTCCCCCAAGTTCCTTGTGTCTCATGAGCCCCAAACAAATCGACTTATAAATTCTCAAAAACTACCACTACTGTTTTATTTTTAGAATGGAATTCTTGTTAGGTATATGACTCATTCAGGGTTCGCGGATATTCCCCCTGGCCGGCCATTTTACCACCGATTTTGTATTTGCAAATTGGCATTTTTTATTGCAATTTTACCGATCGCGTTATAGTATCAACATGTTTTGCGTCCGATTTTTCTGAATTGGATACTTTTAATTCATCTTCAATTGATTCAGAATACACGGTGCTTCATTCCTTTGATGGAAATAACGATATTTTAAAACAATTCTGATTCTCAAATTTCACTTTTCAAACAACAAGGTATTAGAGGCTTTTTTCAAATAAATATAGTATTATATTAATTGAGAAATATGTTCTAAAATACTCTTATACCTTTTAAATATATAATTAATAATGTTTTGCCTAGGGGATTTGGCTTAATTTTTAAATAATACATAGGTTTATATATAAACATGTATGCTAATGATAAGAAGAACTTATTAACAAATGACTTCTTTTGATATTCAGCATTACTGTAAAGAAATATGTCAATTTAGGGAATTAAAACAAAGTGACCATTATTAAGTGGCTGCCTTTTCCTGTTTGTATGGCTGTTTTTTAATTATACGGTCTAAAAATTTAGAAAAGTTCCAAGAAAATGGCCAAAACGTGGCTATAGTGAACCATAAGCTCTGTCCCATTGGGGTTCACTATAGAGGGGTTTTACTGTATATAATGCAGAAAATGTGAATACCAGGTATAATTCTTAGGTGGCAGTGTTACTAAGTAGAGATAAATGGTTATGTGAAACTAATTCATATAGACCACTCAGGAAAATTATAAAGAAATAAAGGGAGTGTGTAGATTGAATTAAGAGGGTTAGGAATTGTTCCAAGTCAGATCAAGATAGAAGAACAAAGGAAGGAGAGAAAATAAAAGCCTGATATTTGCACACCATCTGTTATAAGATATTGGATGTATTTCAGTCACATAGGATTATTTTTTATATTAAACACTTTTCTA
The DNA here is from genome assembly GCA_030710605.1 of Cordylochernes scorpioides. Taxonomy (NCBI): domain Eukaryota; kingdom Metazoa; phylum Arthropoda; class Arachnida; order Pseudoscorpiones; family Chernetidae; genus Cordylochernes; species Cordylochernes scorpioides. The sequence continues at coordinate 68,122,774 of CP092874.1, forward strand.
CGGCCCTTACTGCAATGAAAAATTAATGGCACGGCGTGGCCCTTCAGTGGTGAACCCCTCTAGTGGTTTCACCAGTTTAATCTACCATACTGCTGGAATATTGCAGCTTTACTTTTATAATGATACTGGCCTCTTGGGATAGGTATTTTAAATGAAATATGGACATATGCTTCGAGGAAAGTAGAAATATATATTATTATAAATATATAATATGCTTTGAAGAATTTCTCTTCCACAAACATCAAGTATTCTTTTTAAAACAATTATAATATGATGAATTGGCACAAAATCTGTAATAAGAAATTTAAATTATTTGTATGATTTTTTAAAACTTATTTTTTAATTGCCCTTACAGCAAATAAAGATGCTATCTTCAGTATCAGTATAAAAGGAAAACAGTAAAATGTAATTTTACAGTCGTGTAGTAGATTAAACTGCTGGGAGGGTTTTATTGTACCAGACCAAGGTAGCAAGATCAAGGGAGGCCAATAAAGTGCAAACAAGTATTGAGATACAAGAAGAGAGAGATACTGCTGGAGAAAATTCTCACTATGTGTGTCCAGCTCATGACGGGATCTTGCCCAGAAGGAACCCACCTAGGAACAATGTCCACCAGCAAGATTAACAACAGAAAATAAATGAATACTAAGTGAAATGTATTTTGCATTCTGATATCTATCATCCATTCCCCTCAGTTGACTATGGATATCACGTATTAGATTTGGAATGTAAATAAATATAATATTATTGTATGATTGGGGAGGCTTAATTGTACTGATAGAAAATTTATTTAGGATATATTATTGTTAAAATTTATAATTTGATGTTCTCTATTTTACAAGAATTCAAATTATCAACTTTTTTTTTCTCGTTTTTGAAGTATTCTGCTTATTTTCTACAATAAAATCAATACCTTTTAACTATCATGTTTTAAATGACCCAATAATATGTATTTAGTAATAAATATTAATTTTGAATCTCCAATAATTATCGAGCTTTATACTTACTACCTTAATCCATAAATTTCTCTATTAGCGAGTAAAATAATTAGTTAAAATTGTACACAAATAAATTTACTGGCAATGCGTTTCTTTTTAAATCTCTACAGACCTTACTGCAATTGCAGTAAGGTCTGTAGAGATTTAAAAAGAAACGCATTGCCAGTAAATTTATTTGTGTACAATTTTAACGATAGAGGGCAATAAAATTTAATTTACTAAAATAATTAGTTGAGAAAATGGGTGTTCTTTAGAGTTTAATTTTATAATATATAATAAAAAGATGTAAAACATATACAGGATGTTTTATACTTTCTATTGTCATTCGATCAAATATCTCAATTTCAAAATAAAAAAAAAAAAATAAAAATAAGCGGCAAAAGCGAGTGCAAAATTCTTTTTAAAAATAATAAATAATGTCATTCATAGAAGCTTCTTCCAATAATTATTAATTTTTGAATATTAAAATAAATACACGTTTAGAAATATGTGTGTATTATTTAATGCGTATCTAGAATAAAATATATAACTTTTGAAAATCACAATAATCAAATCCTGGAATCATAGGAAGTAAACTAATTTCAAAAGAGTTATTATTATATATTTTTTATTATATTACACAAGAATATCATATACAGTAAACTCTCCTATAACGCGATCAATGTGTTCCATGTTGTATGAAATCGCGTTATAGGATTTTATACAATGCATTTTTATATGATACAGTATATCTCCTTTTCAATTTTTCTTTTTTTCCAACTTTATTCATCATGCCTGGGGAGCAAGTTTCGTAAATTTTTATATTTGCAAAATATTTATATGTAAATTCGATATGAATACCTTATATGCATTAAAAATATTATTTTAAGCCTTAAAACTCAATTTAACACTATTTAAAAAATTTTACTTACAGAAACACATGTGATATTAAATTGACAAAGTATACAACACTACTTCGTTCAAAAACAAAAAAAAAATGAAAAACGCGTGTGCATAAAAATTAAATGTATTGTACAGTTATCAATATGGAAATTGACGCGAAAATAGGTACTTTTGGGCCAACCGACGCTGGCAAGACTGCCCCCCCCCCCGCGCATGCGCGAGCAGAAAAGGATTAACCCTCAAAAATTCCGGTAAACAAACTGTCTCGATGCTAACGTTTGGTTTTGACAGGCCTGAAAAACAACTATCTCTCATAAATTTTAATAATTGTTTTGAATAATATTTGTATTAATATTAATTTGTGTGATTTTTAAATAAATATTTCTTTCAATAAGTATAAAATTATTCAACACTGTTTTCTAATTTAGGCCTCGCCATCCAGCGGTTGTGATTCAAGGCTACTGATCTCTGCAACAAAGGTATTGATTTATCAATTTATAATTTTCAAGTCAGTTTCCAGCATTACTGTAAAGCTAGGAGCTTGTAGTTCAGGTTAAGCCATCGGGACCTTGTATTGTCTTTTTTGTCAAATTTAAGACAAGATAACATTTTGGCGCAGCCGACAGTATACAGATTGAAGAATTACTGATTACACAAAGGTGCAACTTTGAACCAGTGATTACTTCTCAGGATGGCTGACCAACCAGTTAGTAGTGCTGAACTGAAAAAGCTTAGGACGCCAGTTCGTGCAAGGTTCACCAAGGCGTTCAATGAGCTCGAAACAGAGATCAAGAAGAATGAAGTCAATAAAGCAGATGTAGAGAAAATCCTCCGCCGATTCCAGACCCACCATGAAAAGCTTTCAATATTGAACATGAGGATGGAAGAAGCTCTGCTACAAGAAGCAGCGTCTGAAGACATTTTCACTGCTGAGTACGAATCCGTTTGTGAGTACGAAGATAATTTCAGTAACTTTATGACTGATTACGAGGCTCTTGCGGAAAAGAATGACGTTACAGAAATCCCTCGTTATCACGAACTCGGATTATATGAACTCTCGGTTTGCGCGAACCGTTTCTTTTCCCCCTTAAATTTCAATGCTCTCCAAAGAGATTTTGCCAGTTAAGACGAAATATTCAGTTATGACGAAATACGAATTAAATTTAGCCCCCAGCAGAACTAATCAATCGGTTAAACGGATTCTAATATGTTTTTAAAGGCGAGTTATAAGTAAAACAATAAACTATTAAAACAACAAAAACGCCGTTGATATCAAGTATTGGCTCTCTTTGTCTTTTGTGTAAACATTCGTCCTTTGTTTGTTATGATGACTCATTTTCTATGAAACCATCCCCTTGGGGTCGTTCCATGTACTCAATCAGTGGAAAATTTCGACTCTATTGTGCCAGTATTGCTGTTTTTCTCGACTGATAAATGTAGGGGCCATGGTGACCCCTGCCAGCCAGCAGCCAAGGAGCGCACGCTTTCACGGAATATTGTCGCGGAGATAAATAAAGCAAGGACAAGTTTGGGGATAATTAATTTATTATAAGGGGTATTTATAGGGAGAGAGAGAGAAAGTACCACTTACCCTCAGTTAAAACTAATCCTTAATGAACGGCGTTAGCCACCGTCCCGTTTTCCTTATTTACAGATCAGCTTCCCAGAAGCCCTCACACCTGTGGTCCCCCCCCCCCCCCCCGGGGTCCAGGGATGATTGACAGTTGTCCCATCTGGATGGAGCTACTTGACATTACCCCCTCTTTAGAAAAAACAGCGACCCGCTGATTAGCTTGTCTCAGCCCTTGTTCTGGAAGGAAATCTATCACGGCCTGTGTTCCCTAGCAGAATGGAATGTTGTTCTTCAGGGTCCAGGTAGGGCTTCATCCGAATGACATGAATGATATCCTTGGATTTCCGTGATCGGGGAGACGGGTCCACGGGCTCTACTTCATACGTAACTTCTGAAAGCTTCTTGGTCACCTTGTAGGGACCGAAGTATCTCTTCAGTAGCTTTTCTGAGAGCCCTACTTTTCGGATGGGAGTAAAAACCCACACAAGATCATCCTTCTGGTAATAGACTGGAGTATGTTTCTGGTCGTAAAGTCTACGGTCTTTCGCCTGTGATTGTAGAAGGCGTGATCGGGAGAGTTGACGCGCTTCCTCAGCTCTGGTCACAAGTTCCCCAACGTAGTCGTCAGAGATCTCATCTGGTAGGTAGGGTAGTACGGCATCGATGTAGGTCTCGGCCTCGCGGGCGTGGACAAGAAAGAACGGAGTGTAGCCGGTCGCCTCCTGTTTAGCAGTGTTGTAAGCAAAAGTCACGTAGGGTAAAACTTGGTCCCAGTCCTTCTGCTCGACACCTGTGTACATGGACAACATGTCTCCCAGAGTTTTGTTGAACCTTTCAGTCAGGCCGTTGGTCTGGGGATGGTAGGCCGTTGTAAATCTGTGCACAATTCCGCACAGAGCATTGATCTCTTTCATTACTTGAGAAATGAAATTTCTTCCGCGATCTGTTATCATTTCTCTAGGAGCTCCATGCTTCAAGATAACATCTTCAACCAGGAACTTAGCTGTTTCGATTGCTCCTCCGTCTGGGATCGCTTTCGTTATGGCATACCTTGTCATATAATCGGTGCACACAATGATCCAACGGTTTCCATCTTTAGAAACTGGAAATCTTCCAAGGAGATCGACCCCGACCTTATAGAATGGCTTTTCTACGGGCAGTATGGATACAAGTTGTCCAGCCGGACGTCGAGGTAATTTCTTCCTTCGTTGACACTCCCAACAAAGGCTTACATATTGGCGAACAGTTCTATAAAGGCCAGGCCAATAGAATCGTTTCTTGACTTTGTCATACGTTCGGGCGAAACCCAAATGCCCAGCTGTAGGAGCGTCATGTAAATCTGCCATAACTTCCGATCTTAAGTGCTTAGGGATCATCATAAGCCAGGGTCTTCCAGTTGTGCTATAGTTTTTCTTGTATAAGATGCCGTCGATAATGCTGAATTCCTTTCTGGTGTAGCCCGAGTTTAAATTATCGATTATTTTAGCTAAATCCGGGTCTTTAGTCTGCTCTATATCGACGTTGGTTAGTGATATCACAGCACTTGGTGGATCGTTCTCAAGCGGGCTCCTTGACAGACAATCGGCATCCTTATGTTTGCGTCCGCTCTTGTAGATAACGGTCACGTCAAATTCTTGCAACTTCAGCGCCCATCTTGCCAAACGGCCAGAAGGATCTTTCTGCCCTACCAACCAACATAGAGAATGATGGTCAGTGACAACCGTGAATGGTCGACCAAACAAATATGGGCGGAATTTGCTAATAGACCAGACTACAGCAAGGCATTCTTTTTCCGTTGTAGAATAGTTATTTTCAGCCTTTGTCAAGCTTCTAGATGCATAAGCTATAGGCCGCTCCTTTTCACCTTGTATTTGTAGAAGAACAGCTCCAATACCATGTCCGCTTGCATCCTTGTGTAGATGGGTATCAGCGGATTCATCAAAGTGTCCTAAGACAGGCTCTGAAATTAGAGTGGTTTTAAGGACTTCAAACGCTTTCTCTTGAGCTGCATCCCAATAAAATTGTTTTTCAGTCTTCAGTAGGTCATGCAAAGATCTAGCTTTGTCGGCAAAGTTCTCAATAAATCTTCGGTAATAGGAACATAATCCAAGAAAGCTCCTCAGTTCAGAGATATTCCTTGGCCTCGGAAATTTAGAGACGGCTTCAACTTTATCTGGATCTGGATGAATTCCATTGGCGTCAACAAGGTGTCCCAAAATCTTAATCCTCCTTGATCCAAAAAGACACTTTTTGTGGTTCAAGCTTAGTCCAGCTTTCTGGATGCAGCTTAATACAAGTTGTAGACGACGTAGATGTTCCTCAAAGGTAGGTGCGTAAACTACGATGTCGTCCAGGTAGCAAAGGCACATGTTCCATTTAAGACTGCCCAGAACACTATCTATCATCCTTTCAAACGTTACTGGAGCGTTACAAAGACCGAAAGGCATTACTTGGAATTCATACAACCCATCTGGAGTGATGAAAGCAGTTTTCTCCCTGTCTTTTTCGTCCACTTCAATCTGCCAATACCCGGACCGAAGATCCATCGTGGAGAAGTAACTAGAGCCGGCTAAACTATCCAAGGCATCGTCAATACGTGGAAGCGGGTAAACATCTTTTTTTGTTATCTTATTTAATCGACGGTAATCTACGCAGAATCTCCAGGTCCCGTCTTTCTTTCGAACTAGAATAACTGGAGATGACCAAGGACTTTCAGAGGGCTTCACGATGTGATTTTCAATCATCTTGTTCACTTCATCTTGAATTAGTCGTCGTTCACTTGGTGCTACTCTATAGGGCCTCTGTTTGATAGGAGAGTGGTCTCCTGTGTTTATCTTGTGCTTCACAGTACTGGTGGGCTTAATAGGTGTACTCCCAAAGTCAAATACGTCGATAAACTCGTCAAGGCATGAAACAAGCTGTAACCTTTGAATTTCAGACAGCCCTGGATCTAGAGTAAGGTTTATCTTCTGTGACCATTCACGTGACTTTAGCTGCGTTTCTTGTAACTTATCGCTGGATTCAATAAGACTGCAGATATTCCCATTCTAAATAGTTATAAAACGAAGAGAATTTTTTTTATTAAAATGCATGGGCTACATTCGTTTTATAACTATTTACAATTCTATAAGATAAATTTTCATGATTCATGTTAATATTCCCATTCTCATAACTTTCCATGGTGCACATATTCATTCCTGATGGAATCAGTTGCGGCCAAGACGCTCCATTCGCCACCCAAATGCTACCTCGGCCGTGTCGAAATGTAACCAATGAGTTTGGTATAAGAACTTCCTTTCTTAATAATAAGTCCTTAGAAGTTGAGACTAAAACATCTCTAACACCACATATTTCTTCGTTTATCACACTGATCTTCTTTATTGATTTAGGCGGGATGACAAAGTCTTCGGAGGCAAACAATCTCTGGTTTTCCTCCTCTCGAGATTCCAGGACGGAGGTTTCCCCGAGATGGAGTTCATTTCTGCCACAATCAATGACGGCCTCGGTGGCCTTGAAGAAGTCCCATCCAAATATGATATCATGGCTGCATTCCACCATAACAACGAATTCAAATGAGATATTCAGACCATTAACTTCTATGTTCAGGACACATTTTCCTAGGGTCTCTATTAAATTTTTGTTTGCGGCTTTAAGAATGGGACCTGGTTCTTTGAAGAGAGGTGTCTTTAGTTCGCGTCGAAATTTGTCTGAAATAACAGAAAAGTCGGCTCCTGAATCCACCAATGCTTTAATTTTGCGTCCGTTTATTTCGACCATAACAAAATTTTCTTTTAATTTAGCGGCGATATACCCTGGAGGATTTTCCTCAATGGCGACCTCACCCCCGTTAGAAGCCGCTCCACTTAGTTTTTCACATTCTGAGGATTGGGAGAACGGCTGAAACGACGGGCTGGCGACTGGGATTGTCTTCGGGCTGGCGACCTTGCACGGCTTGGATGTGGGGAAGAGCTCCGGTAGAAGTACGTCGAGGTTTGGGGCGTTACATAGTCGCCGTCGGCGTCATATCTCGGGGGTCGACTCGAAAATCCAACATTTCTTCCTTCTCCGCCATTCCTTGACCTGGCTTCAGCGAAGACCTGCCGTCGTTCCCTACAATAGCGGACGACATGTCCGGGTCGTCCGCAGTGGAAGCAGATAGGTTTGTCGTCATAGGTTCTCCAATGTTCCGTCTTCCTGGGTTGGGTTGGTAGGTCGATATTATAATAGGGCGTTCGTGGTTGTTGTTGTACCACGTTGACTTGTGGTCTGGTAGGTTGTAGAGCACGGCTGACCTCTTCCCTCACAGTCTGTTCCAGGGCGTTCACCTCTCGGAGAGGATTGATCACTTCAGGTGCTGAGAAAACCTTTTGCATCTCTTCTCTAACGATGCGGCGAATTAAGCCGGCTAAGTCGTCTGAGTCGTCAACACACGAAATGGGCATTACGTTTGACAACCTGGCGAATTTCGTACGGCCGATCCGGCGCTGCTTGACGGTTGTCAGATGACGGCAGAACTTCAGGATCTCATCTACCGTCTGTATGTCTTTCGCCACCAATACCTGGTATGTGTCCTCCGAAATTCCCTTTATAATGTGAGCAACTATCTCACCTTCTTCCATGCGAGGGTTCACCTGGTGGCAGAGACTAAGAATCTCCTGGATGTATGACTCGCTGGATTCTTCGGCCTTCTGTGCTCTTGACCTCAGAACTTCCTCGGCGCGTCGAGCAGAATCCTCCTGCAGTCCGAACACACCGCGGAATGCGTCTTCAAAGCTTCTCCACGAGTTGAGTGATTCTTCGTTATTATCAAACCACCTTCCAGCAGTTCCGTTCAAGTAAAATACGACGTTGGCAAGCTTCATGGTCTCGTCCCATCTGTTGTACTTCGAAACTCTCTCGTACTCTTTCAACCACTGTCCAGGGTTTATATTTCCATCTCCAGAAAAGGTAGAAGGATCTCGTTGGCGCTGATAAGGGAGGTAGGATCCGTTAACAGTAGGTCTGTGGTCGTCTTCCATTTCTATTCGTTGTGGCAAAGGTTGAAGAATTGGTTCACGTCCCTGTAGACGTCGACTTCTTCGAAGTTCCGTCACGCTACCCAGCATCTCCAACAAAATGCCACGTGAAAATTAGGGAGGACAAAAACTTCAGGAGGAAACAAAATTTATTTCAGGGAAGGACAAACTATCAAAGGTAAACAAAAGATAAGCCACGAGGGAAATTTACAGAGTCGCAAGATATAAAACATAAAAATGACCACTCTGTTAAATAAAAAATAATAAAATTAAGAAATACTATGTGTAATATAGTTAATATCGTACTTGGCAACACAGTTGAGTTCGATATAGAATGTAAACAAAAGAACTAACGCTATCTAATACTAACGACAATCCTGTAAGTAAATAAATATATCTAATACCCCAATATAAATAAATCTTATAATACGTTTGCTAATTATATTACGTAAACAAAGATTTTACATGGTGTCAGAAGTTAAATTTTAAAATAAATAAAAGTAGCGTATTTCGCTAACCCTAGTTCTAAACTGAAAGGCTTAACAAAAGTTCCAAACTTAAAAATAAGCGGAAATAAATAGCTTTGAGAATAATATTTAAATAACTAACCATGGAGGCACCAAAACATTTTGATCCTAATAGAGAAAGGTGGGAAGATTGGCTTCAACAATATTCTTGGTATGAAACTGCTATGGAGATGAAAAAGAAAGAACCAGAAGTTCAAGTCGCGTCGTTCATGACAATAATAGGAAGCGATGCCCAAAAAATTTACCGTACATTTGTACTATCTCCAGAAGAAACTAAAAAAGTTGAAGAAATCAAAAAATGTTTCACCAACTACTTTTTGCCAAAAAAGAATTATACCATGGAACGTTATAACTTTAATAAATTACAACAAAGCATGGTTGAAACAATTACAGAATTTATCACAAGATTGCGCCTACAAGCATCAAAGTGCAAGTTTGAAAGTTTGGAAGATGAACTAATCAAAGACAGGGTTGTTGTTGGTATTCATGATGACCACACAAGAGAAAAACTTCTAAGTGACCCTGATTTGGACCTGGATAAGGCAATACAAATATGTATGGCTGCAGAAAGGACAAACAAAGAAATAAAGGTCATGCAACAGCGTTCGGATCAAGAAGTATCAGTCATTAAAAAGAACTTCAGGCCAAAAAAGAATGTAACAATGGAAGAAGTTCCAAAATTAATAGACAATTGCAAAAAATGTGGCGGCACACATCCAATTAGAAGATGTCCCGCATATGGAAAAATTTGCAAAAAATGTAGAAAAGCAAATCATTTTGCAAAATGTTGCAGATCAAATTTCAGGTATAAAAATAAAATCAATACCTTAGAAGAAGAAGGAACAGAAAAGGATGAATTTAGTCTCCAAATTAATTCATTGTCGGAATTCACTAGTGAACCAATGGAAAAAATCCAAATAAACAACACTGAGCCTTTCAAAATAAAATTGGACACTGGAGCTCAGTGCAATGTCTTGCCTTGGAACATTTTCAAGAAAATAAATTCAAAACTTAACAGAAGTTCAGTGAAAAGTTTAAAATCATTCTCAGGCCACAGAATTAAGGTGGAAGGAGAAATTATTGCCTCATGCATAATAAACAACATCAAGGCAGACATTAAGTTCATTGTCACCAAAACAGGGACCACACCAATACTGGGCAGTGAATCTTGCTTTATGCTAGGACTACTCAAGAGAATAAATAAAATAAAACCAGTAGAACAAGAGATTCACCAGCTGTTCAACGGAGATGGTTGCTTAAAGAATTTTGAATACAGAGCAGAATTCACAAAAGGGGACCACAAGTTGGAAATAAAACCACCCAGGAGAATACCCCTTAAAATAAAAGATGAGGTCAAGAAACAACTAGACTTAATGGAGAAAAGTAAGGTGATAAAAAGAATGGAAGAACCGACACCTGTCTCAAGCCACATGGTGGTAGTGAAACAAGGCGGGAAATATAGAATTTGCATTGATCCATCAGATCTAAACAAGATCCTGCTAAGAAGACACTACCCACTAAGAACGATAGAGGACATAGCTTCCAATATCAAAAATTCAAAATACTTCACAAAGCTTGACTTCTTAAAAGGCTTTTGGCAATTGAAGGTCGCTGCGGAAACACAACCTTACATGACCTTCAGCACACCTTGGGGGCGTTATGCTTTCCTTAGAGTCCCATTTGGAATTAAAACTGCCCCGGAGATTTTCCAGAATACCATATCCAAGATTGTAGAGAATATACCTGGTGTAGAAAACTCAATGGACGACATACTCATCCATGCTGAAGACATCCAAACACTGAGAGAAAGAACTAAAATAGTCATGACTACTCTTCAGGAAGCTGGAGCAAGACTCAATAAGGACAAGTGTGAATTTGAAAAAACAAAAATAAAGTTCTTGGGACATATCTTCACCAGTGATGGAATAAAAACAGATGAAGAAAAAGTCAAAGCCATTGACAATATCAAGTCACCATCAAACAAAAAAGAACTACAAAGACTTTTGGGAATGGTTCAATACTTACATAAATTCATCCCAAATCTCTCAGAGATAACATACAGAATGAGATTGCTTCTGAAGAAAAACACAGAATGGCAATGGGACAGCTTGATCCTTGGACAAGGATATGGAAAGAATAAAAGACTTATTAAAACAAGCGCCAACCCTAAAGTATTATGATCCTAACAAAGATGTTGTACTTTCGGTTGATGCAAGCCAACATGCCATTGGAGCAGTCTTACTCCAAGAAGATCGACCAATTGCGTATGCTTCTTCTGCATTAAATGATGCTCAGAGGCATTTCCCTCAAATAGAGAAAGAAGCTCTGGCAATTAAATTTGGTTGTAAGAAATTCCATACCTATATATATGGTAAATCTCTCTTAATAGAAACAGACCATCGACCGTTAGAATCCATTTACAAAAAACCAATGGATAAAATGCCACCAAGACTTCAAAAAATATTCATGGAAATTAATCAATATGGAACAAATATTAAATACAAGAGTGGAAAGGAGCTCTTGATTGCAGACTTACTGAGTCGAGATTGCAAATCATATGAGATTCTAGAAGAAAATCCAATAGAAATCCTTTTAATTACTGCATTTGACAATGTTGGGACGTGTTTTTATCTATTTTATTGCCCGGCTGTCCCCCTTTTTTTAGACTGCAGAAAGCCAACCTTTGAAGCTAATTGTCACAATATTTATTACATTTTGTACCCATTAGGTGTCAAGGTTGTGCATTGAATAGGCTAGCATTTATTTCATCTGACAAAATTTATTAACAAAATTGATGTAAGAAAAAAAAAGGGGAATAATATTGAAATATATTCAATAAAAAAAATAATATATATATATATTCATACATAAAACCTATGATGGACTATTTCTGGTGGTTAAACAAATTAAAAATGCAATAGAAAGGATGACTTACTGTAGGGGGAAAACCACCAACCAAAAAAAAAAAAAGATGGCCGGCGGTACGGTCAGCTGCCTCGTTCCTCTTTTTTAATTTTTTTGGCGCCATCTACCGTTCAAACTATGCTGCCCCCTATGAGCGAACTCTGAGAGCCTTTTAATAAAATAAAAAAATGCTTAATATTATTACGGTTTTACAATGAATATATATTACGTTCATTTTTTTTAACTCTAAATATTTAATAAAAAAAAACAAAGAGCAAAAGACAATTTCATGCCTGTCTCCATGGGTGATGGGATCTGGGTCCTCTTCTCAGTTGAAGGCCGAGGTTGTTGGTGGTGGTGGGGGCCCACAGGCTTATCCGTTGTCTGGTCATCTCCAGGCTGCTGAGCGGGTCGGCCTCCATCACTGAGGGACTCTTGGCATCTCACTGAGGGGCTCTTGACATCTCACTGAGAGACTTTTGGCATCGGGGTGTAGCAGGTCACATGGGGAGTTTAGACCGTAGGAAGGCCAGGGAGGTTTATAGGCCTTTTAAAATCTTCCTTCAGCCACACTTTCCAGCTCCCACACCAGGCTTGGTGTAGTTCTTCACGCACACTTTCTGGTTAGTGGTGAGATCCTGTAGCATGCTACCTCCTTGAAGGTGTCCATGGGGTTCTGGACCTGGAGTAGGGTTGCCTTGTAGTCCAGACTGCATGCTACAGTAGTCAGTTGGCTGTCAGAATTGGTCCTCAGGGACTCATGCCTCCCCTGCCACAACACTCTCACATACAGGTGAGCTCCACTTTTTCTTTTATTATTATTATTAACATTGTTCCCCCTACAGCAGACATCCTTTCATTCCATTTAAATTCATTTAGACCACCAGCTAAGCCATTTGCAATCAATTACAATATATTTGTCTTCCGCATCCTCAACAATCCTCCCCTGCCACAAGCATCAAAAACTTGGGGAGGATTATTGAAGAAAAGTTTTTGGTGCTCCCAATGCGGAAGACAAATTTATGGATTCTTAAGCATCACACCTTAAAGAACCAAACAATAAATAAATGACTCAAAATGCTAAAAAAAAAGGTATATATAAAAAAATTAGCCACTTATATCTTAAATTGCTTCACAAGTTCATGGCATCATTATACATAACATAGAGTATTATGAACAAATATTCTACTAGATATCCTCTTTATAAATGTATTAGAGCACAAATCCATAATATAACAAGAAAATAAATAAACATGGGTTAATGATAACTAAAACTATCTAGCCTATTTTACACAACCTCTACAGAAATAGTGACAATTGTACAAATTGTGACAACCAGATTGGCAAAATTTAAAATATCAATAAGACTATGTTGATGATCAATCTGAATGATACAAGTCTAGGTGAGGTGATTTCATTCCTCTGAGGAGTTGGTTGTCTAACTCTGATTCCCCTCTCTCTCTCAATTACACTACTTTGAACATTTCTACTCGCAGTTCAAGTCTTCTCTAACTCTGAGCCACCTAACTTCTCAAAGTGGCTGATGGAGTCGTTGCTGAACCTTACACATGAACAACTCTCTAGAGGATATGAATATAGTTTTTGAGAAATAACCTGTAGTTCTTCACTCCCTACGCATCCTATTAAACACCTTGACTGCTTCTTCATACCCATTCAAATATGGGACCAGCAGGAAGTCATTGCTACTTTAGACACCCTCCCCAACCTCCATAGACTGATTAAAATAAAACTTAACCAAAGAACAGGGACTACATCCGCTGCCCATCAAAATTTAATGATCCCATTTAAACAAATTTAAAAATTGTCTCCTAAAGAAAAATAAATAAAATTAAATTACTAATAAACTGAGCTCAAGTTTTCAGATGTCCAGAATGGTTGAGTCTTTCAAAAAAAAAAAAAAAACTATTGAATAAAAAAAAATCTTTAGACAACCTATTATTTTCCTAGTATTGACAATTGCTAAAAGGTCGATTCACATTGCCTATTGCATAAATAAATGAGGCGCCATGCAATTTTTTTTTTAAAACAAGGTAATGGTGATATTTAAACCTTTAGTGAAATTGCAAAAACACTTGCATTCATATACATATAAACAAATAAGCCATAACATCCACCTTTTTTTTTTAATGAATGGATATACTAATTGAATAATACAGACTTCATGTTATATATATGATAGAGATGTTGACTACATTGTGGACTGCCTGGATTGTCTACAGTCATTCACTAATAATTCAAGCCCAAACAAGGCATTAAAGCATTATTTGACAGTAATTCATTGCCACTATACTTCCTTCTTTCCACCTATATCAAAGTTTATCTGTGCCAGTCATCCTAATTCACTCTAGATTGTAGCATTAGGGGAAAATCTTAGTATGTTATACCTAGTGTGACTTGTTACACTAAGTGCGACATCATCCCTATACATGAGGGGGAAGAAATTGAATAGAATTAGAACCTCAATATATACTCTACTTAAGGTGTTTATAAATGTCTACTCTTGGCCTATTCTTCCTAATTTCGAATCTGACCCATTGGCTCGTTCTGGCGTCTCGTTCGCGGTCCTTATAGTTAACTAATACATTAAAATCTTATCCTATCATGGAACGAGTTTAAACTCGTTGAAGGTCCTAATAATTACTTATTTTGCCTCTCGAATCGGTCTTATGCTCGAATTCATTCCAACAAAATGTATGGCAGGGCGAATCCTTTATTAGAAGAAACTTCCGCTAGCTATGGGGGATCAAACTGGTACCAAAAAATTCAATAGACGGAAACACTTCGTCTAGGATAACTGGGCAATCTCTGCCTACATGCCAATCTTACAGGACCTCCCGTCTGGAACACCCTCGCTCCAGCCACGCTAAAAGCGTCGAAACTACGGTGTCAGATCGGTTACCCAAGGTCGCGCCGTTATACCCCAGGCTATATGGCATGGCTAAAACAAATCACCCATCCTGCATAAAATTCAATCTATACCTCTTCGCTTCCTCTTGCGAGGAGGAGGTGAGTGGGCTGTCGGCTTGATCCCTGCCTTCCACTATCTCCAAGTCTGAGGGTCGGGATAGGGATCATTTATCCACAATCCTTAGAATTCAAGCTAAATTAAAATAAAAGAAAATCAAAAGAAATTATATCCTCTAACGAGGGACCTAACAAAAGGGAGCGAATATTTTCTATCTAGATAGAGTTTGTAGTTGTCCTGTTTGAGGCTTCTCGTTCTAACAAAATAAAAAAAAAATCGATCCTATTAAAGTCCTTAACCCTATTCTAATGTAATTTGGGCTCACAATATAATAGTTTTTAACCTTTTTCTACATTCATTGCACCAATTCATTCATACACCCTCCCCCCTATCATTCGCGGTACGCATACAAACTAAGGTTGAAAGCTGCTACAAAGGCCAAAATACTCATTTATCTATATCAATAGACCCTAACTAATAATAACACCTTTCAGGACACAATGTGAAATCAAATAAAATAATAAAATTAAAACAAATTGGGAACTAAAGCCCTAGGTTACTCAAAAGAAAATGCCTCTGTACAAGCTCTATATATACTAATACTTTATACTCGATATAAATGATTGTTGGCAATAATTGTTAACAATTCTAAAAAAAATAATCTGGAAGCTAACCTACCTAAAAAAAAACACAGTGTAACTTCAAAAACTGTCCTTGCCTTGACACTAAGCGATTATTCACGACAATTCTATATAGACACACACAAAATATAAGGGCGAATAAAGAACCATTAAACGTGACACCTCATAAAAGCGGATTGAGTCATTCCCCTAGCCACCGTGGGTGAAGTCACTTTCTTCTTACTTCCTCGTGCGTCTGCCCCCTTTGCAGTAGTCCGACCTCAACACTCTATTGAAAGATGGATTTATAGGGTTTACGATTCACTACCCAACACTAACATTCTCAAGTGCTTTCCAAGGATCGACTACAGTCTGGGCCTACTTAACTTCTACCCCTGGCATATTCTCTTTGGGACCCCCACTCCTTTGACAGACTTCTCCTCCGTTGCATCTTTGGCCTGACATCTCTTGACATGAGTTTTACAGGGCTTGGTTATTACCTAACTCGTTATCTAAGAAGTCCTTCCGGCCTACAATTTGCCTGTTTTTCTGTATCCCTCAGCTGCCCTGACTACTGTTACTATTGTAGGCGCCATCCCGACCAGAGAGCCACAGATAAACAGATTATAAACGCACAGAATATAGAATCCGAGCTCCCCAGTAGAAGGAATACCCGGAAGACGACGGTACTCTCTGTTATATGTGTTGTTCACTATTATGATTTTGTTCTAATAAACACTACTAAATTATTTTATTGGATCCTCTCTTTCTTTTTCCCAGTAAGAAACGCCTACGGAAGCCAACAGAAATTCAGAAGTGGGATCTGCAGATATCCATGACCGATAAGGCAAAATTAAAGACAGCATTCATCACCCCAGATGATACAGGTCAATTCGAAAGGATGATTTTTGGACTCGCCAACGCACCAGCTGAATTCCAAAGACTGATGCACACTGTCCTAGGTCCACTGCTGAACAAGAAGGCATTCTGCTATCTCGACGACGTGATTATCCCGGCAAAGGATTGGCGGGAGATGATCGAAAGGTTGAGGGAAGTCCTCGAAAGAATAAGATCAGCGAAGTTGACACTGAAACCCTCCAAATGTGAGTTCGGAAGGAGGGAAGTTGAGTTCTTAGGGTATGTCATCAGTACAGGCGGACTTAAGCCAGGCCCAAGAAAGATCAAAGCGATAGAAGAATTTCCAGAACCCAAGAATGTCCACGACATACGACGCTTTCTGGGACTGACGAACTTCTTCAGACGATTTGTAAAGGACTTCGCGAGGAAAGCAGAACCGCTAAGCAGACTTACGAAGAAAGGTTCACAATTTGAATGGAAGGAAGAACAGCGAAGGTCATTTGGAGGACTACGAAAGGATCTGGTCGAATATCCGGTACTAGCTCATTACAACCCTGAACTCAAGACAGAAGTACATTGCGACGCGAGTGCTGAGGGATTAGCAGGAATGGTGCTACAGATGGACGAAGACGGCAAATGGCGCTTGGTCTACTGTGTGAGCAAGAAGACAACAGAGGCCGAGAAGATGTACCACTCAAGCAAATTGGAGCTGATGGCGATAGTGTGGACCTTGGATCGACTACGTCAGTTCCTCGTAGGAATCAAGTTTACAGTGGTTACAGATTGCCAAGCACTGGTCTACATGAACGCGAAGAAGACTACAAATCCTCAGATAGCGTGATGGTACAATCTGATTCAGGAATACGATTTCGAAATTCGACATAAACCAGGGGAGAAGATGGCCCACGTAGACGGAATGAGTAGAGCTCCAGTCGACGACCCTAGAGACACGATGGAGGAAATCGTGGAGAAAAACCTTGAAGTGTGCCTCACAATCACACTGGAAGAACAAATCTTGATGATTCAGCATTCCGACCCTGAATTGAGAGACCTGATCCAGATCTTTCGAAAGGACCCGTGTGATAGGACAGTAGGAGAACAAAATAGAATTAACGACTACAGCTACAAAGGAGGCAGACTTTTCCGCATGGTGAAAAATGGAGAAGAGGAACGAGCCCTGTATGTTATACCCAAAAGTATGAGGAAAAGCTTAGTTGTCAAATTCCATGATCTAATGGGACATTTTGCGACTGATAGGACTGTCAACAAAATTAAGGAATTGTACTGGTTTCCTTCAATGAAGAGGTACGTTCGACGCCATGTGGCTATGTGTCTCGAGTGTCTATTTAACAAAGTTCCCGGTGGAAAACAACAAGGCTTCCTACATCCCATTAAGTCAGGCAAGAGACCGTTTTCCATCGTACACATGGACCACGTAGGCCCCTTCGTGAGAAGTACAAAAGGTAACCAGGAACTTTTAGTGATTGTCGATAATCTGACAAGATTTGTCCGATTAAGCCCTGTAAGGAATACATCGACGCAGAACGTCCTGAAGGTAATGAAAAGTTTTGTGAATGATTTCGGACTACCCGACAAGATCATCAGCGACAGAGGGTCATGTTTTACCTCAAAGCAATTTGAAGAATTCTGTCGAGGAAATGGAATACATCATACTCTGAACTCTACGAAACATCCGCAAGGGAACGGGATGGTCGAAAGAGTGAACCGAACAGTATTGTCCACTATAGCAACCAGTATCGAGGATCCGCGACGGAAGGATTGGGACCTGAAGATCAAGGAGGTAGAGCGAGACCTGAACAATGCGGTGAACAAGACGACGAATAAAACACCGTTCGAAACACTCCACGGCTATTCCCCTCGATTCCACGATGGGATACTTAGAAGATTAGCCGACGAAGACGTGGACCCATGGACCGAGCCGGATAGAATTCAAGAGAGTGTGAGATCCCAAATTGAGAACAAACAAGAAATTATGAAGACCTACTACGATAAGAAGAGGTGCCGTACAATCCAATTCGAAGTAGGAGAAATTGTAGTGATGAGGCATGTACCCAAAATGACGGGTGAACCAACCAAGGCACAACCCAAATATCGAGGACCTTTGATAATTACCGAGGTTCTGCCAAGCGACACGTATAGAGTGACTCAGTTAAGCGAAAGAACCAGTGGACGGTTCTACACGACAACGGCCCATATCAGTCAACTGAAGTCTTGGCACAGTGAAGAAGATGACTCAGCTACAGAAGAAAGTCCGGACGAGGAGCCAGAAGTAGAAGATACCCCCCGACGCAACCCACGACGTTCCTGCAACGCAAGGTTCAATCGAGGACGACTGAAATCCAGGAATGGCCGAATGTAGGCGCCATCCCGACCAGAGAGCCACAGATAAACAGATTATAAACGCACAGAATATAGAATCCGAGCTCCCCAGTAGAAGGAATACTCGGAAGACGACGGTACTCTCTGTTATATGTGTTGTTCACTATTATGATTTTGTTCTAATAAACACTACTAAATTATTTTATTGGATCCTCTCTTTCTTTTTCCCAGTAAGAAACGCCTACGGAAGCCAACACTATGGATAATAATTACAGAATTCATTAACAAATTAAATATACTATGAGTAATAATATGTATTTCTGCAGTGTCACAAAATCTGTATTTAATTAGCTTCTTCAATCTGGTATTCTGTCTCAATAGACTCATTAAATTCTAATTCTCTGGTAAATGGATTCTCATCTGTAAATTAGAGCTGGTGGGGATGGAAGAAGTTGACCAGAACAGATTAACAACTTCTCTGCTGCTACATTCACTTGGTAACAAAGGTAATGGGGTGTGATGGTTTAAGTACACCATCAGAACATATAGGAATGTGGGCTATACCCTGTTATAATGTTGTGTATTATAGAAATTTGGGACATTGCATAAATCCATGAGTTGACGATATTACCCTACGGCACTTACTGAGAAATTTTCCCTTTGATGATCCAGTGATTTTCTTTTATTCTCCAAATATATATACCTTTTTTTTAGCATTTTGAGTCATTTATTTATTGTTTGGTTCTTTAAGGTGTGATGCTTAAGAATCCATAAATTTGTCTTCCGCATTGGGAGCACCAAAAACTTTTCTTCAATAATCCTCCCTAAGTTTTTGATGCTTGTGGCAGGGGAGGATTGTTGAGGATGCGGAAGACAAATATATTGTAATTGATTGCAAATGGCTTAGCTGGTGGTCTAGATAAATTTAAATGGAATGAAAGGATGTCTGCTGTAGGGGGAACAATGTTAATAATAATAATAAAAATAAAAATTAGAGCTCACCTGTATGTGAGAGTGTTGTGGCAGGGGAGGCATGAGTCCCTGAGGACCAATTCTGACAGCCAACTGACTACTGTAGCATGCAGTCTAGACTACAAGGCAACCCTACTCCAGGTCCATGAACCCCATGGACACCTTCAAGGAGGTAGCATGCTACTGGAGCTCACCACTAACCAGAAAGTGTGCGTGAGGAACTACACCAAGCCTGGTGTGGGAGCTGGAAAGTGTGGCTGAAGGAAGATTTTAAAAGGCCTATAGACCTCCCTGGCCTTCCTACGGTCTAAACTCCCCATGTAACCTGCTACACCCCGATGCCAAAAGTCTCTCAGTGAGATGTCAAGAGCCCCTCAGTGAGATGCCAAGAGTCCCTCAGTGATGGAGGCCGACCCGCTCAGCAGCCTGGAGATGACCAAACAATGGATAAGTCTGTGGGCCCCCACCACCACCAACAACCTCGGCCTTCAACTGAGAAGAGGACCCAGATCCCATCACCCATGGAGACAGGCATGAAATTGTCTTTTGCTCTTTGTTTTTTTTTTATTAAATAGTTAGAGTTAAAAAAAAAATTAACGTAATATATATTCATTGTAAAACCGTAATAATATTAAGCATTTTTTTTATTTTATTAAAAGGCCTTCAGAGTTCGCTCATAGGGGGCAGCATGGTTTTAACGGTAGATGGCGCCAAAAATTTAAAAAAAGGAACGAGGCAGCTGACCGTACCGCCGGCCATCTTGTTTTTTTGGTCGGTGGTTTTCCCCCTACAGTAAGTCATTCTTTCTATTGCATTTATATTTTATTTGACCACCAGAAATAGTCCATCATAGGTTTTATGTATGAATATATATATATATTATTATTTTTTTGAATATATTTCAATATTATTCCCTTTTTTTTTCTTACATCAATTTTGTTAATAAATTTTGTCAGATGAAATAAATGCTAGCCTATTCAATGCACAACCTTGACACCTAATGGGGACAAAATGTAATAAATATTGTGACAATTAGCTTCAAAGGTTGGCTTTCTGCAGTCTAAAAAAAGGGGGACAGCCGGGCAATAAAATAGATAAAAACACGTCCCAACAATAAAAAAAAAAATTGCATGGCGCCTCATTTATTTATGCAATAGGCAATGTGAATCGACCTTTTAGCAATTGTCAATACTAGGAAAATAATAGGTTGTCTAAAGAATTTTTTTTATTCATTAGTTTTTTTTTTGAAAGACTCAACCATTCTGGACATCTGAAAACTTGAGCTCAGTTTATTAGTAATTTAATTTTATTTATTTTTCTTTAGGAGACAATTTTTAAATTTGTTTAAATGGGATCATTAAATTTTGATGGGCAGCGGATGTAGTCCCTGTTCTTTGGTTAAGTTTTATTTTAATCAGTCTATGGAGGTTGGGGAGGGTGTCTAAAGTAGCAATGACTTCCTGCTGGTCCCATATTTGAATGGGTATGAAGAAGCAGTCAAGGTGTTTAATAGGATGCGTAGGGAGTGAAGAACTACAGGTTATTTCTCAAAAACTATATTCATATCCTCTAGAGAGTTGTTCATGTGTAAGGTTCAGCAACGACTCCATCAGCCACTTTGAGAAGTAAGGTGGCTCAGAGTTAGAGAAGACTTGAACTGCGAGTAGAAATGTTCAAAGTAGTGTAATTGAGAAAGAGAGGGGAATCAGAGTTAGACAACCAACTCCTCAGAGGAATGAAATCACCTCACCTAGACTTGTATTATTTAGATTGATCATCAACATAGTCATATTGATATTTTAAATTTTGCCAATCTGGTTGTCACAATATGTACAATTGTCACTATTTCTGTAGAGGTTGTGTAAAATAGGCTAGATAGTTTTAGTTATCATTAACCCATGTTTATTTATTTTCTTGTTATATTATGGATTTGTGCTCTAATACATTTATAAAGAGGATATCTAGTAGAATATTTGTTCATAATACTCTATGTTATGTATAATGATGCCATGAACTTGTGAAGCAATTTAAGATATAAGTGGCTAATTTTTTTATATATACCTTTTTTTTTAGCATTTTGAGTCATTTATTTATTGTTTGGTTCTTTAAGGTGTGATGCTCAAGAATCCATAAATTTGTCTTCCGCATTGGGAGCACCAAAAACTTTTCTTCAATAATCCTCCCCAAGTTTTTGATGCTTGTGGCAGGGGAGGATTGTTGAGGATGCGGAAGACAAATATGCTTGTCCCAACGTGGGGCGCCATTGTTGGGACGTGTTTCTATCTATTTTATTGCCCGGCTGTCCCCCTTTTTTTAGACTGCAGAAAGCCAACCTTTGAAGCTAATTGTCACAATATTTATTACATTTTGTACCCATTAGGTGTCAAGGTTGTGCATTGAATAGGCTAGCATTTATTTCATCTGACAAAATTTATTAACAAAATTGATGTAAGAAAAAAAAAAGGGGAATAATATTGAAATATATTCAATAAAAAAATAATATATATATATATATTCATACATAAAACCTATGATGGACTATTTCTGGTGGTTAAACAAATTAAAAATGCAATAGAAAGAATGACTTACTGTAGGGGGAAAACCACCGACCAAAAAAAAAAAAAAGATGGCCGGCGGTACGGTCAGCTGCCTCGTTCCTCTTTTTTAATTTTTTTGGCGCCATCTACCGTTCAAACTATGCTGCCCCCTATGAGCGAACTCTGAGAGCCTTTTAATAAAATAAAAAAATGCTTAATATTTTTACGGTTTTACAATGAATATATATTACGTTCATTTTTTTTTAACTCTAAATATTTAATAAAAAAAAAACAAAGAGCAAAAGACAATTTCATGCCTGTCTCCATGGGTGATGGGATCTGGGTCCTCTTCTCAGTTGAAGGCCGAGGTTGTTGGTGGTGGTGGGGGCCCACAGGCTTATCCGTTGTCTGGTCATCTCCAGGCTGCTGAGCGGGTCGGCCTCCATCACTGAGGGACTCTTGGCATCTCACTGAGGGGCTCTTGACATCTCACTGAGAGACTTTTGGCATCGGGGTGTAGCAGGTCACATGGGAAGTTTAGACCGTAGGAAGGCCAGGGAGGTCTATAGGCCTTTTAAAATCTTCCTTCAGCCACACTTTCCAGCTCCCACACCAGGCTTGGTGTAGTTCCTCACGCACACTTTCTGGTTAGTGGTGAGCTCCAGTAGCATGCTACCTCCTTGAAGGTGTCCATGGGGTTCATGGACCTGGAGTAGGGTTGCCTTGTAGTCTAGACTGCATGTTACAGTAGTCAGTTGGCTGTCAGAATTGGTCCTCAGGGACTCATGCCTCCCCTGCCACAACACTCTCACATACAGGTGAGCTCCACTTTTTTATTATTATTATTATTAACATTGTTCCCCCTACAGCAGACATCCTTTCATTCCATTTAAATTTATCTAGACCACCAGCTAAGCCATTTGCAATCAATTACAATATATTTGTCTTCCGCATCCTCAACAACAATAGATCAACAACCAACATCATGAAAGCTACAAAGGAAGATGCAGAATTACAAGAACTAAAAGAAACAATAATCCAAGGATGGCCAGACCAAAAGTCACTAGTTCCTCTATCTTGCAGAAGATATTGGAATATAAAAGATGAACTTTCCATTCATGAAGACCTAGTTCTGAGGGGAACCAAAATAATAATACCAGAATCAATCAAAAAACAAGTTCTCAAACAGATACATGAAGGCCACCTAGGCATTACTGGTTGTACCAAAAAAGCCAAAGACTCCATTTATTGGGCAGGAATGTCCAAAGATATCTCTGACATGGTAGAAAATTGCAAGACATGCATAGCTACAGAAAGAGACAAACAAAAACAACCCCTAATGCTAAAAGAAATTCCTGAGCTCCCATGGGAAATTGTCGCATCAGATATCTTTCAATTTGAAGGGAATGAATACATTGTGATTATAGACAGTTATTCTGGATTCATAAACTTTGAACTTATTAACACCATAAATTCAAAAGATACCATTGGATTTCTCAAAAGAAACTTTAGCATACATGGAATTCCTAAAGCTCTGGAGACAGATAATGGAAGAAATTATGCTTCAAGAGAGTTTAATGAATTCAGCAACAAATGGAAGTTTAATCACAAGACTTCAAGTCCACATTACTCTAAATCAAATGGACTGACTGAAAGAGCTGTGCAAATAGCAAAGAACATTCTTAGAAAATGCAAACAAAGTGGAGATGATATCCAGATTGCATTACTCAACTATAGAAATACTCCAAGAGAAGACATGGGATCACCAGCACAAAGACTACTTGCAATAAGAACAAAGACAATCTTGCCAATCAGCAAAGAGTTGCTAAGACCTTGCATCCAAAATGATGTCACTTTAAAGCTAAGAAGATCCAGAAACAAGCAGAAATTCTACTATGACAAAGGATCAAGAGACGAACCAACTTTCAAGATTGGACAAGAAGTTTATTTAAGAGAAAACAGAAGAAACTGGAAACCAGCAACAATAGTTCGAGAAGATGGTCCAAGGTCCTATACAGTCCAGAATAACAAAGGACTCTACAGAAGAAACCAATCACATATTACAACTAACCAATCCCAAAGAGACCATGAAAGCATCCTTGAGCAAGAACCCAGTGGAAGTGCTTGTTCAACTTTGGAGCAAGATCAAGAAACTCAGCCTAAAGGTTCTGACAGGATGGAGCTGCAGTCGGAAACTGATAATCCAGCTGGAGAGTAGGAGACCAGAGAGGTCGGGAAGTTCACAAGAAGCGGTCGCCAGGTGAAGCCACCAAAAAGAATGGATTTATAAAAAAGGAGAGATGTAATATAGTTAATATCGTACTTGGCAACACAGTTGAGTTCGATATAGAATGTAAACAAAAGAACTAACGCTATCTTATACTAACGACAATCCTGTAAGTAAATAAATATATCTAATACCCCAATATAAATAAATCTTATAATACGTTTGCTAATTATATTACGTAAATAAAAGATTTTACACTATGTTACATAAATAATATTAATAAATACTATGTTACATAGCTTCTTCCCTATGGGAGCTGTGACCCACAGCTAGCAATTATTGTAGATTCTGACGTGGATTTGACGTGCTTCTGCCAAGGATTCCATCGAAGTCTTGGAACTTTGTCCCTAGTACCTTTGCGTCCATTTTCTTGCGGCGTGAAGAGCGGCTTTGTCGTCGTATCGTCGTCTATAGGGACATCGTCATCTTGGAAGGAAGTCTTGGCTTTGACACGGCGGTGGAATCCTGGAGCCAGTCTCTAAAAATGTGGATTACAGCACCCATGGCTTTAAATTCTTCTCGGCGATCTTCAGTTTGTCTTCCCTAACTTACCCAGCATCTCCACCAAAATATGTCGCGGAGATAAATAAAGCAAGGGCAAGTTTGGGGATAATTAATTTATTATAAGGGGTATTTATAGGGAGAGAGAGAAAGTACCACTTACCCTCAGTTAAAACTAATCCTGAATGAACGGCTTTAGCCACCGTCCCGTTTTCCTTATTTACAGATCAGCTTCCCAGAAGCCCCCACACCTGTGGTCCCCCCCCGGGGTCCAGGGATGATTGACAGTTGTCCCATCTGGATGGAGCTACTTGACAATATTATATTATTCTTATTTTTATACAAAACATATATTTAAAAATATTAAATATAATATAAATAATAAAAATATATTCTGTGAATAATAATCTGTGTAAATCGAGCTCTCAGAAGAAAAAGGACTTATTTCTATTTGTTATATCTTTTTTATAACCGACTAATTGATTGTATTATAAAATAATGCGCTTGAAATAAAAATTATTAAATTCTAAATAATCGAAGTGTGAATTGTTTGAGCTTCCATAAAAAAACCTACATAAACATGTCATCTAAACCGCGAAAAAAAAGCGCCATTGATCTTGCCTTAAAAAGGAAAATTTTGGACGAAGTTGCACGTGGAGTGTTATCTAAGTCGCAAATTGCCGAAAATTTTCAAATTGCGAAATCCACATTATCAACCATTCTAAAAAACAAAGAAAAAATAGATGCGGCTGTTGCCTCAGGGTCTTCGAGCTCTTCAAAACGACTTCGAAAAGCATCCCATCAAGACGTGGAAGATGAGCTTTTAAAATGGTTTAAAAAAAGTAGACAAAATAATATTCCTGTATCCGGCGCACTGGTTAAAGAAAAGCTAAAGAAATGAGTGTCTCATTGGGTGTGGAAAAAACAGCTGATTCGTTTTCACTTCCAGAAACAATGCTTGATGAGCCTGAAGAATGGACCAAACTCCTTTCAGCTACAAACCCAGCTGAGACTTTGACTTTCCTGGAGTATGTTGCCCTGGATGAAGAGTTGGAAATTTGCGGTTCACCCGAATTAGAAGAAAAGAAGAAGAAGAAACAGAAGACGATGAGGTGAAAGAAGAGATAACGATGCCTACTAGAGGGGAAGTAATCGCGGCCCTCGAAACCCTCCAGAAGCTGTCCAAAACCTCTGCGGATATTGATGTTCATTTTGAAGATGACCTGGATAAAATAAGAAGGGAGTGTCTGAAACAGTGCCCAATCAAATACCACCAAAAAACTATAACAGACTTTCTGAAGCCTGCAGAGAAAACCCAGATATGGGATATTCTATGCATACTGCATATGGTGCATACACATAAACATTGTATGTACCAAGTATATTATGTAAGTTGTTTCTTTTGTTGTTCTTTTTATTTGTGTTTTAAAATAAACTTATATTCTCATGTTATTGCCTTACATTGTGATTATATTATCCATATTGTCTTTTAAAATAAAATACTTTATGTACATACATATACATAATTGTTGTTCCTTAAAATTATAAAATATTTTCATTAGTATTGTTTTCAAATAAATTTATTCGTTATTCCTCAGAAATGTAGTTTTCTTACTCATCAGTAGTACATAAGTACAACCCCCAGATACCACGAATTCAATTCGTCTAATACGAATTCGGTTTATACGAATTCGGTATATATTCTTTTAAGACGAAAAGGGTATTTCGTTCTCCCGTTGAGTTCGTCTTAACGAGGGATTACTGTAGTACAACCAGCGGCACAGCAGCAATGAACTATCAACTACCGAAGCTGGAGTTCA
>CP092874.1:68149693-68340759 GCA_030710605.1 Cordylochernes scorpioides
AAGATTGTTGACTTGCAGTCGACATCTCCAATCAAAGCATCCATCGGGGGGATATCCTGGTAGTTCACAAACCAATCCTTTTTTTGCAAAAATGAGATGTAGCTGCGCTGTCTATCAGCCATTCTCCCCATTCCCTAGTTGGATCACTTGCTCTTTCATTAATGTGGTGGAAGC
Source organism: Cordylochernes scorpioides (assembly GCA_030710605.1). Lineage (NCBI taxonomy): Eukaryota > Metazoa > Arthropoda > Arachnida > Pseudoscorpiones > Chernetidae > Cordylochernes > Cordylochernes scorpioides. The sequence continues at coordinate 68,149,868 of CP092874.1, forward strand.
TTAAAATTTCTGAGTGAAATGCAGAAGATTTTCCCTTGTAATTCTGATCCTTTCTGTAGTGTTGCCCTTGAGAGTTTTTGTTTCTAAGAAAACAGCCTTTTATAAGATGGCCAGTTTTCCCACAGAAGGAGCAATTTTTTATATCATAGGTTCTTGCTGTTCTTGGATGCACTGTTGGCTCCAGCATGCTTCCACTGCTATACTGTGCTTTTGCAGAAAAATAATTTTTCTTTTTATTTCCTTGGTACATCCTGGGAGTTTTTGCTTGATAAGCATTTGCCACAATATCACGTCCATCATCTTTTTTCTTTTGTTGAACTCTTCCCGATTCAGTTATTAAGTGGGCTTCAATGTTTTCAACATTGAATTGTTTTTCTTCTAGTCTGTATAGAACTTGGACAATGCCATCATAATCTTGAGGTAATTTCCTTATCAATTGAAAACACAAGTACTTCAGGTAGATCAAATCCAGCTTCTTTAATCAGTTGTTTTTTCTCTTGGACTCTTTTAATAAATATTCCAATAGTTTCTTCATCAGGAGCAAATTTCAGTTCATAAAATTCATCAATCAAACCAACCAGTCTGGCCCTTGAATTTGGCTCAAAATTCTGCTTTAAAATATATTCCAGGTTTCTTTTTAATCAGCAGCATTAGCAATCAAGGTTTGGTATTTTCTTTCTACTCCTTGGTAAATTGTAGTGAAAGCCCTATCCTTCCTCCATTTGAACTCTCTAATATCTTTGGCTGTTGCCTCAGCTGGAAGATCAGGTTCATCTTCTATGATAAAATCCCAGCTTCCTCTATCAATCAGAAGGACCTTCATATCCACTTTCCAGATATTGTAGTTAAAAGCATTCAGCTTTGGAAAAGTGAAATTTGTATCATTCATTTCAAACTTTTAATGCCGTCCCAAAAGTTTATATATAGCCAATTCTTTTTTTAAGTTGCTATAGTATTCAGCTAAAAGCTTGCAAGTAGGCCCATAACCTTTGTTGGGTGGAAGGAAGGACAGATGGCACACACACCTTTCTTAAAATATTTTCTTCTTTTTTTTTAATCAACCAAGACATATGTAAATTCTCTATTATTAATTTTTACACAAAAATTTACATATATATATATTTACAAAAATTTGTTTTATAATTAAATTCTAAAAAAATACAAATTATTTAAATAATTAAATTTATAAACAACATAGCATTTTATATTTAATGAAATGATGATCAGGTGTAACAGTTCGGGGAAGGGCTTCGATAGCGGCTTGCTGTTTTTTGCACATCATCATTTTGCTCCTTGAAATCGGATCGAGAGTTAAAGAACGTCCTTGGTTCTTGTATATTTTGGTAGTATTCGTTACGCCTTTCCTAGTTATGTCTTTGTCTATCACGGCAGTAGCGGACGACGTGACCATGGTGTCCGCAATGGAATCAAATCGGCTTTCCTTCAGTGGTTCGCCATTCGTTTGTGTCGCGTCTTCCTCCTTGTTTTAGGTTCCGAGGTTCAAGGTGCGGTCTTATTGTTTGGGCCTCATATCTAGTATTAAAAAACTGTCGGGATCTTTCCTTTTGTGGGGGACTTCTCCTAGACTTGAGATTGGCGCCAGGGTTCTTCCAATATCCTCCTTCACCATATCTTCGATGGCAGCAATTTTTGGTTCCTCTCGAGTAGAGCCTAATGCCTGCTGTACCTCCTCATGAACAATTTGCCTAATCATAGATGAAAGATCTGCCCTGTCTTCATGATCACTGAGAAATACCACATTTGGTAGTCGCTCGTACCTGGTTGGGGTCACTCGCTTACAATGTAGAGCTTCAATGCGGCGACACTCGGTGACGAATTGCTCAGTGTTATGCACATCCCTTGGGAGAACCTGGTAGAGCTCCTCAGCTTCCCTTCCATCAGATGGGATATTTTATCTTCCTCATTAATTTGCAGATCTACCTCTTTGCAGAGGCGCAGGACGTCTTGAATATAAAATTCGGTGCTTTCACCTTTTAATTGTGCAGGAACTTTTATGGTTTTCTCAGCTCTTGGCCTCAAGTTTTTGTTTTTTCCGAAGACTGATTCTAACTGGGACATGAACTCTGTCCAGGTCAGGAAGCTCTCCTCATTGTTCTCAAACCATTTGAGAGCAGTGCCAGTCAGATACAAGTAAACGTTGGCGAGACAAAGGGTTTCATCCCATTGGTTGTGCTTTGCCACACGTTCGTACTCTTTCAACCAGTTACTGGGATCTTCAACACCCTCACCAGAGAACATCGAGGGGTTTCTAGGTAGATGTTGTGCAAAAAATGAACCTACCTGAGTGGTTGCTTCTTTCTTTATGTTCATGTTTGTTTCTTCTTGCTGAAGAGATTCAATTTTTCTTTTTTTTTTTTTTTTCATAAGGGATATCGGTCCAGCTTCTCCACCAGTTGTAGCGATGAAATCAAGTCTTTGTATATCTGAAGGTGTGAAAGTATTTATTGATGCCATCACGACCAGTTGACAAATATTAACAAATTAACAAAGCTATCTACAGCTATCAAGCAAGCAAGCTAGGCAAATAAATGATGATAAAATAATAAATCTGTTTCCAAATATTTCCATTGAGTAATTAAATTAAATAATAAATGATTTCTTTGCCACAATATTTTATTCAACTTAATATATTACTGTTTGTAGTCAATGAAAAATCACTATGTATTGAAGAGCAACTACTCAATATATCTGCCAACTCACAACAGTCCTTATGATACATGATTTCAATCATTTTTATTACAACCCAAAATAAATCCTTACTAATGATGAGTCTGGTGCAGCATCTCTCAGTGAATACAAGTACTCCTCTGAGAGCAGTAAGAGGAATCTGGCCACATCTGTAGCAGAAATGGTGAACCAGTCAAATGCAAAGATTCCTACTTGTATGACACCAGATTCATCAAGGACATTTTATTCAACACACACAAAAACACAGTAGAAAAACATTTTACCTGTTTCATCAGTAATTTCCGAAAAATATATAAGAAATGTTCAATAATACACCAGAGAAAACATGCAGGTGAAAAACTCAAATTCTGCCCTAACTGTGAATACAGTACAAAGCGCACTTCTAATTTAAAAAGTCCTATTAAAATTCACACTGATGAGAAGCTTCACCAATGCCCTCATTGTGATCATAGAACAATGCAACTTGGTAGCTTAAAGAGACATATTAGAACCCACACTAGTGAGAGACCTCACCTTTGTCCTCACTGTGATTATAGGACAAATCACCCTAGTGATTCAAAAAAACACATTAGAACCCACACTGATGAGAAACCTTACCTTTGTCCTCATTGTGATTATAGAGCAATAAGCTCTAGTACTTTAAGAAGACATATTAGAACTCACACTGGTGAGAGACCTCACCTTTGCCCTCACTGTGATTATAGGACAAATCACACTGGTGGTTTAAAATGTCACATTAGAACTCACACTGGTGAGAAACCTTACCTTTGTCCTTTTCAATCATTTTTATTACAACCCAAAATAAATCCTTACTAATGATGAGTCTGGTGCAGCATCTCTCAGTGAATACAAGTACTCCTCTGAGAGCAGTAAGAGGAATCTGGCCACATCTGTAGCAGAAATGGTGAACCAGTCAAATGCAAAGATTCCTACTTGTATGACACCAGATTCATCAAGGACATTTTATTCAACACACACAAAAACACAGTAGAAAAACATTTTACCTGTTTCATCTGTAATTTCCGAAAAATATATGAGAAATGTTCAATAATACACCAGAGAAAACATGCAGGTGAAAAACTCAAATTCTGCCCTCACTGTGAATACAGTACAAAGTGCACTTCTAATTTAAAAAGTCCTATTAAAATTCACACTGATGAGAAACTTCACCAATGCCCTCATTGTGATCATAGAACAATGCAACTTGGTAGCTTAAAGAGACATATTAGAACCCACACTAGTGAGAGACCTCACCTTTGTCCTCACTGTGATTATAGGACAAATCACCCTAGTGATTTAAAAAACACATTAAAACCCACACTGATGAGAAACCTTACCTTTGTCCTCATTGTGATTATAGAGCAATAAGCTCTAGTACTTTAAGAAGACATATTAGAACTCACACTGGTGAGAGACCTCACCTTTGCCCTCACTGTGATTATAGGACAAATCACACTGGTGGTTTAAAATGTCACATTAGAACTCACACTGGTGAGAAACCTTACCTTTGTCCTCATTGTGATTACAGAGCAATAAGCTCAAGTGCCTTAAGATATCATATTATAACCCACACTAGTGAGACACCTCACCTTTGCCCTCACTGTGATTATAGGACAAATCACACTAGTGATTAAAAAAAACACATTAAAACCCACGCTGATGAGAAACTTACCTTTGTCCTTATTGTGATTATAGAACAATATGCTCTGGTACTTTAAGAAAACATATTAGAACCCACACTGTGAGAGACCTCACCTTTGCCCTCACTGTGATTATAGGACAAATCACACTAATGATTTAAAATGTCACATTAGAACTCACACTGGTGAGAAACCTCACATTTGCCCTCACTGTGATTATAGGACAATTCACACTAGTGATTTAAAATGTCACATTAGAACTCACACTGGTGAGAAACCTCACATTTGCCCTCACTGTGATTACAGAGCAATAAGCTCAAGTGCCTTAAGATATCATATTAGTACCCATACTGGTGAGAAACCTCACCTTTGTCCTCATTGTGATTACAGAGTAAAGGGCTCAAGTGCCTTAAAATATCATATTAGAACCCATACTGGTGAGAAGCCCCACCTTTGTCCTAATTGTGATTACAGAGCTATAACCCCAAGCACCTTAAAAAAACATATTAGAACCCACACTTGTGAGAAACCTTACCTTTGTTCTCATTGTGATTACAGAGCAATAAGCTCTAGTACTTTAAGAAAACATAATAAAATCCACACTGGTGAGAAGCCCTAACTTTGCCCATACTGTGATTTTAGAACAATACATCTTGACAGCTTAAAGACTCATATTAGAACCCACACTGGTGAGAAGCCCTACCTTTGTCCTCATTGTGATTACAGAGCAATAATATCTAGTACTTTAAGAAGAAATTAAAATCCACACAGGTGAGAAGCCCCACCTTTGCCCTCACTGTTATTTTAGCACAAATCGCCCTAGTGTTTTAAAAAAGCATATTAGAACCCACACTGGTGTGTAACCTCATCTTTGTCCTGATTGTGATTACAGAGCAATAAGCTCATGCGCCTTAGGAAAACATATTAGAACCCACACTGTTGAGTGTCCACATTTGCCCTCAATGTGATTTTGAAACAATACATCTTTGAGACTAAAAACACAGGACCCACCAGTGTGAATAATAAAAATAGTCCAACTTTTTAAATAGAGCGCCAATAGGATAAATATATATATATATATATATATAGGTAAATTAAAGATGGAATTAAATTATAGTCAGTAAACATTTTTTTAAAAGCCTTTTAGTGAAATTTATTTCAGAGATCATATGCTAACTAGCTGCAAAAATACAGACACCTTTGTGAAATAATTGGATATAAAATAGTATGTATTGAATAAATATTGCTACTAATTTCTCTCTCTCTCTCATCACATGCATAAAGATGTATATTACATAAAATAAATAAACTGGATTTTCTTTATAAATTGTGAATTAATTATATAACACACACTGTCTTCCCCCCAAAGTAATCAACTCGAAGTCTAAAGCAAAGGGAAAGTGGGTATAAATTCACAATAAAATATTACAACAACTACAACAACAGCCTTTATTGGGCACACGTGCCATACAGGATTCTCCCGGTAGGACAAAATAAATAAATAACAGATTAGCATCATAGTTATTTACAAATATTGGGTATTGACCTCGACCAATTATTGAGTTGGATCCGGTATCTCTGCTAAACATTTTGATTGAGCTAATTTCCAGTATTTATAAAAAGCGAATGCAAAGGGTCTGGATTTTACGACTTTTGCCATTAAAACATAAGGCGAATTGCTATTATAGCCGGTCTCTTGAAGAATTTCTCTTTCTTCTTCCATTGCCGTGCAGTAGAACATGTAGTGTGGAAAATCGAAACTAAATTCCCCGTTGCATAAGGTGCATTTTATGGTCCTAGTTTTCGAAGGTGAAACATGATTAATTCTCTTTACTACAAAAAGGCTTCTTACTTGTGCAATGATTCTCTTTAAGGTTAGGGGGATATTGTCATTCAGATAGCGTTCCCTTGTAGGTGATGAATGAAAGTATTTATAGTGAGAGTAGTGTACTGATTTTCTTATTCTTACATAATCCATCTGCAAAGACTGATCGATTGCCGTTCTAATAATTTGGGGGATGTATCTTTGTAGAATATTGAAGTCTGTACATCCAACAAGCCATGAGAAACCGGTGTTATTAAGTAGCTCTGTTATAATTTTTACCAGTCCGATATTCTGTTTTGAAGAAATTGAAATGTCCCACAAATGTGCCAAACAAATTGAAGGTAGCCTGCTGCCGTCCATTTTCAGAATTCTAGTCCAGAATTTTGAAGTTAGTTTTTTCACTATGATATCAAGAGAGTTTTTCCTGTTTCGGCCCTCAAAATATAGCCCGGAGTATAGCTTGGAAGGCACAGAAAACGTCTGAGAAAGGTATCCTGGATTCTAAGATTAAGGCTTGATCATGTGCCCAGATTGGAGCTGCATAGAGTAGGACTGTCAAGATCATAGAATCCAACAATCTCATACTTGCATGGAAGGATTTGAGCTTGGACCTCAGAATAATCTCCCCCACAGCACCCATCGCGGCCATGGTCCTGCCTCTATAATTTAAGGCAACTTGAGTGAAAGAAATCGAAGGGGTGAGCGGGTATCCCAGGTACGTATATTTTGATGTAACACTTAAAGGACTTTGACCCCAATACCATCTTTCTGAACGCGCCACCTTTCCTCCATTACGAAAAACCATTATCCTTGACTTATTTTCGTTCAGAGTTAGTAAGTTAGTTTCTTGATAGGTTTTCAGTATATTGATTTTAAATTGAAGGTTTATTTTAGAATCACCGATCAAAACAATATCGTCGGCATATAGGAGGAGGTGTATATTCCGAAATTGGGTAAGTATATTCCTGACAACCCCGAGTCATCAAATATTTTAATCAAATCATTAATAAAGAGTAGGAATAGGCATGGGGATAGTGGGTCACCTTGGAGGACCCCCGAACGAATTTCAATGAATTCGGTGATAGAATTGTTCTACAATAAAATATTAATAAAAAGAATAATGATTAAGATGCAGATGATATACACAAAAGAGAGGTAATATTAGGCCAATTAGTGGATATACCGTAGAACCTTCCTATAAAGGACACCTAATTGCTGAGCCAGAGTGTCCTTTAGGGAGTTGTTTCCTCTTACCAGAGAGTTTCTAAATAGTAAAAATGGTAATTTTGAAGAAGAAATTTGTGCTTTATAAAGAGGTGTCCTCTCATGGAGGTTCTACTGTATGTGTTCAATTGATATTTGATAAGTCTAAATACTAGCAAATAAACTAAAATAAAAAAATCAAGCTGGTCAAAAGTTGGTCCACTTCTCCTAAGTCTACACTAGTTTAATGTCCCTTTGACAATACAATTTCATATTGTGTTATCTTAACAGCTTTATCTTGCTCTCTGTTACTATGTATTTACCATTGGTTCCAAAGATATGTGCAATCTGTTCTTTCTTTTTTTTTAATAGATCAAACTAGTATTTAAAATTATTTGAATCATTTTTAAATCAATATCACATATCAATTCTATTATAAACTAGCCGAATGACCCGGGCAATGTCCAGGTATTACCTGATTAAATATTTTTGTTCAAATGCTATTCGTTACAATTATAAATTGGTGCCGTGGAGTCACTCTTGTGAAACGTTCCACTCCAAACTTTGTTTTAAAATATAAAAATAAAATGGGAAATTTTCACAATGATATTTGAAAATTCTATTATTTTTATTTTCAAATACTCTCTGTTAAAATTATACAGTATAACCTCGTTAATTCGACCATGTTCTGATGTCTTGACCTCTGGCCTGTCAAATAACAAACCGTAATTCGACACTCTCGATAATACGATACCTCCGATAGTTTGACCATTTTAAAAATATAATGTGTAAAAGTTTATACAACATACAGCAAAAATTGAATGTAATTGAAAACGAACAATGGCGCTAATTTTATTGTTTTTAAATCGCGATCCGCGAGCTGAAACATACTCGAAATTTTGTTTTAATTTTTTTTTTCAATTACCAATTTAAGTTCATTATAAGCATAGTATTTTTAATAGATTTTATTATATTGGTTCGTTATAGGGGTAGTTTGCTATTTTAAAAATCGTAAAGTTCGTTATAACGATGGTATTTTAAATGGAATGGAATCGGGAATCGCCGTGGGTTCGTTATAAGGGAAGGTTCGTATTAGCGGGGTTTTACTGTATTTGGCTGAAAATTTATTTACGCAACAGCCATATTTTTACTTTGGAACTTTTGGGAATTAATTTCCATTGTAAATTACTGAATTATTTGAACTGCATTATATATAATATTTTAATAAGGTTTGTAGAGTTAATATTTGAATATATTATTGAAAAAAAAAACGCCAGTAAATTTATTTGATACAAAATATTATTTGTTTCAAAAATATGTATTAATGCCATTTTGTCGCAAATACTAAAAGTTAGTCATGAAAATAAAAAATTAATCCAAAAAAGTACACAATAGTTTCAATTAATATATTTAATTTATATTACAAAGCTATTTTTGGAAAATATTATTTTAGCGAGTTAGATGATTAACTAATCATCTAACTTTAATTCAACGAATTCTCTGATCACTTGGGGTGTTGAATTAAAGAGGTGTCACTGTAAATTGGCGCCGTGGATGTCACTCTTGTGAAATGTCCCCCTCCAAACTTTGCGTCTGAGAAGCGATATTTTTATAGAGAGATGATTTTTATAGAGAGATTGAATGTTTTTCTGTTCGAATTTTGTTCCTGAATACTAAAAATGAACTGACTTCACGCGTGATCTCTGCTTTTTGAAATTTTTCCCTATATAATTTTGTATCTGATAATCAAACATGAAACGAAAATATTGTAATCATTTTCTGAATAAAAAAACAACTATTTTTGCACAGAACCTGTCAATTTCAATTTTTCTTGGCTAAAAATGCGATGAATATCTCTTCCAGATTTTTTTCTCTATGTCCTGTTAAAACCATTTTACATGTACATTAGGTCAGCTGATATTACCTCCCATCTTCACCGCTAGAGGCGCTGCTTGTGAGCGAAAGGGCAAATTTGCAAATAAGTCGAAAAATATTCAGGATAGAGACCTGAAATTTTCACTATAAGCTTTTCCAGATTCTACTATATATACTGTTAAAATTTCAGACAGATTAGTTACCTATTGTGGACGTGTATAGCCGACAAACACATACATACTGCTGTACTGTAGACAAGACCAGGGGCGGGTAGTCATAAAATAATTTTATTTCAACAAGATAAGTATTTACAAATTGCCAAGATCATTGAATACAACGATATATATAAACAAACTATTTACAAATAAAATGCTGATCTCGCATCATGATAATTTACCGAGTAGGCCTCCACAGATTATTCTGTGATAATATATATTTGGCTTAAAATTTATTTACGCAACAGCCACATTTTTACTTGGAACTTTTGGAAATTAATTTCCATTGCAAAATTACTAAATTATTTGAACTGCATTAGCTATTGATTATTGGATATTATAGCATTTAATTGGTTTTACCAAAGAAGCCAACAATGGACGTCATGGGAATTATTTTCAAATTATTCCCTTAGTGTGTATTTTAATTGATATGAACAGGATGAAACAACCACCTCTCCATGGTAAAGAAACTCATCAAGATATATTAGAAACCTTGCCAAAAAAAATTAACCTTCTGTTCGATTAGATGGCACTCTGCCATCTAAAAAGCACATGTGCTCTTGGTCAGGATATGCCTTCATTATTTTAAATATATATACAGTATAACCTCGTTAATTCGACACACCCCAATTCGACACTCGGCGATAATTCGACCATGTTCTGATGTCCCGACCTCCGGCCTATCAAATAACAAACCGTAATTCGACATATCGATAATACGACACTTCCGATAGTTCGACCATTTTAAAACTCTAATTTCGACAGTTGAATGTTTTTTACTTACAACTTTCCGCTTAAAAGGTATTACGGCGGCGATCGGCGGGCGCCGATAGGGTCGCGCGCGCGCACGCACTTTTGGTTCCTGGTTAGTTTAAGTTTCACTTTGCAGTGCCGTTGCGCAATGTCGCGAGTGTTTATTTTATTTTTATTTTTTACGCTGGGATTTAGGCTTTCGGGCGCTAATTAACAATAATATTTTATTTTTCAATTTCAGCATTAAAATATTTTAGTTATTTTAAAATTTACAAATAATTTCCTTTTAAATAAATGTATAACATTTTATTTCAATATTCCATTTCTGTGTTATTATAAAAGATTTAAAAATAAAATCAATAATACCTGCAGCAGCAGTGGATGACTATAATACATTAAAATTTATTTATTAAAAGACATTTCAGAAGAAAGACATGCTTGTTTTTTCAAAATGACCATCTGGAATACATCCTGAATAGGATTTCAGTGCAAAAACAGACATCTACGAGGTGTGTTCAAAAAGTATCGCGACTTTTGAATTTTCGCGGGTTATGTATATTCGAATTTCGATCTTTTGGTGGCTTTATGTTGGTACTCATGTCTCTCACTTATGCCGACAAGCTCGGCCATTCTGAATGTTCACTTAATTGTTGACAGCTGCTTTGCTTGCAGGTGTTTTGGATCGTCTTCGATTTTTACCTATTAAAAAAAATGGATCAAAGAACCTGTATCAAATTTTGTGTGAAAATGAAATTAAGTGCACGGATGCATTCCGAATGTTGACTGTGGCATACGGAGAAGCTACCTTGGACCGAAGCAACGTTTATCGGTGGTAAAAATGTTCTCAGAAGGCCGAGAAGATGTGAACGACGAAGATCGTGCCGGACGCCCGAGCACTTCAACAACAGACGAAAAAATTAATGAAGTGGAGAAAATGATATTGGCCAATCGTCGAATCACCGTTAGAGAAGTTGCCGAAGACCTAAACATATCGATTGACTCGTGCCATTCGATTTTTATCAATGATTTGGGCATGAGACGGGTCGCCGCGAAATTCGTACCAAAATTGCTCAATTGCGACCAAAAACAGCATTGCATGAACATTGCTAATGAGATGTTGGACTCTGTCCGCGACAACCCAAATTTGCTCCAGAGGGTCATAACTGGTGACGAAGCGTGTGTTTATGGTTATGACGTGGAAACCATAGCTCAATCATCTCAATGGAAGCTGCCGCACGAACCAAGACCAAAAAAAGCGCGCCAAGTTTGGTCGAATGTGAAAGTTTTGCTGACAGTTTTCTCCGATTGCAGGGGCATGGTGCATCATGAGTTCTTGCAACAGGGTAGATGGTCAATAAGGAATATTACCTGCAGGTTATGCGCAATTTGCGCGAAGCAATCCGCCAGAAACGCCCGGATTTGTGGAAGAACAAAAATTGGCCTTTGCACCACGATAACGCCCCTGCTCACACATCGTGGTTGTGCGCGACTTTTTGGCCAAAACAACCCACTAATGATGCCGCAGCCACCGTATTCCCCAGATCTGGCCCCCTGTGACTTTGTCTTGTTCCCTAAACTGAAGAGGCCCATGAAAGGACGACGTTACGCTACGCTTGACGAGATAAAGACGGCATCGAAGGAGGAGCTGAAAAAGATTTTAAAAAATGATTTTTTGAAGTGCTTCGAAGATTGGAAAAACCGTTGGCACAAGTGTATTATATCTCATGGGGATTACTTTGAAGGGAACAAAATAGGTATTCATGAATAAATAAATAATTTTTGAAAAAACACAAAAGTCGCGATACTTTTTGAACACGCCTCGTATATAGGAATTTTTTAAAAGATCTTCATGATTATTTTTAAATAATATTTTAAAATTTTCCTTTTATTTACCATATTTATTTCCTTTCAACTGCTATATTTTTCAATTAGAATAAAATATTATTCAATATATTATATTTAATATTTTAATGTCTGTAGAGTTAATATTTGATTATATTACTGAAAAGAAACACATTACCAGTAAATTTATTTGTTACAATTATTTATGTTTCTAAAATATGTATTAATCCCATTTTGTCCCTGATACTAAAAGTTAATCAAGAAAATAAAATAAAAACACACAATGGTTTCAATTAATATCATTAATTTATTTTACAAGGCTATTTAAAAAAATATATTATTTTAGCGAGTTAGATGATTACCTAACTTTAATTCAACACTTCCTTTAATTCAACCGAAAGCTCAGATCCCTTGGGGTATTGAATTAAAGAGGTTCGACTGTATATGTAATATTGTTGCAAATGATCCTGTCAATATGGATAAACTGGCAGTCATGTACGTGAGGCGAGTGTGGATGTTCTTCCCACACGTGGACAACCATAAGCAGAGACAGGGCTCTAGATTATAGCACCGAGAGTGATCGGAGACAGCCCACGGGACAGAGGTAGAGGCCATGACACAAACCTGGATGCCTATCGCCGAGACATGGAGAGAGAAACCGAAGTGGTCTGCCGATGGACCCACTGTAGAACATTCTTCGCTCTCCTCCTGCTAAAACTGTCCTGTTGACAGGGGTTATCTATAAAAAGCCCTTGAGGGGCGTCGGCTATTTCCTCCCCTTCTGCCTGCAGCTGCCACCAGCTGACCACTTTTTGGCCGTTTTTATTTTGACGTCAATTCGAGTTTAAATACAAATAAGGGTGTACAGGTTATATTAATAAAGATATAACATATATACAAAATATGGGGGTGGTAGCAAATAGGAGCAGTGGACATTTTAATAGAAAGGTATGATCCTATAGAGTATTGGCTCTAACTAATTGGAAGCTATATGAAATATACTAAAAGTGTCATTATTATACAGTTTAAAATATACTATAGAATGTGCCCCCGGTAATGAAGTCTTGTTTGGGGGAAATGAAATAACATGAATGATGACCCAACAAACTTATTATAAAATCAAAAGAAATAATTTGGGAACAAATTATTTGAAATTATTATTAAATAGGAGAATAAAATAGGACAATAATATAATGTTGACTTCTCAATAAGATTAGAATATGATAAAACAAGCTTAAAGAAAAGCATGAAGCTATTAATTTGCACTAAGATTATATGTTGACGCAGAGTGTTGATGAGGGTATAGGGGATGTCTGAGTGTGTTCCTGTAAAGAAATAACATAATGAGTTCTGCAATGCAGTACCAACTTGTGTTAGTGAGGTGCTGTTTTCATTAACAGAACATTCAAGATGTTCCATTTGCATCGTCAGTTCAGACTAGTAGCTCCCTATTCTATAAGTAGGTCGAGGAATGTGGAAAGGGAGAGGTAAATGCAAAAGATGTACTTCTGCCAATGATGATTGTACCCGGCTTGTATGATGAAAAAAGATTATTGGTAATGATAAGAATAATGAGCCAGGTAATGAAAAAAAAAAGAATCTAGCTGGGTACCCAGAACTCACTATTGGGAACGATATAGCGAGGAAGAATGTTTTCCAGTTGGATTAATCAAATAAAAAAAAATTCTGGTGAGCAAGATCTCTTGAGGGGAATATATGAGATTAGGGAATGGAGAAGGTAGCTGCAAGGGTTGTTCTGTTGCCAATGATGATTACACCCGGCTTGAAAGAAAGTAAAAATGAAAAAAAAAAAAAGGAAATAAAAAATGATGATTGGTAATGATGTGAAGGATGGCCAGGTGTAGGAAAAATAATTAGCTAGGTATCCTGAACTCACTATTGAGAATGATATAGTAAGGAAGGATTTCTCAGTTGGATTAATCAATGTAAAAAAAAAAGTTTGCCGAACAGGAATTTCTAGGGATAATGCATGAGAATGTATGGGCAGGGGTGGTTTGGAGACGTCAGAGATAAAATTAGAAAAACAATAGAAAAATAAACAAAAGGTAATGAGACCAAATCCAAATAAATAAATAGTGTGTGACGTTTCAGTAGCAGCATTGATACCATACAGACAAAAGTACTGAGTCTGAATATGGTAACAATGCTGTTACCGAAACGTCACACACTCTTTATTTGGATTTGGTCTTATTACCTTGTGTTTATAATCAATAATCCGAATTGTGCCTTATCATTAGATTTGGTCTTATTACCTTGTGTTTATAATCTATAATCCGAATTGTGCCTTATCATTGCAATAGAAAAATATATAAACAAAAATATCTTAACTATTAAATAATACAAACGGTGTCAATATGTTCAGTTTTCAATTGATATGAAAGATGATTGAGAGAAGTTATAATATGTGTGTGATAAGCGTAGACATAATAAAAATACAAATTGAAGAAAAATAGATATAATTAGTTGTTGATGGCATTACTAATGATGGTTGAATGGCACACAAAATAATAATAAAGAATAATATAATTGATTAGTGTTAAATGTTTATACACATCAAAAGTTATATTAATTAAAATAGTAATGGAGCAAATAAAATAAAGAATTTAAGGAATTTATAATAATAATGCTATTGCCATATAAATAGGGTATCGATTTAGTAGTTAATTTAGTGCGAAAAATAAAACGGAGATAGTTTCACATTAAGAGAGTTCTGTAGAGAAAATTCTTCTACTAGATGGATGTCTTGGATGGGTCTTGTAGAGTCGCTTGCAATGAGGCTAAGTGATCACTTTTTGCGGTGGTTGCCGTAGTATTGAGTGGACCTAGTCAATGCCAAGCCGATGGAGGGAGGTGCTCAAGGGGCAGAGGGCGATGATGACCTCCTCGGTGCAAGGTACAGCTAGTCCTCACATGGCATCTTTGAGATGGTAACTGGATCGTCAAGGTGAAGTGCAAGTAGAGGACCATCCACACGAATTCACTGTGGACCACAGGTACCTCTGTCATCCTCTGCATGCTGCTGTCCTCAGTTATCCTGTCGACTTTCTGTAATATTGTTACAAATGATCCTGTCGGTGTATGGATAAACTGGCAGTCGTTTACGTGAAGCGAGTGTTGATGTTCTTCCCACACGCTGACAACAAGAAGCAGAGACAGGGCTAGATGTTAGCACCGAGAGTGATCGGGGACAGCCCACGGGACAGAGGTACAGGCCATGACACAAACCTGGGTGCCTAGGTGAGACATCACACTTGCTAACTGTGTGGGAAGTAAGACATTGCTAAGCCCCTTATTTGCATATTATATTTTTTCATGGTGATCAATAGTAAGCATTCTTAAACATAGATATAGCCACCTTCCAGTTCCACCCAAAAGTTGCAGATTCTTTTGTCAGTTCCGCATCTTTGTATATTGTGGTTTCAGATTGCTGTTGTTGAGCCAATTTCTGTACATTTTTGTGCACTTCACCAACTAAGCTTTTTGGCTTAAAAATATTATAAAGAAAAGTAAGGCAGATCATGTGCCATGTTTTATACTCCCAAATATGTCACAGAATAATTGCCAGGAGATCTGTCATTAATGGAGTCACTTGCAAGACAAGAGCAACTATTTTTGTCCTTTTTTTTTGTGAATTTAAAATACAAGTTTTATCAGATTTCAGGACAAGAAAGTAAGCTCATGAGGTAAAAGCACACTCACCATTTCACAGCATATGTTTTGATGTGGCTCTTCAATCAAAGCTTGGGTAGTTGTCAGTTGGCACCAGCTTTCCAATATTTTGTAAATTGACCCCGTACAATGCCTCCTCTTCATGAGAAAGTCATGTTTTAAATAAACTCATTAAATAAAGAAAGGGAAACTCCTGATTGTACAACTGAATGCTGCAGTGGCTTCCTGGACAATTGAAAATATATGATTTGATGATATATTTTCAAAGTTAGCCTTTTGTTGAAATATCAAGGAAACTAACCTCATAGTGTGGGCTGTATATATTGAGGCTTCAAGTCTAAAACAAACTTTATTGGGTGCTGCAAAAAAACAGCAACCTAGTCCATGATATATTTACAATTAGTTTATACAGGTTCAACTAATCACCTATTTTCAATTATTTAAAATTTTAGTGCGCTATGGTATGGAATCCTGGTGTTAAGAATGATTTGGGAAATCGGCTCTAGATGGCGTGCGCCTCAGAGTACTCAACAGAGGGCGCCCACGTGACTTTTTTCGACTATATAAAGGAACGCTAAATCAGACTAGGGAGGCGAGGAGAAGGTAGATCGGAGTAAGGAGGTGAGGAGAAGGTATTAGATCAGAGTAAGGTGTGCGGCGGAAGGTGGATCAAAGTAAGAATAAGAGAAGATAGAGTTAAAGTCAAATAAGATATAGAAGATAAAGTTAAAGTAGGTAAAGTCAAAGAAGATATAGAAGATAAAGTTGAAGAAGATAGTCAATGAAGATATAGAAGATAAAGTTGAAGAAGATATAGTCAAAGACGATAAAGTCAAAGAAGATAAAGTCAAAGAAGATATAGAAGATAAAGTCAAAGAAGATATAGAAGATAAAGTCAAAGAAGATAAAGTTAAAGAAGATTTAGTCAATGAAGATATAGAAGATAAAGTTAAAGAAGATATAGTCAAAGAAGATATAGAAGATAAAGTCAAAGAAGATAAAGTTAAAGAAGATAAAGTCAAAGAAGATAAAGTCAAAGAAGATAAAGTTAAAGAAGATAAAGTCAAAGAAGATAAAGTCAAAGAAGATAAAGTTAAAGAAGATAAAGGCAAAGAAGATAAAGCCAACGGAAGTAAAAACCAGAAAAAAAAAGGAGATAAGATCGGGTCGAGAGATAGGGCAAGATTGGCAATATTATGAAATGTACATATGTAAATAAAGCCTATTGAGATTAAGATTTGCAAAGTAGTAAATAAAAAGTTCAATGTTATTAGAAGGGCTGATGGTCATCTTTCTTTAGGATTTTAATGACTGGTAGTCATTTTAAGAAATAACACGAAAGACTTAACACCTGTGCTCCATATGTTCTTTCGAATTGGGCATTTCACCCTATTCATTATTTTTTTTTTGACCACATGTTTTTCCCTTCATTTTTCTCAGTTGATAGAGCAGTAGCCTTTGAATGTAGTTTTGTCATTTTATGCTTGTGTTGCAAGATTCTTTGAAGGTTATGTTTTAAAGTTTTTTCTACAATTTTTGCAGAAGTTGACTACTTCCCATATAGAATTATATTTTTATATTTTCTATCTTATGATTCTTTCTAATAATACTACTCCTGACATACCATGGAACCCTCATTATTTATTATCTTTTTAGTTATAAATATATATATTGTGACCAATTGGTAAGAATCAGCCTGTGCTGTGCAAGGTATATTCTGTTCAGGCCATGTTTAGGAACGTCAAGGAAAAAGGCTGACCTTTCATTTTTTTGGCTTGTATTAAAACCTAGTTCATGTGGAGATGGCTTTCTTTTTTGACTTCATTCTGAAAAAAGAAAGCTTTTTTTGTCTCACCAATTATTGACAAAAACCAGCACTTTTTGGAGTTTAGGTAAATTGTGTCAAAATTATGTGCTGAAAATAATGTTATGGTATCATTTGATGAAGTTTCATTCCTTCAGGCAAGGGTAGTCATCCATGTATGTATTGAAATATTTTGAATGTATTTTCCTTAATGCAGATCTTTCTTTCAGAAGTTTCTATTATGCGGGTTGGTGGAAGGAGGGTCTAAACCTTTGGTTTACGACCACTACGAACCGGGTTCGATTCCCTCATTGAGCACTTTTTTCTGGTATAAAACAAAAATTTCTCTAACGACCCCCGATTCTTGCAAAAGTCCAACCCCACCAGTGAGTGCAAGTAACCAAACGAGGCTCTGGCACATTTGTAAGTGCAAAGTCGAACTGCTTTTCACAGGTTTAGACATGGGGTGCACTTACAGCAAAAGCAATAGCCTACTACTACCCACCATGATTATCATGGCCTGTACCACGTGTACTAGGGATAAGAAAAAAAAAAGAAGTTTCTATTACAGAGAAAGTTCTTTATTATTATTATTTTTTAAACTTATAGAGAATTACTTTTTAGACATTTTTAATAATCATGCTTCATGCCAAATTTTATCAAATTCTTTTAGATATTAAGAAAATATATCTCCTTTAAATTTCCATGATTCCATGGCCTCTCAGATTTTTGCTGTGGTGACTACTAGTTGATATAGGGTGGAAGGTTTCAACTGACACTGGATTAAATAGTTTGAGGTGGCAGTGAAGGACTGTATTTTGCTAATGATAATCTCTCATTGAAGGACTTCGCATAATATTTAATTAATATTGGGACATTTTAAAATTTAAGCTACATGGTATTGAGTACCAAATACAAGAAAACATTTTACCTCAAGGAATCGAGATAAATGATGTGGACAATATATTCGAAAGGTATTCAGAAATGAAAAAAAATAAAAAAGATTAAGTGCATTCTCCAAATTTCAAGGTTCTCCAAAATTATCAAAGGAAATCAAGCCTATTTACCACAAGGAAATTACATTCTCTGATAAAGAGTAAAAAGAATTAGACATTATAGAATACCAAGGTTTTTCATCAAAGATAACAAGTAATCGGGGGTCACCTCTGCAAGTAATTCCAAATACCGATAGAAATGTTCGACTATGTGTTGATTATGAGATGGCCGTAATCGAATTTCTCGTGGATGCCAATTTTTCTATTCGACCAATCGATGATATCCTCAATAAAAATAATGGTTTTCCTTTCTTTTTAAAATAGATGATAAAACTAAGCGCTATCTTACGACTGTCCTCATAAACTAGCAGATCTAGGTCAGTGACAAAACCATGACACCAGCTTTAGCAAACTGACATGCATACACCTAGAGACCATGGTTTCAGGCTAATGACCCTCTTCAGCCTAGGGCCGATTTTATTTTATGAAATCTCAAAGGTATCGAATGAGATCTTTACAATCTGCCAAATTCCTTCCATAGAGAGATCATAGGTAATAGATTTGGCCTAGCTACTCGACCAGCTGAACAACTCTATGGCAGGTTGTGAAGATTTAATTTGATTTGTTGTAGATTTCTCTCATTAAAAAAATAAGCCCTATACTGTGTAAACAAGATAGAAGATAAAAAGATAGTTTTCTAAGAACCTTAAAGTCTTATTAAGGTCTTATTGCCTTGTGTATATAATCTATAATCCAAATTGTACCTTATCATTATTTAGACTTTGTCTTATTACCTTGTGTTTATAATCTATAATTCAAATTGTGCTTTAGAAAGATATATTTTTCAGTTTAGATCTTCAAAAGGCTTACCTGCTTATCTAGGTTTATGAAGAGGGTAATCTAATCAAAGCAATATCCACACATCAAGTCACCCCACCGTATGTAACAGACTTTCATTTAGAATCACAACCTCATCATGTTAATTTAACTGAATAATCTATCAAATTTCCTTAAAACCTTACAAATACATTAGTATATTTTGAAAATATCCTCATTCACAGAAAAATAATGCAAGAATAACCTTGAACTTAGCCTAAAAAGGTTAGAAATATGATCTCCATTTAAATCTCAAAAAGTGTTCATTTTTTCAAGTACAAATTGAATATCTGGGCCAAATTGTTTAAAAATACAGGAAGTCAAGGTAATTATTGACATGCCAAGACCATCAAACGTCAAAGAACTTTGAAGATTTCAAGTAATGACCAATTACTAGTCTCGATAATGACGAACAATTCATCAATGACCTATTCTCTCAGACAATTACTCATGAAAAATTCAAAGTTCATCTGGACAGCAACATTTGAATTATCTTTTATTTTAAATATATTCGTTGCTTTTACAATTAGCTTTTATTTAAAATACATTCATTCTCCAAAGTCAATTCCCCTTCCTTTTAAAAATATGGGTTTATGTTGTCTGCTTTCTCTGGCCAACCATGCCCAATATAAAATTTCACTCTTGCTAGTATGGGATCATGGTCAGCTGATTTGCAACATCTTCGACTTCAATGGTAAATCTTCAATTTAAGACACATTATATATTCCATTTATTTGCAGTATTTCTTCATAGATAGTGGAATTTCATGTTCTTGTGATTTTTTGAACTTATTGGAACTTCTAGTTGATTTTTTTTTGGTCAAGATTTGTGTGATGAGATATTTGGGAGCTGTCTCTTGTGAAACTAATATTTCCTCTTTTTTCTATAGGTTACAGATCTGCACCAAATTCTGCCAGCAGGTTTGGAGAGATATTTCAGAGACCACAATGAATTGTAACAGCAGTGCCAACTAAAAGGAGCTCTGGTTTCACAGATGGATTCTCTGACCAACTTGGAATAAAGACAACTCCGAGCCACATGGAAAATACTAATGAATTATCAGACCTTTCCCATCTTGATCCATCTCAGCAAATGAAAGTGAGATATCAAACTTGCTAACTGTTTGGAAGTAATACATTGCTTCAGCACCTTATTCGCATATTGTATTTTTTGGGGGTGATCAATAGTACGCATTCATAGATATAGCCACCTTCCAGTTCCAACCAAGCTTCCAAAAGTTGAATATTATTTTGTCAGTTCCGCATCTTTGAATACTGTAGTTTCAGTTTGCTGTTGTTAGGCTAATTTCTGTGCATTTTTGTGCTCTTCAAAAAGTAAGCTTTGTGAATACAGGACAAAGAATGACCTAGTAATTTATTTTAAATACACTCTAGAAGATGGCATTTTATTTAAAGAACAAGTTATATTCCCCAAAATATTGAGATTGGTTCTGTCTGAAATTCAATGAACACATGTTGGCATAACAAAAATAAAACAACTAGCATTCAGACACATATATTGGAAAGGCATCAACAAAGATATAGACAAAATTTCAAGAAATTGTGAATCATGTGCAAAAAAGACAAAACCTGCAAAGGTACCTATAATCTCTGATTAACCGAACAAAAAATGGGACTATATACATACACTGCGTGACATTGAAAATGGAACACCAAGAAATAGTGGCTAGAAAGTGATGAAACTCGGCAGACAGAGAGAGACAGGGACGAACAATAAGTGATCTTTATTTCAAAATGATAGTCATAATACAGAGCGAGAACGGCGTCGGCTTAGTAGCAAGTAGGACCACCGCGGACGGCGATGCACGCAGTAACACGTCTAGGTAGAGAGTCAATCAGAGTACGGATGGCGTCCTGAGGGATGGCTCTCCATTCCCTCTCTACCATTTGCCATAGTTCGTCTTCTGAACGCGGCTGTGGCAAGGCATGCAAACGGCGTCCAATGATGTCCCAGACGTGCTCGATTGGTGAGAGTTCAGGAGAGTAAGGTGGCCAGGGAAGCATCTGTGCATCTTGCAGAGCTTGTTGGCTAATGCGAGCAGTGTGCGGTCGGGCGTTATCCTGCTGATAAAGGGCATTGGGTACCCCCTGAAGGTAGGGGAGTGTCACCGGTCGCAGCACATCATCAACGTATCGTTGGGCCGTCATAGTGCCCTGAATACGAAGTAAAGGTGACCTGGAATCATACGCGATTGCGCCCCAAACCATGATTCCACGTTGTCGCACGGTGGGGCGTTCCACAATTGCTGTCAGATTGGACCTTTCTCCACGTCGACGCCACACGCGTACACGGCGACTATCACTGGACAAGCAGAAACGCGACTCATCTGAGAACACGACCCTGTGCCATTCCGTCATCCACGTCGATCTAGCCCGGCACCATTCCAAACGTTGGCGCCTATTCGGTGGGGTCAATGGCAGTCTTCTTAGCGGACGGCATGAGTGCAAGCCATTAGCAACCAATCGACGGGATATGGTTCTGGTCGAGATGGAAGGATCTAGGGTGTCTTGCACATGTTGCAGGATGGCGGTACAAGTGGCTTGTGGGGCCGCCACTGCTTGTCGAAGGATACGCCGATCCACACGTGCTGACGTCACTCTGGTTGCACCGACATTCCTATAAATTGCCACATTTCCTTGTTCCAACCATCTTCTCCACAGTCGGTGCACCGTGGACACACCAAGGTGTGTATCAGCTGCGATTTGACGTATGGACCAACCTGCCCTTTTCAGTCCGATCACCATGCTCCTCGTAAAAGCGTCTGTCTGCTTGAACTGCCTCCGTTTACGATGACCTGGCATTCTCTGTTATTACACGTGTCTTTTGACACAAGAAAAAAAATTCCACAATGATTTTCCTTGAAGAAATAACGACACGAATACTGTCCTTTCTGCAAGTTCCTTCCCTTATATCTTACTCCATGTGCGCACGAGAGCTGCGCATTTTACATCATTTGCATAACTCGGTTAGGCGCGTCTACCCTGAAATTTGCATAATTTTCTGGCCACTATTTCTTGGTGTTCCATTTTCAATGTCACGCAGTGTATAGATTATGCAAGACCATTAGGAGATTACTGTTTTAAATGTTGTTAAAACAAAATATAAAGGTGATATAGTCAAAATATGTCAAAACACCCCAACTACTGATTACACTTTCGAATTACTTTCCAACATATTTTGAATCCATGGATAATTTAAATGTCATGGTGTAAGACCCAGCCAAACTTTTGTTAGCAATCATTTAAAATCATTTTGTACTCAAAACGGTATTTTCTAAAGTTAATTCCACCAGGACATATAGCCAGAAATGTATTAACTAATCAATTTGTTCAAACTCTAAAAAGGTAATTAAATGCAATGCTGGATGAACCATTTCCAATGTATGTCAAAGTAAGAGAGCTGCTCTTCATAGGGCACTGCCTCTATAAAATGGAAAAGTCCAGCTGAAATGTAGCTCCAATGCAGCATATGTATTCCACTTTAGGCCATTGAACTTAAAAACCATTTGAAAACATCAACATGAAGATTGCATCATACCAATCAAGCATGGGGGATAAGGTTTAAGCTCAATGTTATGTGAATAATAAAGTGACATGACAATACTGGTGACAATGATGGGAATCAACCTCCCGAGACAGCCTCAGGAGTATTCGACTCAAAACAGGAGCCTCAACTTTGCAGGTCTTCCTGGCAACGAAGGACTCATGCCTACATGAGTGACTATGTTGTATATGAAACGTCACAGCCCACAATCCTATATGTTCCAATAAACGTTGAATAACTATTGTAACAGAATATACATAACATTAGGACATGTTACTTATCTTCCTACTCTTGGAAACCATAATATTTTTTTCAACTTAATATTTTATTGTTTGTAGTCAATGAACAATCACTATGTATTGAAGAGCAACTACTCAATATATCTGCCAACTCACAACAGGCCTTATGATACATGATTTCAATCATATTTGTTACAACCCAAAATAAATCCTTACTAATGATGAGTCTGGTGCAGCATCTCTCAGTGAATACATCAAGTACATCCTCTGAGAGAAAGACGAGGAATCTGGCCACATCTGTAGCAGAAAAGGTGAACCAGTCAAATGCAAAGCTGCTCACCTGTATCACACCAGATTCATCAAGCATTTCATTCAACACACACAAAAACACAGTAGAAAAACATTTTACCTTTTTCATCTGTAATTTCCGAACAATATATAAGAAATGTTCAATAATACACCAGAGAAAACATGCAGGTGAAACACTCAAATTCTGCCCCCACTGTGAATACAGTACAAAGTGCACTTCTAATTTAAAAAGTCCTATTAAAATTCATACTGATGAGAAACTTCACCAATGCCCTCATTGTGATCATAGAACAATACTACTTGGTAGCTTAAAGACTCATATTAGAACCCACACTGGTGAGAAGCCCCACCTTTGCCCTCACTGTGATTATAAGACAAATCACCCTAGTGATTTAAAATGTCACATTAGAACCCACACTGATGAGAAACCTTACCTTTGTCCTCATTGTAATTATAGAGGAAAAAGCTCTACTACTTTAAGAAGACATATTAGAACTCACACTGGTGAGAGACCTCAACTTTGCCCTCACTGTGATTATAGGACAAATCGCCCTAGGGATTTAAAATGTCACATTAGAACTCACACTGGTGAGAAACCTTACCTTTGTCCTCATTGTGATTATAGAGGAAAAAGCTCATGTGCCTTAAGAAAACATATTAGAACTCACACTGGTGAGAAGCCCCATCTTTGTCCTCATTGTGATTACAGAGCATTAACCCTAAGTACTTTAAGATATCATATTAGAACCCATACTGGTGAGAAACCCCACCTTTGTCCTCATTGTGATTACAGAGCTATAACCCTAGCACCTTAAGATATCATGTTAGAACCCATACTGATGAGAAGCCTCACCTTTGCCCTCACTGTGATTACAGAGCAATAAGCTCTAGTACTTTAAGAAGACATATCAATATTCACACTGGTGAGAAGCCCCACCTTTGCCCTCACTGTTATTTTAGGACAAATCGCCCTAGTGATTTAGAAAAGCACATTAGAACCCACACTGGTGAGAAACCTCATCTCTGTCCTTATTGTGAATACAGAGCAATTAGCTCTAGTGCTTTAAGAAGACATATTAAAATCCACACTGGTGAGAAGCCCCACCTTTGCCATCACTGTGATTTTAGGACAAATCGCCCTAGTGATTTAGAAAAGCACATTAGAACCCACACTGGTGAGAAACCTCATCTCTGTCCTTATTGTGATTACAGAGCAATTAGCTCTAGTGCTTTAAGAAGACATATTAAAATCCACACTGGTGAGAAGCCCCACCTTTGCCCTCACTGTGATTATAAGACAAATCACCCTAGTGATTTAAAATGTCACATTAGAACCCACACTGGTGAGAAACCTTACCTTTGTCCTCATTGTATTTATAGAGGAAAAAGCTCTAGTGCTTTAAGAAGACATATTAAAATCCACACTGGTGAGATGCCCCACCTTTGCCCTCACTGTGATTATAAGACAAATCGCCCTAGTGATTTAAAAAAGCACATTAGAACCCTCACTGGTGAGAAACCTCATCTCTGTCCTCATTGTGATTACAGAACAATAAGCTATAGTACATTAAGAAAACATATTAAAATCCACACTGTTGAGCTTCCCCACCATTGCCCTCATTGTGATTTTAGAACAATATATCTTGAAAGCTTAAAGACTCATATTAGAACCCACACTGGTGAGAAGCCCTACCTTTGCCCACACTGTGATTATAGGACAAATCATACTGGTGATTTAAAAAAGCACATTAGAACCCACACTGGTGAGAAACCTCATCTTTGTCCTCATTGTGATTACAGAGCAATAAGCTCCTGCACCTTAAGAAAACATATTAGAACCCACAATGTTGAGAGTCCACAGTTGCCCTCAATGTGATTTTGAAACAATACATCTTGGGACCCTAAAAACACAGGACCCACCAGTGTGAATAATAAAAATAGTCCAACTTCTTCAATAAAACACCAATAGGATAAATATTTTTAGGTGAATTAAAGTTGGTATTAAATTATTGTCAGTAATTTTTTTTTAAAAGCCTTTTAGTGAAAATTAGACTAGAAATTATTATGCTAACTAACTGCAAAAATATAGACACCTTTGTGAAATAATTGGATATAAAATATTATGTATTAAATAAATATTGCTACTAATTTCTCTCTCTCTCTCATTACATGCATAAAGATGTATTTTACATAAAATAAATAAACTGGATTTTCTTTATAAATTGTGATTTAATTATATAACACACACTGTCCTTCCCCAAAGTAATCAACTTGAAGTCTAAATCATGGGAAAGTGGATATAAATTCACAATAAAATATTAATAAAAAGAATAATGATTAAGATGCAGATGATATACACAAAAGAGAGGTAATATTAGGCCAATTAATGCATAAGCCGTAGAACCTTCCTATAAAGTACACCCAATTGCTGAGCCAAATTGTCCTTTAAAGTGAGGTTTCTTCTTACCAGAGAGTTTCTAAATAGTAAAAATGGTAATTTTGCAAATGAAATCTGTCCTTTATAAAGAGGTGTCCCCTCATGGAGGTTCAACTGTATGTATTTAATTGATATTTGATAAGTCTAAAGACTAGTAAATAAACTAAATAAAAAATCAAGTTGTAGTGGAATATCTTCAAATACATTTATACTTCTTGCCCCCATTTCCTGTGATACCCATCCCTCTAAAAATAATCTTTCCTTTTTAAATTTTATATTCCTATGAAATATCTCAATATCATTCCAATTTGGCCTATGTCCTGAATATAGTGCTTGTTCCCTTAATTCCCTTCTCCCCAATAAACTCTGTTGGTGTTCCTTAATTCTGGTCTCTAAATTACGGCTGGTTTCTCCTATATAAATTTTGTCACATTCTGTGCATTTAATCCCATAAATTACATTACTTGGTTTTGATGTGCCTATGTTATCCTTCATTATGCTATTTCTAGTTATAAATTCCCTTTTTGTCCCCGTACTATGCCATATTTCATATTTATATTTTCTCAAAATTCTAGATATTTCGTTATCTATATCTTTAAAATATGGAATAATTATATTATTGCAATCATCTTTATTCCTATTTGAATTTGGCCTATCTATTTCATATCTTCTGATCCATTTGTTTGTGAAACTTACTGGATAATCAGATTGTTCTAATTCTGCTCTAATTTTCATTATCTCTTTTTTATAAATATCTTGGTCTGTACATACCTGTTTGGCTCTTTGTACAAGAGATTTTATCACCTGTCTTTTATGTGTTATAGGATTATTGGAATTAAAATTTAGATGTATCCCAGTCTGTTGGCTTTTTGAAAACGCTGGTTAAAATAAAACCATCTTCTTTGCGAGTTAGTCCTACATCTAAGAATGATAAAAATCCCTCTCTTTCTGTTTCAACCGTGAATTCTATTCCTCTTTCTAAATTATTCAACATGACCATGATTCCATCAAGATTTTCTTTGCGGATCACTGCGAAAACATCATCTATATAGCGTCCCCAGATTTTTATTCCCTCAATTAAGATTGCCTTTTTATACGCCTCATTACGCAATTGAGAATTCTATTTGTTTTATATCGAGAAGACCATATAAAATATCTAAGGACAGAAGACTTGTATTGTCAACTATGCAAAAATAGAACCGAAAATGAATTAGAACATTATATATTTGAATGCAAGCCTCTTGACACGGAAAGAAAAATACTCTTTTCTAAGATAGGCCATACACACTTCACATTATATTCTTTATTATCCAACTTTGTAGACAATAGTTCAGTAGCTCTGAATCTATATAACTTCCATAAAAATGCTGAAAAAAAGAAAGACTTAACCGAACATCCAAACATACCAAAAAATTCTATTTGATGAGAAGGACAGAACCAACATCCAATTATTTGTTTAGGCAGATACGATAAGTTAACCCCCACACTGATAAAACGGTGTTTACCTTACAACCCCGAACACTCGGATTTTCCTGGAAAATCTCTTGAAGATTTCTTGAAAAAGCCATGGTCCACTGCAGAAGAACTTAATTTGACTTGTTCCATATGTAAATACCTGCTTTCTTTCCTCTTTTCGCTCTCCACTTCTCCCATCCATATTTCCATTTTTTTTTTATTATTATTTTTTTTATTTTTATTTTTTTTTTAATTCTTCTTATTTCTTTATTCTTTCTTATAATCTCTATATATTTACCATATGTATATATTCTTTCACCATTTTTATTTCCCACTTTCTCCGTTTTGTAACCCCAAGGAGAATCCTCTGTAAGACCTGTGTGTCTTAATAAAGGCTTTTGTGTGTGTGTGTGATTGCCTTTTTATCTACCGATTTAATGTCAGCAATGATCATGCTTGTAGGGCAACCCATAGCAGTGCCGTCCTTTTGTCTGTAAAATTTATCCCCGTATCTGAAGTAAATATTATCTAAACATAACCTAAAACCTTCTATCATTTCATCGATTTCTAATCCCTTGTTTTCGCAATCTTGTCTTTTCCCCTCGAAATGAGGGAATAAAAATCTGGGGACGCTATATGGATGATGTTTTCTCAGTGATCCGCAAAGAAAATCTTGATGGAATCATGGTCATGTTGAATAATTTAGAAAGAGGAATAGAATTCACGGTTGAAACAGAAAGAGAGGGATTTTTATCATTCTTAGATGTAGGACTAACTCGCAAAGAAGATGGTTCTATTTTAACCAGCGTTTTCAGAAAGCCAACAGACTGTGGGATACATCTAAATTTTAATTCCAATAATCCTATAATACATAAAAGACAGGTGATAAAATCTCTTGTACAAAGAGCCAAACAGGTATGTACAGACCAAGATATTTATAAAAAAGAGATAATGAAAATTAGAGCAGAATTAGAACAATCTGATTATCCAGTAAGTTTCACAAACAAATGGATCAGAAGATATAAAATAGATAGGCCAAATTCAAATAGGAATAAAGATGATTGCAAGAATATAATTATTCCATATTTTAGAGATATAGATAACGAAAAATCTAGAATTTTGAGAAAATTTAAATATAATATATGGCGTAGTACGGGGACAAAAAGGGAATTTATAACTAGAAATAGCATAATGAAGGATAACATAGGCACATCAAAACCAAGTAATGTAATTTATGGGATTAAATGCACAGAATGTGACAAAATTTATATAGGACAAACCGGCCGTAATTTAGAGACCAGAATTAAGGAACACCAACAGGGTTTATTGGGGAGAAGGGCGTTAAGCAAAATTGGGGAACATGCACTATATTCAGGACATAGACCAAATTGGAATGATATTGAGATATTTCATAGGAATATAAAATTTAAAAAGGAAAGATTATTTTTAGAGGGATGGGTATCACGGGAAATGGGGGCAAGAAGTATAAATGTATTTGAAGATATTCCACTACAATATAATTCGTTTTTAAATTTAAACAGTAGTTAAAAAAGGTTGGTATAAATAGTAAGTAATAGATATTGATTTATATATACTATTGGGAAATCTTTGTAAATATCATTATTATTTTATATTTATTTTTGTTTTATAATTTCTCATTATATATATATATATATATATATATATATATATATGTATATTTTAATTTATTTCAAAGATCATAGTCTTTTGTGAGTTAAATATTTATTTTTGACTCGTGCTTTAGATGTTGTACAAAAATTTTAAATATCGCGTGAGAACGCCCTTGGAACTTTAGAAAGATTTTTAACGCCTTGCTAAATGTTTAATTTTTGTTTGCTCCTGACGAAGACAAAAGATTTTTGTCGAAACGTCGAGGTAATAAAAAGATTTATTGGCCGAAGTATCTTCATTTTCAAGAAATATATATTTTTTGTCTACATGGCCTTTTATTTTAAATTAGAAATTTTTTAAAAATAATTTAGCATAATTGTAAACACATGTGTGTTATGAATACACATGATGTTAATACCTTGAAAGCAATGGTGTCACAGATATTTTAAATTATTATAAAATTAATTATTAATTAATATTAAAATATTGTATTTAATTTAGGTTTAGATAGGTTAGGTTCAGGTTCGTTTAGGTTAGGTTAGTGAAATTTATATTAAAATATTAATATTAATTTTGTAATTTTTATTTTTATATTTTTTGTAGATGCCTATTTATAAATTCAAATATCTGTCACCGTTGGAACGTATTGTGCCTGTATTTCTTTGTTACGTTAGCGCTAAAACACAATAAAAAAAATTGCTAATATAAAATAAATAGCCTAATGACCCGGGCAACGCCCGGGTAAAACCGGATTAAATGCTTTTATTCAAATACTATTCGTTAAAATTATAAATTGGCGCCGTGGATGTAATTCTTGTGAAACGTCCCGCTCCAAACTTTGTGTCTGAGAACGATATTTTTATAAAGAGATGATCTGGCTTTGTGTCTTCTGCTCGAATGAATGTTTTTCTGTTAGAATTTTGTACCTGCATATTAAAAATGAACTGGCTTCACCTGTGGTCTCTGCTTTTTGGAATTTTTCCTGATATAATTTTGTATCTGATAATCAAATATGATACAGCAATATTGTTATCATCATTTTCTGAATAAAATACAACTACTTTTTTCCCAGAACCTGTCAATTTATTTTTCTTGTCTAAAAATCTGAAAAATATCTTTTCCAGATTTTTCTCTATGTCCTGTTAAAACACGTTTTACATGTCCATTAGGTCAGCTTATATTACCTCCCATCTTTACCACTAGAGGCGCTGCTTGCGAGCGAAAGGGCAAATTTGCAACGCAACTTGCAAATAACTTGTATATGTGATAAGGTCCTGTCGACTTATTTGTGATAAGATATCCTGTAGACTATTGCTATAGCTGTGGTAACCGAGGGTCAAACCAGTAGTAACCGAGAGGGACAGTCAGGGCGTGAAGAGTTTTCCAGTACCTTTCTGCACCTCTTGGAGGACCTTTAACAGTTCTCACAGAGTACAGGCAGTCGTGGTCGAGGCAGAGTGGAAAGCTTGGGAATGTCCACTCAAAAAACGAAGAGTCAGTTGTAGTAGGAAAGTTCCATGAACAGATGGGAGCGAGCTAAGAGCAAGATGGAATTAGAAGAATTCTTACTGTTTTACATGGTCGAAGAGGTGGTCCTGGATACAACCGACAAGGGCGCACGCTGATGGTGAAGTGACTGTAAGTTCGGCTAAAACCGAGGTTTTTATATACCTTTGCAGAGGAGGAGGGTCAAACCAGTAGTAACCGAGAGGGACAGTCAGGGCGTGGAGAGTTTTCCAGTACCTCTCTGCACCTTGGAGGACCTTTAACAGTTCTCACAGAGTACAGGCAGTCATGGTCGAGGCAGAGTGGGAAGCTTGGGAATGTCCACACACAAAAAACGAAGAGACACAGTTGTAGTAGGAAAGTTCCATGAACAGATAGGAGTCGAGCTAAGAGCAAGATGGAGTTAGAAGAATTCTTACTGTTTTACATGGTCGATGAGGTGGTCCTGAACAACCGACAAGGGCGCACGCTGATGGTGAAGTGACTGTAAGTTCGGCTAAAACCGAGGTTTTTATATACCTTTGCAGAGGAGGGAGACATGCGAGAATTTTGGA
The DNA here is from genome assembly GCA_030710605.1 of Cordylochernes scorpioides. Lineage (NCBI taxonomy): Eukaryota > Metazoa > Arthropoda > Arachnida > Pseudoscorpiones > Chernetidae > Cordylochernes > Cordylochernes scorpioides. The sequence goes on from CP092874.1 coordinate 68,180,991, forward strand.
CTTTGAAAGGGTCCAAAGGGCGTGGGGGCGTCTGCGCTATTCTGCACCCTTTGACCTTGATGGCAACGACTTGCCAAATTCCTCTTTAGGGTTGATTTCTATCTCGATCTCTTGCTTAGCTCAGCTCTTAATCTATTACATAGTTTTAATTATTCATCCTCAGTTTGTACAAAGTACATTACATATGGTGATGCAATGACATGTCAATCATGCATATAATTATTTATAGATGTGTTTCTATATACAACATGACAATCTTGTTATAAGTATTATACAATATAGGGTTGTTGGTTTAAATTACCATAGATGGGCCCCAGGAGTGAAAGTGTTTATCTGGTTTAAACGGGTAAAGCCTCTCTAACACAGGTAAGTAATTAAAATTTATTTTGATTAATTTAAAGTGTGAAGGTTAAAAAGGGCTATAACAAGATGTTTTGTTTGGATATATCTGAAAATTATAAAAATAAAACTTATGTTTAATTTAAAAGTTATGATATTCATTATGAAAGAGAAATTTAGATAAAGCCTTTGTTTGCTAAAAAAATAATGATGATAAAAAATTGACATTCTAAGGGATTATTGACGGGCGTTGGAAAGGGTTAGGGGTTAAAGAATATGCAATTGTAAGTATTACACATGCAACCAAATACTTAGATCCAGGTGCAAAGCAAGGATATAGACTTGAGCGTCTTCCTAGGCAATGTGTCACTTGTGATCCTGTATAAGGTTACAGTGCTTTGTCACAATTGTTGGGTTGAGAAGTTGTTGAAGAAAAGGTTGTTCATTAATATGATTGAAAGGGGTGAAATGGAGAGCCATGCGATAAGTAAAATTGTTGTAGCGACAGTAGGTGATCTGACTTGACTTGAAATCAAAGGTTGATTGTGTTCCGCTAGAGCTAAAAAAATTGAGAGTTGTTAACACTTTGTGCATGCGTTGGTGATTGTGCTCTACGGATGATTGAAATAAACTTTTGAAACGTGTTCAAGCCAGAAGTTGGGATTTTTAAATCTGGGGAACTGTGTTCAAAGAGTTTGTTGAAATTACGAAATAAAAAAAAATTGTCAAGCAGTACTGTCGTTTTTCTACGTTAATGGGAAGCAATGACTGAAATAGATAGTAGTGAAAGTACACTGAAGTGGTTATTTATTTATTTATTTCAATTCAAAACGCTATGATCCCCTAGGGACACTTGCGCTAAATGTAAATACAAATATAACAAGGAAAATATTCCACATGGAAAGATACAGAGAAAGTTACTTGGAAAGATTCATAAATATTATTTACATATAGGAGTCGAGCTAAGAGCAAGATTGAGTTAGAAGAATTCTTACTGTTTTACATGGTCGATGAGGTGGTCCTGGGTACAACCGACAAGGGCGCATGCTGATGGTGAAGTGACTGTAATTTCGGCTAAAACCGAGGTTTTTATATACCTTTTCAGAGGAGGGAGTTAGAGAAACGATTGTTGTATGCCCGATAGTTAATGATAAACATGGTCATATTATATAAAGGTATAAAAACAAACATAAAATGAATAAAAATATAGAAATGTGATTTTGGTTGAATAAAGTTTAAGTGGACAAAATCAAACATGTAAAAATATAAAAGTAATAATAATGAAGAATTAAAGTGATTTTGACAAAAATATTTTTTTTTGTAATACTAAAATGGAATTATAAAAATAAATATAAAATTGATTTTTTTTAATAATGTTGGATTAAAAACTTGTGATTATATAATTGAAAGGTAAAAAATGAAATATTTTATACAAAAAAAAGAATATAATTAAATATTGTTATCAATTTAACACGTAAAATGTTTGAAATGTAGAAAAAATAGAGATTTACACAGGATCAAAAATATCAAAATGTTCAATTTTAGGTAGGTCTAGTTCAAATTCAAATATCTAAATGTTTTAAAAGTTAGGTTAAGATATCGACTGCTAATGTAGTAAAAGGTGTGATATAAAAGGAATGTTTAACACAAAGCAATAATGCGCCATCTATACACATAAAACAAAATGATTTAAAAGCGCGAATGTTTCTTTTATGGTGGATTAAATTGGCGAAACCGCTAGAGGGTTCGCCACTGATGAGCCAAGCCCTCACAATATATTTTTTCATCGCAGTAAGGACAGTAGAAGTTTGTTTTTTGTATAAAAGAAACATTCGCGCTCTTTAATCATTTTATTTTATATGTATAGATGGCGCGTTATTGCTTTGTGTTAATTTATTCCTAACTGGCCTTGTCTTTATAGTTTGCTGAAGAGCATTGCTCGAAGCAAATATTTGAATGTAATTCTACTGTCCTATAAGCTTATGTCCATAGTTTACTTGAAAACCATTTCTAAGATTCCATCCTTCAGTGTAGCATATAAAAGCAGAATGATCCAATACGGTATTAGAGCTCTGAGAAGCGGTCTGGTGGATTAAATTGGCAAACCGCTGGGAGGGTTCACCACTGATGAGCCAAGCCCTCCCAATATATTTTTTCATCGCACTAAGGACAGTAGAAGTTTGTTTTATGTATAAAAGAAACATTCGCGCTTTTAAATCATTTTGTTTTATATAAAAGGAATGTAGGACACAGCCCTCATTTACTGGAGGACGAGATAGGGGGAAAAGTGGCGATGGATTTATTGACGCGGGAATGGTCTCGAGATGTTTAGTCTATCGTCACTGGGGCCTTTGGTATGTCATCTAGCGGTGTCCATTTTTACGATCGCGGTGCGATGTATATTGTTTTTGAAGGGAGAGATATGGGGCGTGTCTGGGGCGCACGTGCTTTAAATTCTTTCTCCTCTAGTCTGGATCTGTGTGATCTGGATATTGTGTGAAAGAGAGTGAGTAAGTAAGTAATACAGATCAAAATGGGTTGGTGTAGAGTATGTAGATAGAAGAGATTTGTGAATTTAACGGGAAATTTTCTGGTCGCTACTTGAGGTTTGTTTTAAAACGATCGATGTTAAATATATCTGGGTTTAAATGTAGGAATGGCTGGGAGGTTGTAGGCGGTATAGTTCGGAATAGTTGCGTCTCGAAGATATCTGGAGTCAAATGATTGAATTCACTGAGATATACATCTTGAGACAATCGCTATGGGTTTTGAACAAATCAGGGTTGTGGAAGGTTTGATGTACAGAACATTCTCTGTGTAATATTTTAATTTATTGACACGTATGGTGTCACTGTCTCTATTGAGAGATTGATTGGGGAGATCTATTCGAACGACATTGGGTGAGATTATTTCAATTATTGTATATGGTGCAGTAAAATATGGTGCTAATTTACCTGTGTCTGGATGTCTATAATTTTTGACCAAAACAAGATCATTCACTTCGAAATGTGGTGTGCTGTGCTGTTTATCAAATGTTTCTTTATCTTTTTTATGCTTATTTTGGGTACAAGAGCGTGCTAGATCTCGAGCTATATTTATTTCGGGGTATGGGTTAAGATGAGTTCGTAGATCTAGGGAGGATAACATTGAAAATTAAGTAGGTAGGTGGAAAACTTGTGACAGAATGGGGTGTGTTATTATACGTTTGAGTGACGCGCTTATCTAATTGAGTCCAGGAAGCTTTTGGATTTTCTAGATAAGCTAGTCTGAGCTTGCCTGTAATTGCTGGACAGCAAACGGTTGGCTCGGCAACCCTGGAGCTGACGTCACTTCCTGTTGATGTAACCCTGCAAGCGGCGTCGCCATGCTGACATTCTCTTTCTCCATGTTTACTATTTAATCTATATATAATCCCTTTACCTTGTAGTTAATTAAATAATAATTAACGTTGAGCGCTGTGTGTAATCAATTGGAATACAACAAAGATTATGAGACTGAAGAAGCGCAAGGCTTAAAACGTGAAACTGAAGAAGCGCAAGACCTAAAACGTCATACTGAAGAAGCGCAAGGCCTAAAACGTGAGTAACCAAATTTCCTTTGTTTACTTGGACCATCCTTTTTTCTACTTACCAAATATTTTGTAAAATGGCAAACACGACGATTACAAAATTAAATGGTGCTAATTACTCCAGCTGGAGCTTCCAGATATAACTCGTTCTAATCGAAAACGACTTGTGGAGTTTGATCAATCCAGGAGAGATTAAGCCTGACCCTAGTGACCTTGTTGCAACAAAACTTTTTTTGTCGCGGGAGGGTAAGGCGTTTGCAAAAATTTGCCTCGGGATTAATGATGAACAACAATTGCATGCTCAACATTTGAATACTCCGAAAGAGGTCTGGGAGGAACTGGAAAAATTATACGCACCAAAGGATAGTAGATATCGAGCCATACAACTAAGAAGGCAGTTATATGGCGAAAGGTTGACTCAGCACAGCAATATGGAAGGGTATATGGGGAAGATAAACCACATTGTAAACGAACTGGCCCAAATTGGCGACAAAATTGATGATGGCGATTTGCCTATGGTTCTTTTGGGTGGATTACCAGAGGATTGAGACACCGTTGTCTCAACCATATGTAACTTGCCTGCTTCAGACTTCACGACCGCCACAGTTAAAAGACGGCTGTTGGCAGAAGCAGAAAGGCGTTCGTCAAATCTACCAAAAGATGTGGGTGCCATGGTCGTTAATGCATCTTCGAAGCCCATTGAAACAGGAAAACAATTTAAAGCAAAGGTTGTTTGTTTCAAATGTGGAGGTAAAGGCCATTATGCGAGGGAATGCAGGAAGAAAGGAAAGAATGAACAAAGACCAAAGAGGTTTGACCAAAACAAAGGCCTAAATATGTCGGCAATGGGCAACACTTTGTTTGAAGCTACTGCCGAGACCTGGATCATAGATTCTGGAGCGACGCACCATATGACTCCCAAGAGAGATTACTTAACATGTCTGAAAGAGTGCACAAGCAATATAAGTTCCATCACTATTGCGAATGGCTCTTCTATAGAAGCATGTGGTATCGGTACTGTCAGTGCCAATATTGTTGGACACATGGGAGATGCCAGCAAATTGATTGCCCAGAACACCTTGCATGTTCCAGATATGAGTCACAGTGTTCTGTCTGTACTCCAAATGATAGAAAACGGTAGAAAAGTTGTCTTCAACTTCAACTGTCTCAAAAGGCATATACGATAGCAAAGATGGCCAAGAACCAAAGTGTAAGAGGACTTGATTGCAGCCCGGCAAAGCCAGAAAAATGCGAAGACTGCTTGATCGGCAAGTCTTACTGTCTGCCATTCCTTCAACACTCACACAAGGAGGAAAAAGAAATCATGCCGTTGGACTTGGTGCATGCGGACTTAATGGGTCCACTTGACGTATTGAGCTGGGGAGGAGCCAAGTACGTCTTAACCATCATTGATGAATCTACGAGATATACAAGTGTATTTTAACTGAAAAACAAAGGCGGAACCCTGGGAAAAGTCAAAGAGTGGATTCAAGAATCTGAGAAACAAACCAGCCGGAAAATAAAATGAATACGTACGGATAATGGCTTGAAATTTTGTTCCAAGGAATGGGACACTTTCTGCAAGAGCGTTGGAATAGTTCATGAACACACTATGACGTATACACCCCAACAGAATGGTGTTGCAGAAAGAATGAATAGGACACTCCTAGATCTTGTCAGGAGCACTATATCTGGAAGTGGTCTGCCAAAGGCTTCCAGGGCGGAGCTGACTTACACCGCAGCCTATGTCAGAAGCAGAGTTCTCAACAATCACAATGGTGAAAGCACGCCATATGAACTGTGGACAGGGAACAAGCCTAGTCTTAAACACATAAGAGCTATTGGCTGTCAAGTATTTGTCCATATTCCAAGACAAGTCCGTAAATCCAAACTCGAAAGAAGAGCTGTCAAAGGCAACCTTGTGGGATATGCACTCAGAGGACGTGGCTACAGAGTGTGGATTCCTGAAATGAAGAAAGTGGTGGAATCTCGGGACTGTGTCTTCAAAGAGAGTGATGTATCGAGGAACGACAGCAACCGGGAGGTGCTTCCATCAGTTGAACACTACAGCTATGGGACTCAACGGGAGATTGAAGAGAATCCAGTGTCTTTATTAGATCAAGAAGACGTTATTCCTACAGAAGAGGACAGCCATAATGAAGATACTGTGAAGCCTTCTCCTACTCGATCTCATCCAATGATCCTAAGGAACCAGAGAAATGCTCAGAACTCAATTGAACTCCTCAGTACTGAAGTAAATAAGGGAGATCCTACTTCGTATAAAGAAGCTATCCAAGGCCCTGAAGCTGAGCATTGGCTTGAAGTAATTGAAGAAGAATTGGAATCCTTGAGAAAGCACAATGTTTGGGAACTAACAGAACTACCAAAAGACTCTGCCCCAATTGCTTGTAAGTGTGATTCAACTGGACTATGTTACAAGTGGAAGAAACCTAGCGGACATTTTGACCAAGCCACTGGGGAGAAACCTACACGAACTTCATCGTTCGAGACTCTTAAGCGGCGAAGTGATCCATGAATAGGAGGTCACTTCGAGGGAGGAGATTGCTGGACAGCGAACGGTTGGCGCGGCAACCCTGGAGCTGACGTCACTTCCTGTTGATGTAACCCTGCAAGCGGCGTCGACACGCTGACATTCTCTTTCTGCATGTTTACTATTTAATCTATGATTCATTTATTCCAGAACATTACTTTTCATGCAATTTGTCTTCGGCTTTAGTGAGTTTTATTGCACAGATCAGATTAATGTCAACAATGATCAAAGAAAATCATATTTACGCAATTAAGAAAGAAGATTTGTACTGTGGGTTATGTGGAAGTCAGATAACTGATGAAATACACCATTTTATTGCTGAATGCGGGGATCTGGAAGGAGAGAGAAAAAAGATCCTGAAAAGTCTTCCTAGACCGCATTTGAACTCAATAAAGCTAATAAAAATTGTTTCAGATAAGAAAAGTTGGGCAATTGAACTGTTCAACTATCAAAAAGCGGTTGGAAATAAAATTGCACTCGTGGAAGAGAGAAGAACAGGGGCACAATAAAAAGTCACGCTGTTTTCCATACCTTAATTGTAAATACTCTATCTTCACCTGTTCTCTTAAGTTTAATATTGTCTGTAACTCCACGGGGAATCCGTACAGGGCTAGATGCCCTAATAAAGTTGTTTTGTTGTTGTTGTTGTTGTATTTAATCTATATATAATTCCTTTACCTTGTAGTTAATTAAATAATAATTAACGTTGAGTGCTGTGTGTAATCAATAGGAATACAACAGTAATGGTGGCATTTAAGCATTCTATTAAACCGTTTGCTTGTGGGTTATTGCTTGTGGTGAGTAGGGGTTGTATACCATGTGTTATTAGAAATTTACGGAATTTTTCTGAGGTAAAAGCGGGCGCTCTGTCAGATAACAGACGTTTTGGAAATCCTTGTTGTAGAACAGTTTTGAGGGTTTGAATGTACGTTAGGGTACTGGTTTACTGTTTAAACTGCCTTTGAGAGTGGTGAAAGCTTGTTGGCAGTTTTATGGTCTATTTGAAAGATGTAGTTTTCTCGGTGTTCGTAAGTGTTGTGTTTCGACGTTGTTGCGGAATTAGTAAAAATGTTATTCAATGATGTCAGGTTTAGATGTGAGTAAAAGTGCGACTTTCGACGTGGACACGCTTTGGGATGAGATGTGTCACAGGCATGAAGGCGTCCTTGGCCTGAGAGGGAGAAAAATTGTTGTGATGCGCTGTGACACGAGTGAGTGAATTGAATGGAAAGGTGTCACGTGAAGTCTTTGTTTTTGGTACAGCATCTAACTTGTTTCACCACGAATAAAAAATTTACTAGTCATGGGTGGTGTTTGTACAAAACACATTGAGATATTTTGGATGCTAGTGGATGTGGCACGTTTAGTGGCGACGATATGGAGCTTGTGTTGCTGGCGATTGATTTGTTGCTAAGTCGAGCGCTAATAGATGGTGGCCAATTTGAGAAAGTGATGGGCGAGTGTGTTGAAGTTTGTTGAGAGAGATGTGCGGATGATTAATAATTATGCATGTTAAAGGAAAGGACGAGGGAATGACACTACATTGGATTTTTAACTTGTTTTGGGGAAGGATAGTTACTTTTCTAGTTGTGATTTTGTAGATATTGTATCTTTCGATTTTTGCAATTAAAAAAAAATGCGTTTCACCTATGTTTATTAAAATTTTAATATATCGTTGATTATGGTAGTGCGAAAATTATCCTTGTAAAAGGGAAATGGCGTGATAGTGACTTATAATTTGACTGGGGCGTTTACATAAAATAGTGAACATAACAATGATTTCTGCGAAGTTTTGAGTATTTGATTAAAAAATTGGTGTTTTGCTATAAAAATAAGATATTAAGAAAAACACACAAATAAATTTAGAATTATGTTTCGAGTAATTAAAAAAATAATGATTTTTTTTCTTATGTAAAATTGAAAGTAATGAATTGAAATTTATGTCACTTAAAATAGATTAAAAATTGATAAATGAGGGTGTAAAAAATTTAAAATTTGAATTGAAATGATATAAAAATGGTAAAAATTGATTTAAAATGATTACAGTGAAAATAAACATTAAATTTATGGAGAATCAAGTTGTGAGCTTGAGGAGAAAGTTATGTAGGTTTTTAAAACTTACAGATTTGAGGATTGTTCAGTTAGGAAACTTGATCTTTAGTTGTCGTCCTGATGACGCGGAAGACGTCCCATGTAGGGCGTGTAGAAGCTTGTGACTTCTGTTTGGCGACGGCGGCATGTCGCCTGGAAGATGGTTGAGTTGCATGGTCGAGTTGGGGAACTTCTCACCGGCTTATTTTGCGCGATTTTCGGCTGTGTCGTTGGGAGGAAGATTGCTTGGTCGTTTCGTTGGAATGGCGGGTTGGTTCCTCCATCTTTGCTCTTCCTCGCTTCTATCTGGACAGACTTCCTACCTTCTTCGTTGTGGTCTCCTTCGATTTGGTCATCCTGTCGACTTATCTGTGATAAGGTCTTGTCGACTTATCTGTGATAAGATATCCTGTCGACTCTCGCTATAGCTGTGGTAACCGAGGGTCAAACCTGTAGTAACCGAGAGGGACAGTCAGGGCGTGGAGAGTTTTCCAGTACCTCTCTGCACCTTGGAGGACCTTTAACAGTTCTCACAGAGTACAGGCAGTCGTGGTCGAGGCAGAGTGGAAAGCTTGGGAATGTCCACACACAAAAAACGAAGAGACACAGTTGTAGTAGGAAAGTTCCATGAACAGATAGGAGACGAGCTAAGAGCAAGATGGAGTTAGAAGAATTCTTACTGTTTTACATGGTCAATGAGGTGGTCCTGGGTACAACCGACAAGGGCGCACGCTGATGGTGTAGTGACTGTAAGTTCGCTAAAACCAAGGTTTTTATATACCTTTGCCGAGGAGGGAAATATGCGAGAATTTTGGACTTTGAACGGGTCCAAAGGGCGTAGGGGCTTCTGCGCTATTCTGCTCCCTTTGACCTTGATGGCAACGACTTGCCAAATTCCTCTTTAGGGTTGATTTCTATCTCGATCTCTTGCCTAGCTCAGCTCTTAATCTATTACATAGTTTTATTTATTCATCCTCAGTTTGTACAAAGTACATTACATGTGGTGATGCAATGACACCTGTCAATCATACTATAATTATTCATAGATGTGTTTCTATATACAACATGACAATCTTGTTATAAGTATTATACAATATAGGGTTGTTGGTTTAAATTACCATATATACATACTTGTATACTTGTGTACATAGACCATAAATCTGTACATAGACAGGAAAAGCACATATATTTTTATAATATAAATGAGTTTTAAAAATTGTAAAAAAAAAAAATCGGGAATCGAACCAGGCGAGCATTCTACCACTGAACCAAAAGTAAGCGGTGACAGAATTGTTGATGACTCTGATTCTTGTATATTTTAATAATAAAAATAAAAAGTCCTTTATAAATATAGTGTCAATATAAATTAATCACAGGTATTTAAAATATTAATATTTAAACCTTGTTTGAAAAAAAACAATCATAGCCTTTGTTTACATGGTGCCGTAACATCACAACCAATGGCTCAAATTAGGCCAAATGTCGAGGACTCTCCCAGTTTTTCCAGATTCTACTATATATACTGTTAAAATTTCAGTCAGATATCCCTCTCTGAGATTAAGGTTCAATGTAGGAAATAGGTACATTGAAGAATACTGAAGGTGCTAGCACGCTAAGTCTGACAGCCCTAATCGTCTTCAGACGTTGAACCCACATGGAGATAATTTCAAGCTTTGAAGGGGGGCCGAGACAAGCCTCACTTCCACATTACTTTATTAATACATTTTTTTTCTTTTCATCACTACCTATTTTACATATCTATTTTACTTAAGTTTCATGCATTGAAAGAACAAAACAATAAATTTACATAACAATTACAATTTAGCTGTGGCGATACTAGAATACAAAGGATAATAATTATTATCTTAATCAGAGAGGCCTAGAAAAAAAATAAACGCGAGCGCGCTAGAGAACAGTATTTCACCAAAATTGAAGAAATAGGAATTTATATAGCAATCATAAACCAAAATGATCTATGCAAATGAACTTGAAAATGAAACTTAAAATTATGTAAATTTAGATTCATATTATTAATGTGAAAAAAATAGGAAGAAAAATATAAATAGATAATTAGTGAAGAACACAGATGACTTCCAAACAACCAGTTGAAAAGAGATAATTCTCAGAATCTTCAAAAGAAGCAACTTTACCTAGAACCCATGGAGAATAGATTTGTGGAAGAATAAAAAAAAATTGAAGCGAAAATGTCTTGATATTTCTGAACCATCAATAATAGTACAGGAAGAAGACACAAAGGTTAAAGTTTCTAACCAGGTGTTGCGCATGTGTAACATCTGCCTGGAAAACTTCCCAGATGAAGCCTCACTGTTAACCCACTTTCTCGAACATCAAGACACTGAAGTGCCTTGAAAATATTTTCTGATTGAGCCAGGAAAAGAAACCAAGTTTGTCGATAAGAGAGGAGAAAACTCGATACTGCAATGTATGCAAATTAGTGGCTTATGACCCTGAAGTGTGACGTTTCGGTAAAAGCGTCGTTACCATCATAGGAATAGCATGTGACATAGAGATAGACAAATATATAACTTAAGCAGCTAAAGTCATATTTGGGAAGATAAAATATCAGATAATAAAGGGCACAGAAGCATTGCGAGGACCACGCAGTGTCAGAGGCATGTCAGAAGCGTTCCCCGAGCCACCGTGGGTGAGAGGCGTAAGAAAGGGGGGGGGGCTGTTGACAGATTCCGCCGGGGTTTCAAGTTGCTGGAATGTGCTAACGAGGCCTCTGGTATGTGAAATTTTCCAACCCCCCCCCGGGTGTCAAAGGACATTTGAAAAAAAATGGGGGGAGGGGCCCTTCTGGCCCTATATACTGTGTAACACATCCATGAAATCATTAATAAATTTGGTAATCTATAAAAAAACATCTTCTGGAGATTTATATATATATACTAGCCGAGTGGCCCGGGCAACGCCCGGGTTTTACCCGACTGGACCCGGCTTCGCCTGGGTAGTGTTCGAGCGAGGTTTATTCATGAATGGAGGCCCCAACTGTTTGTAAACTCAATGTAATGAATTTTCTTTCAGCAAAATGGAGATAAATTGCAAAGAGCAATATCGAAAATGCGTGTAAAAAAATCTGAAATATAGGATCCATTTCACAAACACATCTAATGAATAGAGTGCTGTTTGGAGGAGTGGTCTAAACTGTTAATTTTTAAAAACCATGACCCGGGGTCATCGAATGCAGATTCAGACACTTTGTTCTGAAAAAAAAAATTGCCCCAATGGCTCCTGATTCTTGAAAAAGTCCAACCCCTCCAGTGAGTGCAAGTAACCAAACTGGGCTTTTATTCTTAAAAATAAAAAAAATCTAATGATTAGTGTAAATAAAGGAAAATGGTCGGCACAACCTGAAAATTTCACTTTGTCCACTTCACTCTCGGCTGTCCAAGAAGAAACAGCCAGAGCAAACATTTTAAAGGGCACCTAATCCGGCATTTACATATCTAAATAGTTAAGCAACTTTTATAAATGTAATATATTTCTGCAATATTGAAATACCTGGACTTGGATGAATTTTGTATTAGTTATTGTTGCAGTTTTAGAAAAGTGTGGGAAATTGGATATTTTAACAAAAGAATATAATTTTTAAAATGGTATATAAAATAAAAAGGAAATTTGCATAATTTTCTAATAGTCAAGGGCAATTGTAAAAATACCAAAAAAGCAAGACCAAATAAAAAAAAATATATATATGTGTGATGTTTCAGTAACAGCATTGTTGCCATATAAAGACAAAATTACTGAATGTATTCAGTACCTTTGTCTAAAGATAGCCAAAATGTAACTGAAACCACACATAATGTAATTATTTGTATTCGGTCTTGCTTCCTTTTTTTTTTTAATCATCCCTAGTACGCGTGGTACAGGCCATGATAACCATGGTGGGTAGGTAGCGACTGCTTTTACTGTAAGCGCACCACATGTCTACAAATGTGATACATTGCTACCAGCTAAATGCATTTTCACTATGGTGTGATTTCCACATGATGGATCTGTAGACACATTATCTCTCCAGAGCTTAAGGTAGCAAACAGTACTTTCACATTATATAAATATCAATGCCAAAATCCAGAGTTATGATAGCATGTTGCAGTGTAATGTAGACCTGCAGGATGGGAAAAAGCAATATTATTTCCGGCTTTAATTTGAAAAAGTATTATGAAACGTAAAAAATATAATCTTAACTTTTGAAGCATGAAAAAATGCTAACTTGATGTGTATCAATTTAGTCTAAAAACAAACAGCATGTAAAAGTAAGCACCAATCGAAAGCATTTATTAGCTCTAACAGTGCTGCCCCCAGCGGTAAAAGACTGGAGCTAACGCTTCACGGGTTGGTAAAGTTTCTGTTAATATTACATTAACTTAACAATATTCCATGTCTTGCTAACACAAATTTTAAAAAATAATATGCATAAAAATAATGCAATTCTAAAAATCATAAATGAAGCATCATTAAATTAAATGGGAGAGAAATGGTGTTCCAAAATATTTTTTTGTTGTAAAACTTTGACCTTTATATTTTAACAAATTCTTAATGTACATAACCCAAACCAAATTGTCTATAAAATTCTGCAAACAAATATAATATTTTAGAGGCATGAAAATTCTAATGGTGTAAAAATCAAAACAGCAAAGTTATCCTGATAAATGCAATGAGCTATGATAAGGTGTGTTGCAGGCTAACAAAAACTTTAATTGAACCAGAAATGTTGATACCATAAAAAAAAAAACAATTTTCAAGAATAGAGTTATGTGAATGAATTAAATGTGAAAAAAATTAAAATAAAATAAAGTAAAAAAAGCTTTATTGATGAAACAACAGTAGAGCAATAATGATAACAAATTATGTATTTACAAAAGTCAAGCTTCCCAAAATCATTATTCGAAGAAATCTCTTTAAAAATTGTCAAAATCTAGATCAAAGCCCCCTGATAAACAATATTGCCTGTCTTGCTAAAAGTAGAACTAAAGACAAATAAATTTTTAGGGCTGGAAACACGGGAGCATGCTACATAGAGTTGCCCATGCGAGAAACAGGGAGACTCAAGATGCACACCAACAACTTGCAATGTTTGACCCTGAGATTTATTAATTGTCATAGCAAAGGCAACCATAACTGGGAATTGCAAGCGTCTAAACTTAAAAGGCAGATCATTTGGAATAATAGGTATTCTAGGAATAAGGACCTCTTCCCCTCGAAAAGAGCCAGTTAAAATCCGAGCCTGGAGAACATTAGTGCCCATTTGAGTGATGCATAATCTAGTGCCATTGCAGAGACGGGGTGGATCAAGGTTTCGTATTAAAATTACTGGCACACCAACTTTTAGTACAATTTTGTGTGAAGGTGTACCAGACAATTCTAGTGAATTCAAAAATTCAGGGGGATACGACACAGATTCATCAGGATCAACCATTGTATCAATTGATCTATAGATTTTGCTTTCACCCGGGATTGAATTTAATATTGTATTATTTATTTCTAGCACAGTGCTATTTTTGGGGGCTAAAATAGTGCGGGCACATAACCATTCTTCAGATAAATAGTTTACACCTATATTAGGGAAAACCTTTTCATACAGACTTTCTGAAGATTCCACCACTTGGCAAAAAGTATTTGAAAACTGGATATTACCCTCGGAATCAGTTTCTAGTTGACCTTCTCCTATCTTTAAGAGTTCGTCTGCAAATTGTGCAGCAGTGGTATCATTATGGAGTTGAACTCTCATGTTGACCGTGAGGTGCATTTTCACAATATGGCTCCAAAGATAAGAAGACTTTAAACAGGCATTCAGCTCATCAGCAGGTGTACCTCTAGTGACTACTGGAAGAGTCTGTCGGAAATCACCGGCCAAAAGCACTACTAAACCACCCATGGGTTGTGGATCATCACGGATATCCTGTAATGTCCGATCAAGGGCTTCCAAGGCAATTTTATGGGCCATGGTGCACTCATCCCAAACCAGCAACTTACAGCTACGTAAGAGTGAAGCTTTATCACTATTTTTTCGTATATTGCAAACAGCAGTCTGGCCCTCCGCAAAAGTCAGAGGTAATTTCAGCACTGAATGTGCAGTTCTTCCGCCCGCAAGCAATGTTGCAGCTATCCCTGAGGAAGCAACAGCAATGGCAATATTTTGTGCCTTCCTAATCATTGCTAATAGAAGATTCAAAAGAAATGTTTTACCTGTTCCCCCCGGCGCATCTAAAAATATAATTATGGGTTGTGACAAATTAATTTTTGCTAAGACAGCATCAAAAACTCTTCTTTGTTCTGGCAAGAGTTTGGGCAGCATGGATGCAACATTGTCTTCAAGTTCTGCCGTATCATACGCAAGTTCTCTCAAAATGTCAGAATTGGTAACCACATTTCTCCTGGGTGCTCCTAAGCCTAATTCCTGCAGTTTCTTCCCACATATAGATACGACACGATCCTCAATGTTACACAATGTTTCATTATATATCAGATCATTATACCTGATGGAGGAATCGAGAAGCTGATAACGATGAAGAATATCACTTGCCATCTCATCTCTATAGGTAAGCCATAACTGCTGAGGGTTCGAAATTGTGCACGTAGAAATTAATATGGCAAACAATTGCCTTACTCTTGTAGGAGCCTGACAAAGAACGGCCTCATCCATTGTGACAACCCAATGGTTATCATTCTCCAATAATCCAATAGCTGCGCATGTTTCTCTAAATGTTTCGTATTGACTGCCATTAACAATCTTCAAATATGCGAAGGAAGTTGGTCCCTTGATGTTATGTAGTAACATACGTAAACAAAAGCATTCAAAGTTACTGACATGCACAGCGTAAACCCGTCCAATAGTGTCTGATCTCTTCACTCCAGGCTGTCCTTCGACCAGCTTGCCTTGAACGCGCCTTCTCCATTCGTGGGCAGAAGAATTCCAAGTGTAGTATTGGGGAACATCTGGATAGAGCAGGGTCCTAGCAAAGGAATCAGTTTGGCATAATGAAAAAAATGCAGTCAGGGTTGTCCTTGGTGGATTACGCATTCGATGGGCAAGAGTGTTTTGATTGAAATATATCCGTTCTCCATTCTCAAGATGCACAGCTAAATGGATAACAGCTGGATGGCGTTGGTGTAAAGGGAAGCTGAGAAGACGCCAAACAGCTTCATTGCTGCTTATGTATCTGGCACACTGATACATTCGCACCTCATTTTGAGGGTCAGGACCTCTACCTTCTCTGCGTAAATTAATAATAGCTTGATCACTGCCCTTATTGACATATTTGCAAATATATTTTATTGCCTTAACAGAACTACAGTTCTCAACATTGATATGTGCACAAAACATCTTCGATAGCAATGGAGAATAAGGCACCACCCAACGATTGTCAATTGTGACCTCTTCTCGTCCACGTATTTTAACCTTTGCAGTAAAGCCACCTGCTTCAGGTGCGCGTCTCCTATATAAAGGATAACCATTCTCATTAGTCTGGGTTTCCAGCAAAAACTGTTTTGGATATTTTTTAGAACAGCTACTATTCTTCATACAGGGGGACACAGGGTTGTACTCACCGCAAGGCCCATGTATCATATTCTTAACCACAATGTTATACAATAGTGGGTCTTGAATAGGATCTGGAAACTCAGCACATATAACAGAGTCTATCTGAGTGGGACGGAGCTTATTTGCTAGCCAAACTAATATGTGAGCATGAGGAAGTCCCCTTTTCTGCCATTCAACAGAATACATCCACGCAACTGCTGCTCCATACAATTGGCCTTTTGTTAGAGCCCCAATAAATTTAACTAATTTTTGCCGAAAAACCCGAGCTGTGATATCATGTCTATCCAGCTGTTTTTGTCCTGGTAGCAACGCTGCAGATAGCTCTTCCCAAGAGGGGTTACTTGTAAAAGTAATAAAAAGATCTGGACGCCCAAATTTCCGAACATAACAAAAAGCATCCTGCGTATATTCTGCCAAATACCTGGGACTATTGACAAAACTTGATGGTAAAATGATCCTTTGACCCAAGCTATTAGGGTTAATATTTGCATCAGTTGACAGGGCATCGCGCAAATGAATATAACTCTCTGCACGCAAGTTTCTCTGGTGCAGCGTAATATAGCGCAAACGTTCACTTTCTACCTTCGCATACATATCGACCAGGAATTGATGAAAGAGCTGGCCAAATTGAACAATGACATTTGGACTATTTCGGCGAACCATAATAAAATAGCCATAAAAATCCATAGAAGACACTTTACTTGACAAAGGCTGGCTAGTGTTTGGGTCGATCTGAGGAATATGAAAAGAATATCCTTCTTGGCCTTTCCAGAAAATTAAAGGATATTGAAGGGCATCATAAAAGCGATGTGTGTCGCTAACATGTTGTAGCAAATTATCGCGCTGATGTAAAACAATGTCACGTGAGCCAAACTGATTACCAGCTAAGACAACCGCAACCTCATCAGCTGTAGGAGCATTATACCGTCTAGGATGTTGACCAGGAGGTGTCCGATCAGCATTTACAACAACTCTGTATGCATCACTGGGGAGATTTTCAAGTGCAGTTTTAAACTGTTGAACCAGTAGATTGTGTTGGTGCAACATGCGCTGCAAACCCTGTACAATATTACGACGTACTCCCTGTATTTGCTGGCATCTTCGATCAGTCTGAATATAATCATCATCATCATTGCCCATAAAATAGATCTGAAGAAATCTACTTGGCTGGTTCTCAGATGGCATAAGTGAACCTATTCTGTGGTAGACCTGGCCTTGGATAGAAAATGTGGTTGGAAAAGTAACAGAGTGGGTTTGGTTTTCAGCTCCAAATGATGTCATTTGAAAGCAGGAATTATATTTGCGAATATTACGCAAAAAATGGACTGAATCAGAATTCTCTCCAGATAAAAGGCTGCGAAGTGGCTCGGGAGGTAAGTCAATTAATGGCAAACGGACTTTCCCGTTTGAACAGCACATTCCAGAAGACTCATCTTTCCATCTTAAGGCCCCACAAAACCTGCATGTAGTGTCCATCATCCCAAGGGAAATTAAAGGGGGCTTAAAGTATTCAACAGCAACAGAATAATTAAAACCTGCATTTTCCATAGAAGACCAAACGCTGCTGAAAAAATTATGTGTTCTAGTATTCCTCCGAGTAGAAGAATATATTTCTGAATGAGCCTGTAAGCGAGAATGGATGGGAGCAGGTGTCTCTAACGACCGCACAGCGGCTTGACGCGCAGACTGTGAACGCAATCTTCGAATATTCTGTCCTCTGGTTTCGCGCAGTCTGTAAGCATGCTGAACCCTAGAGCTATTGGAACGCTGAGAAAGATTGCTTCTCCTATGGCTTGGCATACCTACAAACACAAAGCATTAGTAAAAATAAAAATAAGGATAACTGAAAAAATGTAAAATATCAAGGGCTGAGAATGAAGAAAAAAATTAAAAATAGTGTATTAAAAAAAAAGTCTAATTTGGTTGAAAAAAACTGCCCAATAAATTGAGCCTACCCCTAAAAAAAAGCAGTTATTAAAAGTGAATAGAAGCTGCTTACAATATAAATGCTAATAAGTATTAAACATATATAGTAAACAATATATAGTAAAACATATATAGTAAAATATACGTAGCAAGATATAAAAAAAAGACAATGGAAGAAGGCCTAAAAAAAAAGTCTAATTTGGTTGAAAAAAACTGCCCAATAAATTGAGCCCACCCCTTAAAAAAAGCAGTTATTAAAAATGTATAGAAGCTGCTTACAATATAAAATATTGCATGGAACAAACATATATAGTAAAATATATGTAGTAAGCTATACAGAAAAAAAACATAATTAGAAATTAGAAAATTATTTCTAAACAATAATATAAATCGTAAATGATTATATGAATATATAATACAAAATGAATATTCCTTTTATGAGAATCAAACAGTATACCTTTGTCTAATTAGTATGAAAAAACTGCCCAATAAATTGAGCCTACCCCTAAAAAAAAGCAGTTATTAAAAGTGAATAGAAGCTGCTTACAATATAAATGCTAATAAGTATTAAACATATATAGTAAACAATATATAGTAAAATATATAGTAAAACATATATAGTAAAATATACGTAGCAAGATATAAAAAAAAGACAATGGAAGAAGGCCTAAAAAAAAAGTCTAATTTGGTTGAAAAAAACTGCCCAATAAATTGAGCCCACCCCTTAAAAAAAGCAGTTATTAAAAATGTATAGAAGCTGCTTACAATATAAAATATTGCATGGAACAAACATATATAGTAAAATATATGTAGTAAGCTATACAGAAAAAAACATAATTAGAAATTAGAAAATTATTTCTAAACAATAATCTAAATCGTAAATGATTATATGAATATATAATACAAAATGAATATTCCTTTTATGAGAATCAAACAGTATACCTTTGTCTAATTAGTATGAAAAAACTGCCCAATAAATTGAGCCTACCCCTAAAAAAAAGCAGTTATTAAAAGTGAATAGAACCTGCTTACAATATAAATGCTAATAAGTATTAAACATATATAGTAAACAATATATAGTAAAATATATAGTAAAACATATATAGTAAAATATACGTAGCAAGATATTAAAAAAAAAAACATAATTAGAATTAGAAGAATTAGAATTAGAATCTTACCTTTCGAAATACGCAGAGTGTAATAACAAAACGTCTATTAACCAATCACAATCAAGTTCGTCGCGACCAGTGCGGCGCCAAGCGGCAAAAGGCGCGAACTAATCCATTTCAGTTAAAAAAAAATTTAAAAAAGTACATTAACCTTTGTAGTTTTTTGAATAGCCTATATGTTAAACGAAATCTTCAGCTACCTACATGCGAAATTCCATAATGATTGAGTCAGTAGATTTTGCGTGATGCGATAACAAACATCGATTTCGCATTTCATTTTTATAGATATAAGGATATATATAGCAACCCACTGAAGACGCTCAGAACTATTTCAGAAAAGAAAATATAGCAATAGAATTCTATAATTTCTATAGATCAATTGTAAATAGATTCATTCACAAAAGAGATAGTGAGGAAAGTTTTAGAACAGATGTGTAAGTAAATCCCTTTTTAAACAAAGGCCCACGTGTACATGGGGAAAAAGGGAGGGGATTTGCTGTATTATTTTGTTGTTTTATGGCGAATCCATACAGGGCAATGTGGGCCCTAATAAAAGCCCTTTGTTGTTGTTGTATTAAATTGGATAATCTATAAAATAATGGTCGGCTCTCCCATCAAAATAGACGCTAGAATTGAGCGCCATCTATTGACCGTCTCTACAAACTAGAGGATTCGGGTCGGTGACAAGCCGAGCTTTACCAATTAAGAAGCGCCCACCTAGGAGCGCCCCCCCCCCCCCCTCCCCCCCCCCCCCCCCCCCCCGTGTGTGGGCCTGGGACAATACTGATATATAGACCAAATACATAATACTTATAACAAAACTCTCTGAATCTACCAAGATATATATATATACCTTTGTAGTTCCACGGCGGGAGAGAGACTGTACAGGGCAAGAGGCCCTAATTAAATAACCTTTAAGATTGCAAGAGACAAGTACATAGACGCTATCAAAGGACCTAAAAAAAAGTTGGAGAATGTTTATTGAAGAAAATGAATCAGACAACCCATTTGGAAGTGCCTATAAAACCTTTAAAACTCCGAGATCATCCAACAACAACAGAGCACCTCCAATGATCGATGATGTGCTGGATACTTAAAAATTTTGAAAAGTCTCTTGGATGACTTATTTCCAGATGATGATGTACACTCAGATAAAGAGGAGCATGTTATTATTAGAAACTATAAACCTGAATATAAGACCAAAATAACAATTTTATAGAAATAAAAGATGTTAAAAATATTATTTCAAATTTAAATATAAAGAAATAACCAGGTCTATAAGACCAAAATAACAATTTTATAGAAATGAAAGATGTTGAAAATATTATTTCAAATTTGAAAATCAAGAAAGCACCAGGTCCGGATTTTATCAGTAATAATATGGTCAAACATGCAGGTATACTTTTAATCCCGATTTTTCAGCAAATATTCAACAAATGCATTGAATTAGGTTACTATCCAGATGTATGGAAAGACTCTACTGTAAAGATCATTCCAAGACCTGATAAAATAAACTATGAAACAAGCAAAGGCTATAGTCCTATATCATTGACACCAAACATTTCTAAGTTATTTGAGAAACATAATAAAATACAATAAAATAAAAATCAATAAATATTATGGAGAGAACAATCTAATGAGTCCAAGGCAACATGGATTTTACTAAACATAAATCAACGAACAGAGTGCTATGGTAGATATAATGGAAACCATATTGAAACACAGACAAGGAGAACGGACTTCTTTGATTACAGTGGATATGGCAGGCGCTTTCGACGACACATGGTGGCCAGTAATTATTAGAAGACTCGATTTTTGGTAGCATTCCTTCCAAATTGGTAAGAATCATACAATCTTTTATTTAAACAGTGAAAGAAGGGCAAATTCCTTATATGAGAATACAAATGTTACAAAAATCTGACTAAGGGATGCCGTCAAGGCGGCCCTAATAAAGTTGTTTTGCCGCTGTTGCTGTATTAGTGTATCACAGCAAAAGTAAAGTACACAACTCCATTCCATCGGAGCCGGTAGTTTTATGTTCCAATGCAATTTGTAATAATAAGATATAAGGGTAGCACCAAAAAAAATGAATGAAATAGGTATGAGAGGACACAAAGAAAGATTCTTCCATATAAGCTATACACTATATATTTATTCAAAAAAAAACAAACAAAGTTAGGGAACAGTTCTATGCTGGCGGGATGTGCTATTTATATAGTGATCTAGATAGAGGTGACTTGAAGTTACAAATTTGCCTTTATAAGGGGGAAAGCCTAGATCTCTATCTACTCTAGCGAGACAAAATAAAGGTCCCTATCTTAATTACGTTCCTTAGAGCCCTTTAGGGCCCATGCAAAAATTATGTTAGCTCCTACTCAAAAGAAAGACCAAGCCATAATGGCAAAGGGGCTTACCTTTTCCCGAAAGCGCCGGAGAAAGTCTGGTCTCCTCCCTTCCACGTCTCGAGCCTGACTGAACTCACTTTAGCCAAGCACAACACTTTTATCCTTGCTCCATTCTATTTTGATTCGCTGCTCGCGCTAAAGTTTTTCATTGGTTGGCATTTTCGTTCGTCTATCCCACGCACGTGATCTCGACTGCCCCGCTTTTATTTACCGTGTTGCCGAAGAAAGAGAAAAAAAAATTGTAGATTGAGAAAACAAATTAATATCTTTAAGAAATTAATTAATATATAGTCTGTGTATTATCAAAATTATTGATTTATATTTTTACATGATAAATTATTTTCTTTCTTTATTCTATTCCTAAATCCTTTTTTTTTTAATACTAATTTAACTGGGGCTACTGTAAATATTCAATCCGTTAAGAGCATATAATTCATTATAAATTTCCGGATATTAAAATTAGATGCTGAAATTTAATCATTTCTTTTAGTCACCTCTATCTAAATGTTAAATGAGGGGCATATATATACATATTGCACAACAGCTTCCAGCACAGATGTCTCTGGATGTCTGGTGTCTTCTTCTCCACCAGGCATCAGCTCTCAGCAAGGACGTCTGGTGTCTTCATCTCCACCAGGCATCCGCTTTCGACATAGATGTCTGGTGTCTTCAAGTGGCTAGGTTTCTGGGCAAAAAAAAAGAATCTATAAGTCTTCATGGGAGGGAAGCCATGTATCCAATTGATGTCGACACCATGCATCTTCTGTTGGGTATGATTACAAAACGTACCCCAACAATCCTCCCCCTACCAAGTAATGGACAAATGCGTTTGTGCTACTCATTATTCATCTGTCTTTCATCAGTCACTATGAAAGCAGGCCCATTTCTAGCAAATGCATTTTCCATTACTAGGTAAAGCCCAGATGTACCGAAACCTACAACGAAAATAAGGCTAATCAAAATGATGGCTTGCTATCTAGATGTTATTATTCCGAACATTAGTGGGCATTGTGCATCCTGGCAAAGGGGGGTTTTTTGTGTTATTTTTCTGTCAGCACACTGTTATCGACATAGGCCATGGGGGACAGTCATATCATATGTATGGAAGTGAGCAAGGTCATCTGTCTCACCATTCATGGGTATATATACCACCCTTCCACTTTCTTCTTTGGCCTTGAGGAGTAGTCCATCCTTGTGGTAAGTCTTATCACTCCCATTCTTGCCTCTTGGGGTGCTGGACCCATGCTACCTTCTCTCTGCTAACATTACAGTTAGTACATTTCCCTATTTCACATTATATATGAAAAAATTTTGGGCGCCAAGAAGTCGTTTAGAAATAACTGACTAGTCCAACTCCTAAAACATGCCAGCATTTTTATTTAAGTATCAATCAAGACATTGTTGTGGTAAAGTTATATATCCAATCAAAGGAAAAGATACTTATAGTTAGCTGAAAGAAATATCTTGGTACATAATGATTAGCCTATGACATGATGACGACTTCTGCTAAAAGAAAAAAAATACAAAAAAATTATGAAAATAATTATCAAAAAGGCATGAAATATGTGATGATATATGAATCATTCTATGTTAAATGATGAGTACAATATATATATATGCATCTCATGTAGATAGTGATTAAATATGTTAAGACATAAGTGATAAAATCATCCCATGATAGATGACAAAAGAAAACTACATCAAAATTATATATGATGACAAAATATATACATATATAATTATAATAACGAATAGATTCAAAAACATATATAATTAACACGGACAAAAAATAAGGATAAAATAGATCATACCTTGAGGAAAGATCAAGCCACGACAACGTGTTTAAAAAAAAAGGTCGCATCATGGTAGATAAATATTTTTAATATCATGAATATCAAAAGGAAAATTTGTTGAAACGGATAATATATGATTATAATATAATATATATAACATAAAAATAATAACATAATGAATAAGAAAATGTAAGCATAATATATATTCGTGCGCTGAAGGTTCAAGGTTTAGTATCTCAGTTAAGCTTTCAATCTTATCCAGTCTGGAGTCACGAGTTGGTCACTGGTAATATTCATCTATCCCCATCCTATACTGGAGAGTGGGTTCTCTCTTGTGTGTTAGATTCCTCAAATTACAATACTCTCTTAACCCAGATGGGAACGTCATTTAGAATCTTGGTCAAATGGAACATAGCCCAGACCTCTATGAAACTACACAATCCATTTAAATCTAGGGTGACAACCGTATGAAGAAAGTTCTCTGTTTGACAGAGTAACTAATCAATTTCTCCTATCTTGTTTGCGACTCCGTTTACCTTGTCTCTGGGGTGTGTACAGTTCAGCTACCTCTCCCCCCCCCCCCTTCCAAGAAATTCATATTACTTTCATCTACTAATACACTCTTTATCCATTGATCTGAATCCTATTAATCTACATCTCTCTTCAAAGGAAAAACAAGGTAACGTGGTAAGATTCTTTAATTGAACACGACGAGCTTTCAGGCAGCAACTGCCCTTCTTCAGGTCTCATACAAGTGTAGACAAAGAAGTGCCATATTTATAAGCGAAAATATTTACATATATACGCGCAAGGAATAAGAATTTTACATACTGGAGATTGGAAAGGGGGAATTTGCATATTTACAAATAAAAATAAAACAAACTCTGTGTAAGAAATAGAGGCAAAAACGGAGATAAAAATTAAATCTGAAGGCAAAACACGGAGATAAAAATTGAACCGTAAATAACAATAAAACCCAGAAACATATCAGCGAGTGAGGCCGTAAAATATTGTATATTGTGGTGGGAGATCAATCTTCCGGTTAAAACTGGGAGTACAGTTGGACACCAGTGCTTCCAGAACCAAGCGTTGGTACTTGTTTCCAATATCCCTGTATACAGAAATCGTATCGTCTAAATTAAAGGAATGGTCGAAATCTGCCATGTGTTGAAAGATGAGAGATTTTCGATCTTTGGAACGTATATTACGGTTGTGTTCGCGGATTCTAGTGGCAATGGTTCGACCAGTTTCACCAATGTAGCATTGCTCACAATCGTTGCATGATATTTTGTAGATGCCGTTATTGAGGGATAGAGGGTTAAGTTTGATGGAGTTTTTTGTTATGGGGTGCCGTAAGGATGCTTCTAGGGAAGGCGAATTTTTGAAAAACGTGCGAATACCGAATTTTCGTAAAAATAACGCAATATCAGAGTTCGTGGTCGAAAAAGGAAGGACACAGACGTTTTTATACAGTGGAGGTGTAACTTTTTTGTGGTTCGGAACGTAAAAATGGCGGTCAATAAAATTATGAGGGTAACCGGCGGATAAAAGATGGGTGTAAACGGTACGCTTCTCGATCGTTCTAAATAAGGCAAGGGAACAATGAGTATATACCCGTTTGGAGAGAGTTTTTACCGTGGTGATTTTGTGAGAAACCGGGGCATGTGATAAAAAGTGTAAATAGGAGGGAGTGAAGTTAGGCTTGCGATATATGGTGGTCTGAAAAGTGCCATTAGTGTTGATGACTAAAACGTCTAAAAACGGGATGCAATTAAAACAGGATGGGTTGTGAGTAAAACGGAGATCATGATGATATGAGTTTAAAACCGTGAGTATGGGGAGATGGTCGGTATCACGATGGAGGCAAAAAATGTCGTCAACGTACCTCGACCACATCTCGATCCCCAAATGATTATGGGAAACCAACCACCGGTCCAGATTAGACATAACAATCTCAGCTGCTATTGTGGAAAGAGGGCTGCCCATAGGGGAGCCTCTCATCTGTACAAAGAAACAGCCATTGAATTCTAAAGCGTTCATGTCAAGGCAGATGGTGAATAGATCCAAGATGGTTTTTTGATCATTACTAGGAAAGGTGGAAGAAGAAAGAAGTTGCTCTAGGCCATCTATGATCAGAGAATGCGGGAGGCACAGAAAGAGAGATGTCACGTCAAAAGTCGACATTGTGAGACCACGAGGTTGGGGGACATTCTTTAATCTTGTAAAAAATTCAGATGGATCTTGTACCGAGTAAAGATTATGAGTTTTGACCAGGGGTTTTAGAAGGCTAGAAAGGTATTTGGCTAGTGGTAAGGCGGGTGACAGATGGTAAGCAACTATGGGTCTAAGTGGGACACTGGGCTTATGGGTTTTTGGTAGGCCATATATATATGGAACCCTAGAAAGATTGGAGGTAAACTGCTGGAACTGATCGGGAGTAATGCATTCGCTTCTTCTGAGCAATCTGTCACGAGGTTGGGGGACATTCTTTAATCTTGTAAAAAATTCAGATGGATCTTGTACCGAGTAAAGATTATGAGTTTTGACCAGGGGTTTTAGAAGGCTAGAAAGGTATTTGGCTAGTGGTAAGGCGGGTGACAGATGGTAAGCAACTATTGTGGAAAGAGGGCTGCCCATAGGGGAGCCTCTCATCTGTACAAAGAAACAGCCATTGAATTCTAAAGCGTTCATGTCAAGGCAGATGGTGAATAGATCCAAGATGGTTTTTTGATCAAGTGGGACACTGGGCTTATGGGTTTTTGGTAGGCCATATATATATGGAACCCTAGAAAGATTGGAGGTAAACTGCTGGAACTGATCGGGAGTAATGCATTCGTTTCTTCTTCGTGGTCTCACAATGTCGACTTTTGACGTGACATCACTCTTTCTGTGCCTCCCGCATTCTCTGATCATAGATGGCCTAGAGCAACTTCTTTCTTCTTCCACCTTTCCTAGTAATGATCAAAAAACCATCTTGGATCTATTCACCATCTGCCTTGACATGAACGCTTTAGAATTCAATGGCTGTTTCTTTGTACAGATGAGAGGCTCCCCTATGGGCAGCCCTCTTTCCACAATAGCAGCTGAGATTGTTATGTCTAATCTGGACCGGTGGTTGGTTTCCCATAATCATTTGGGGATCGAGATGTGGTCGAGGTACTTTGACGACATTTTTTGCCTCCATCGTGATACCGACCATCTCCCCATACTCACGGTTTTAAACTCATATCATCATGATCTCCGTTTTACTCACAACCCATCCTGTTTTAATTGCATCCCGTTTTTAGACGTTTTAGTCATCAACACTAATGGCACTTTTCAGACCACCGTATATCGCAAGCCTAACTTCACTCCCTCCTATTTACACTTTTTATCACATGCCCCGGTTTCTCACAAAATCACCACGGTAAAAACTCTCTCCAAACGGGTAT
Source organism: Cordylochernes scorpioides (assembly GCA_030710605.1). Taxonomy (NCBI): domain Eukaryota; kingdom Metazoa; phylum Arthropoda; class Arachnida; order Pseudoscorpiones; family Chernetidae; genus Cordylochernes; species Cordylochernes scorpioides. The sequence continues at coordinate 68,207,831 of CP092874.1, forward strand.
ATACTCATTGTTCCCTTGCCTTATTTAGAACGATCGAGAAGCGTACCGTTTACACCCATCTTTTATCCGCCGGTTACCCTCATAATTTTATTGACCGCCATTTTTACGTTCCGAACCACAAAAAAGTTACACCTCCGCTGTATAAAAACGTCTGTGTCCTTCCTTTTTCGACCACGAACTCTGATATTGCGTTATTTTTACGAAAATTCGGTATTCGCACGTTTTTCAAAAATTCGCCTTCCCTAGAAGCATCCTTACGGCACCCCATAACAAAAAGCTCCATCAAACTTAACCCTCTATCCCTCAATAACGGCATCTACAAAATATCATGCAACGATTGTGAGCAATGCTACATTGGTGAAACTGGTCGAACCATTGCCACTAGAATCCGCGAACACAACCGTAATATACGTTCCAAAGATCGAAAATCTCTCATCTTTCAACACATGGCAGATTTCGACCATTCCTTTAATTTAGACGATACGATTTCTGTATACAGGGATATTGGAAACAAGTACCAACGCTTGGTTCTGGAAGCACTGGTGTCCAACTGTACTCCCAGTTTTAACCGGAAGATTGATCTCCCACCACAATATACAATATTTTACGGCCTCACTCGCTGATATGTTTCTGGGTTTTATTGTTATTTACGGTTCAATTTTTATCTCCGTGTTTTGCCTTCAGATTTAATTTTTATCTCCGTTTTTGCCTCTATTTCTTACAAAGAGTTTGTTTTATTTTTATTTGTAAATATGCAAATTCCCCCTTTCCAATCTCCAGTATGTAAAATTCTTATTCCTTGCGCGTATATATGTAAATATTTTCGCTTATAAATATGGCACTTCTTTGTCTACACTTGTATGAGACCTGAAGAAGGGCAGTTGCTGCCTGAAAGCTCGTCGTGTTCAATTAAAGAATCTTACCACGTTACCTTGTTTTTCCTTTGAATATTACAGCGTGGCGATATGATGTTACATCTCTCTTATCAATTTGAATTTTTATATCGATCTGTAATTTTGGTTCTTTTACAAATTCCTTCACAATTCTACTCCCTGTATACTGCACTCAATCCTACTGTCCTCCTTACAACACTTCTAAAAACTTTGACTCATTGGCTCGTTCTGGTGTCTCGTTCGTGGTTCTTATAGTTAACTAATACATCAAAGTCTTATCCTAACATGGAACGAGTTTAAACTCGTTGAAGGTTCTATTAATTACTTATTGTCTCTCGAATCGGTCTTATGCTCGAATTCATTCCAACAAAACGTATGGCAGGGCGAATCCTTTATTAGAAGAAACTCTCGCTAGCTATGGGGGATCAAACTGGTACCAAAAAAAATCAATAGACTGTAACCACTTCGTCTAGATTAACTGGGCAATCTCTGCCTACATGCCAATCTTACAGGACCTCCCGTCTGAAACACCCTCGCTCTAGCCACGCTAAAAGCGTCGAAAACTACGGTGTCAGATCAGTTACTCAAGGTCGCGCCGTTATGCCCCAGGCTATACGGCATGGCTAAAACAAATCCCCCATCCTGCATAAAATTCAATCTATACCTCTTCGCTTCCTCTTGCGAGGAGGAGATGAGTGGGCTTTCGGCTTGATCCTTGCCTCCCACTATCCCCAAATCTGAGGGTTGGGATAGGGATCATTTATCCACAATGCTTAGAATTCAAGCTAAACTAAAATGAAAGAAAATCAGAAGAAAATTATATCCCCTAACGGGGGGCCTAACAAAAGGGAACGAATATTTTCTAACTAGATAGAGTTGTAGTTGTCCTGTTTGAGGCTTCTCGGTCCTAACAAAAATTTAAAAAAAAATATTTTTAAAAAATCGATCCTATTAAAGTCCTTAACCCTATTCTAATGTATTTTGGGCTCACAATATAATAGTTTTTAACCTTTTTCTACATTCATTGCACCAATTCATTCATACACCCTCCCCCCTATCATTCGCGGTACGCATACAAACTAAGGTTGAAAGCTGCTACAAAGGCCAAAATACTCATTTATCTATATCAATAGACCCTAACAAATAATAACATCTTTCAGGACAAAATGTGAAATCAAATAAAATAATGAAATTAAAACAAATTGAGAACTAAAGCCCTAGGTTACTCAAAAGGAAATGACTCTGTACAAGCTCTATATATACTAACACATTATACTCACTAAATGATTGTTAACAATATTTGTTGACAAGTCTAAATAATCTGGAAGCTAACCTACCTAAAAAAAACAGTGTAACTTCAAAAACTGCCCTTGCCTTGACACTAAGCGACTATTCACGACAATTCTATATAGTCACACACAAAATATAAGGGCGAATAAAGAAACGTTAAACGTGACACCTCATAAAAGCGGATTGAGTCATTCCCCTAGCCACCGTGGGTGAAGCCACTTTCTTCTTACTTCCTCGTGCGTCTGCCCCCTTTGCAGTAGCCCGACCTCAACACTCTATTGAAAGATGGATTTATAGGGTTTATGATTCACTACCCAACACTAACATTCTCAAGTGCTTTCCAAGGATCGACTACAGTCTGGGCCTACCTAACTTCTACCCCTGGTTTATTCTCTTTGGGACCCCTACTCCTTTGATCGACTTCCCCTTCGTTGCATCTTTGGCCAGACATCTCTTGACATGAGTTTTACAGGACTTGGTTATTACCCAACTCGTTATCCAAGAAGTCCTTCCGGCCTTCAATTTGCCTGTTTTTCTGCATCCCTCAGCTGCCCTGACTACTGATTCAGTGTCCCTATACTTCACAACTTCACTCTGAGAGATTGACCTTTCATGTCCTCATTAGAAACCTATATCAAAAGCTACTACCTGAAAGCAGGGGATTATAGGGTTTCTAAATTACCCAACGCAAGCCACAGGATGCCTAACTTGTTCGTTGTTTTAGACATAGCCACCCTCTAAGTTGTGATCTCCTACACCTTCCTTCATCTATTACTCCCGATAATAACCAAAATTCAGATTTACACTAAATAATTAATTCATAATTGTATATATTATTCTCACTGGTCTTTGAAACTCGGGATTTAACAAGAAATAGTTTGTATAAGAAAAAAAAATCCTAATGAAGTTTTACTTCGGGAAAAAAAAGGTTTAAAAGAAAAAGATTGAAACCTCTAAACTTCTCATTCTATTGAGCTGATTCTCCGTACATACTCCAAAATCCTAGTTAGTGGCGACAGTCTAAGCAGAATTTACACTGTGTGGGCCTTTTCACCCTTGTAGACCTGCGTAAAGTTAAACTGTCCACACTAACTCTGTCAATTTCCCCTCGTCTCATTACTTCTGAGTTCACTCTGATTGTCACCCCCTGTGGAACCACTACATTAACGGACCTATTAGGGAGATAAGCTGGACCTGTAAGATGGATCCAATGATCTTCATTACTGGAACTTTGACTTAAATTACCATCATTAGTTCCTTCCTCCTCTGTGGGGAAAATTCTAATTGGTGCATGGTATTGTTTTAACCTATCTATATGGTATTTATCCAAATTCCCAGTTTCTAGATTCCTCAAGAGATATACAGCATCACCAGCTCTTTTTAGCACCTCATATGGACCCCCATACCTTGGCTCAAATTTGTGACGCCCATTCGTCTCATGCATTCTCTCCACTAGGACTAAATCCCCGTTATTAAAAGTTCTCAGCCTTTTGTTTTCGAACTTAATCCTAGCTTCTTCCTGTTCACTCAAGTAGGTTTGCGTTACCACCTCTCTTATCTTCTCGATCTCCTCTGTTAGTTCCCGCTCGTAGAAGGCTGCCGTTTGAGCAATCAAATCTTCGCTTACAGGACTTTGTCCCGCTTCCTGTAAAGGTTGCGGAAGCCTCAGCTCATGTCCGTAGACGAGTTTCGCTGGCGTAAATCCTGTACTAGAATGTTCAGTGGTCCTGATAGCTAAAGCTACCATGGGCAGGATGTCATCCCAATTAGAACCTGCTTCACATCTACGCAAAGATTCAATCACTGTTCTGTTGAGCCTTTCTACAGCGCCATTACTTTGAGGTCTCCAAGCAGTGGTGTTCACTGCACTTACCCCCATGGCCTTGCAAATCCCTTTGAAAACACAGCTAATGAATCCCGAGCCCCGGTCCGAAAGTATAGTTTTCGGTATTCCAAAGATAGTAATTACGCTTTCCAACAGCGCTTTAACTACTGTACTGTCACACTGGTCTCTTGTAGGTATTAAAATAGGGAATTTGGTAAATAAATCGACTATGGTCAGGATGCTAGAATGTCCTCTGGAAGTCTTCTCTAAGGGTCCTATGAAGTCTAGAGCAAGATGCTCAAATGGTTTTCCAGGCCTGAAGTGGGGAGCATTACCAGCCTTGGTTACACCTTGATTTGAGAGCTGGCAACCCTCGCATCTGTATACATAGTTTTGGACCTGTGTCCTCATACCCGGCCAATAATAATCGTCCTTCAGCCTTCTCATTACCTTCTTGACCCCAAAATGACCTCCCGTCGGAACGTCGTGGTGATATTTAATCACCATCTCCCTAATGTCTGACGGAACCACCTTCACCCAGACACCCCCACTGTACTTAGACACAAGGTAACCCTCGTGCATTTTATAATCCTTATTTTTATAAGTTACAGTCTTGGTAGACCGTCTGTCACCTATTAGTTTCAATAAGGGGCCCATTTCTTGTCCTTAAGCAAACCTTCCCACGTCCGATCGCTATCTATCAAGGGGGGCCCAGGATTTTTAATTACCGCAGCCACCACTCTCTTATCTTGTGATGACTCAGGATCATCCTCACACGGGAACCTACTGAGGAAGTCGGCTACCGTGTTTTCTTTCCCCGGGACATACACAAATGTCACGTTAAAGTCTTGGATGATCTCTGCCCACCTAGACAATCGAGCGTTCTTATAATCATACCCCTTGTTATAAGTGATCGGTTTGTGATTGGTATGCACCTCAACCTTACTGCCCGCCAGGAGGTGTTTAAAGTGCTGCAGAGACAACACTACGGCATAAGCCTCCTTTTCGATTGTGGAATAGTGAGTTTCGGGGCCTATCAACCATTTGCTATAGTAAGCTATTGGCTTGACAACCCCGTCTATCTCCTGTTGGAGACAAGCGCCAACCGCTATTCCACTGGCGTCTGTATTGAGGATAAATGGTCTCCCTATCATTGGATGAGCCAGTAAAGGCTCACTGGTCAGTACTTGTTTTATGGTCTCAAAGGCTGTCTGCTCTATAGTACCCCAAGTGAATCTTCGCCCCTTTCTCAATAAGTTACTTAGTGGAGCTAGGAGTTCACCTGCGTTGGGTATGAAGCGCCTGTAGTAGTTTACAGTACCCAAAAGACTTCTGATCCCCCCTGATGTTGTGGGGACGTTTCAAATCCCTGAGATCCGAGACATTATCCCACATGGGTTTTATCCCATCCTGATCAATTACATGACCGAGGTAATCTACAGAGCCCCTGAAGAGATAACTCTTCCCACGCCTAGCCTTTAGATTAAAGCGACTCAGGCTTTCGAGTACAGCGGCAAGGTCCGCCACATGCTGCTCATGGGAGTCGCTGTAGACGATGACATCATCGATGTACAAACGAACGCATTTATACAACAAATCCCCTAGGACCAAATTCATGGCCCACTGGAAGATCTGAGCTTAGTTCTTCGCTCCTTGTGGTAGACGTGTGAAACGATATCTCCCCCAGGGCAGAGAGAAAGTGAAATAATCTCTATCACCCTCCGGGATGCGAATCTGGAAAAATCCAGAGGTCAAGTCTAATGTGCTGAAGACCTTTGCGCCATGCAAAAGCACGCAGGTTGTCTTCAACACGAGGTATTGGGAACGGGAAGAATTCTGTCGCCTCATTAATTAATCGCAGGTCCATTGTAATGCGGACGCTGCCGTCTGTTTTAGCAACAGGGAATAGGGGAGAATTCCATATGGATGTACTCCCCTCGATTATTCCAGCTTCTTCCAATTCGTCTACTAAGGCCTTCACCTTTGAGACCAGTTTATTTGGGATCGGATACTGACGTCTATAGACCGGCTTTCCAGTCAGCATCTTTAACATAGGGGCAATGATGGTTGACCCATCGCCCATATCGGAGATGTCGTCACAGAAGCAGTGACTATACGCCCTAAGGACGTCTTCCCCTGTCCTGATTTTATGTAGAGGTATACTGGGTGGTCTGACAGGCACCTCACTGGCCTGTAACGAGGACAGGAAGGCCGACTTAGTCGGTTCTTCGTCCTGCTCAAAGTCTGATCTGACGCTTCCATCATGATTGAGGGTGAGTCTTAGAGCCTTGAATCCTGGCATACCTAGGATCCCATCAAAGCCTAACCCACCTAGACGGCAGTATTCAAATGTTGTTTTTACCTCCCTGATGGGTTTGCCCCTGATATAGGCTCTAACCTCTATTAACTCACTCCCCAGTGACCTTAACTCACTCCCACTAATCCCCTTAAGGAAGGTGGGTTTACCCAAACCTTCAGCGCTAATATCCAATGAATCTATATTTACAATGTTGGCCTCTGAGCCTGTATCGATAATTAGTCTGATAGTCCTATCGCTCAGAGACCAACCTTTATCTACAAATGTACATGTGATTACAGGTAGACCGGCTAGAGTTCCCCCATTCCCTGCTTTGAGGCAAGCCGGACCTATTTTTTCATCATGGCTGTGCAAATCCTTGCCATGTGGCCTGTCTCCCTGCACCTGAAGCACTTAATGGGTGTCCGCGTTGCGTCGGGGCCCTCAAACCCCCTAGGCATTCCTCCCTTGGTTGCTGCTGGAGGGTCTTCCTTGCGCTGTTTTTGTGGGGCTCTACCATTGGGGTTCTGTTGGGGTCTCTCCTGCCTGGCCCCTTGTATAATGGGCTGGTTGTTCTGAGTGGAACCTCCTCTCCGCTGGAAACCTCTGGCCTGGTTGTTGTTCCACCTGTTTCCAATATTCACCCTGGGTTGCTCCCTGTGGGTCCTCCTCAGGTCTTGGTTTTCAGTCTCCAGGTTCTTTAGCTTGGATTCCAGTCGGGCCATCTGGCTCGTCAACTCCCTTAACTTCCTGGCACTCCCCTCTTCATCTTCCAGTTGGCATCTGGAGTACTCATCATCCCTTTCTTCGATCTGATGGAGACTGCTCACAATCACCTCCCATGACTCATTCTGGAGTTGGTGGGCTCTCTGCCACAGGTTTGGACAGAGTCCAGTGAGGAAGATATCAGCGACCTCAGTGATGCTGATCCTCAGGCCATCTGATTCGGCTTCTGAGGCGAGGCTCAGCACTCTATTCGCGTATTCCTTCACCTTTTCTCCGAGCCTTTGTCTACAGGAGAATAATTTCTTCCTGGCTTCTCTCTTGGGGGCCCTCCTGGAGAATCTCTGTTCCAGGTTTTCCTTTAATTCGTTGTATCCCAGTTTGATCTGGGAGGCCTGGAGGGCGAACTCCCTCGCAGCTCCTCGAAGGTGATTGTCCAGGAGGATCCTCCTCCTAGAATCATCCAGGGATTTCACGTCGTAGACCAGTTCGAAGTCCCGGATGAACTTGTCGAATGGTATGAGCCCATTCCCCTCAAACTTCTCCAAATGGTATAGCGCAGACGGCAACGGCGTCTGGCTGGGTGAGGGGTCATCTCCAGGGTGCATAGTTCTCTCTCAGTCTGCTGCCTGAAATATTCCAGATTAGTAGTGGGGATTGGTGAAGGGAACTTCATGTATAAGTGGGCAGGGAATCGAGGGGTGAAAGATGGGTTCATGGCCCAAAAGAGAAAGGAAATTGGAGAGGTACATGTTCATTCATTTGGGTGGATAGTCATCTTAGATCAATGCTCTTTGTAGCATCTATATGTGTTCTTTGTGACTCACATATCTTGGTTTCAAAAAAAAAAAGTATGCAAGACATGCAAAAAAAAAGGTTAGAGGTATCTAGAAACTTCTATCAATTTACCTAATCCCTTAACACGTGCATGTGTCCATTGTCACTTAGCGGCTGTTATTAGAAATTTCCTTCTTGTATTTATACAGTATGAGGGCTTAGTAGTTAAAGGCTGCATTTCCATGAGTTCATCTCTCTTACAACATGCTGAAACGAAATCAAATGTGGTTATAAGATCACTGTCTATGGGGTAACAGGTGCATATTGGATTGGGAAATGACAAAGTTATTTCGCCCTTTAAGATACTAATTGTGACTGAGTTTTCTGTTGAGTTATGATGATACACTGAGAATTTGATAGGGAAATTATTTTGTAGGACTGTGTTGCAAATCAGAGGTTTTGTTTGTTCCTGGGTTAGAAATTTTATATTATTCCTTTTTACTGTCAGTCTGATTATTACATTCCTGGCTCATGAGATAGGTGTGCGACTTGTATAGTTCACTGTGGAAATATATGTAGACATTTAAGAATTTACAGAAGTATATCTAATATGGAGTCGTCACCCCAGCTCGATCTATCCACATTCTTGTTCTGGAAGTCGCGCCATATTCTAGATGGACTTCACTGCCTCATCTATAGTCCAAGCGTATCACCTTAAGTGTCAATTTTAGGAAACATCATCTCGTCCTAGACCTTTCTTCTCTTCATGCTGGCACATCTTCAATGACATTTCCTATGTGGGGAATACACCCTTTAAGCGGTCTATCGGTATCCAGTGATCATACTTGGCAGAAACGTCGTCAAAGGGGGGCGCCCTCCTCGCGTGTCTAGCCATCCAACCAATCACGATACCGCCTCAAGCCTACAGGTTCCGAATTACATCAATGTAATATCTCTGCTCGGGTGTCCCAACTTTATCAATCCTTATTCATAGCCTTTAGGTGATATTACTCCGCACTGGAAACTCGCATTTCGCTAACTTCCTCATTATATACAAGTGCCAGATCGAGCCTTGATAAACTCTTCTGTCTCCTATACCCCCATTATTAGATAGATCCTGTCTCTAACACAGGTGGCTTTTGCTGCCTTGTCATCAACTTAAAGCTGTCCAAGCACGCCTCGGGATATCTCAGCTGTCTGGCAGACACAAGCTCCAGTCATCTCCTTTCTTTTGAATATTTTTAAAGATTATCCCAGGTAGTTGTCATAAGTTAATAAATAGTTCCGCAGTGATTAAAAAAGTACTCGCGCAATTTGGTTACCAGATCTATTCCTTGAGATTCTGCCATTGGAATGTTAAAACCAGATTTCTATCCATTATTGATTAAGAAAAAATTTACGAAGAGGGAAAAAAAAGATGCGTCCTTTCTATAGTGATCAAATTTCTCTCTTCTCGAGTAAGCTAACTGGATCTTCAATTCTACCTTCACCTTAAAGCTCATGTATTTGCCGCTCTCCCAATCCACTATGCGCTATATATAAAAAAAAATCGATTAACTATCACTTAGCATGTTAGCCCTAATCTTGATGCACGGGCTAGTATAACTTGATAGAAAGCGCTATTAAAATAAAGTTAAGAAAATTGTAGCCAGCAATAATTATCAGAACTCACCTCTGCTGTGAGGAAAATTATATCAGTGCTATGATGAAAAAAAAATAGAAAAATGCTAAGTCATTTCAGTAAACTACTGTAAAACACTGATCACCGATCTAAGTTTGAACCATGGTAATCCAACCTCATTTCTCATAATGCATAAAATAATTTTAAAAAAAAAATTAAAAAATGTAATCAATAAAATTATTAAGGCTTTGTCACAAACAATGTGAATCGTAAATGACAGCGGCGAGTGATGCGGTAGACACCGCCTCAACTTAACTTTCATTGCCTGATAAAATGCTAGTGAAACGGGAAGCATAATTGAAATTCACGATTTAAAATCATAACAGTAAGTGTGGTTAGAAAACTGAAAGGGCGCTATGAATAGCTCTTACAATCAGCGGAAAAACACATGACATTCCTAAATAAGATCACTGGAAATCTTTATAAGTCACTTTAGATATAGACTTTTAATCTCAGGATGCGTGGACTACTTCACCAATTTAATTAATTAATTAATTATACCTAAAATAGTATGGCTTTTCATTAGGTATATATTTCTAAAGTATAGGAGATGAAATATATACTAAATTCGAGCCTCGCGGCGGGCGCCATTGTTGAGTTCCGGTGGATGTTATTGGGTTCAGTTGGACAAATGGAAAGGGATGTAAGAAGTGACTTAGTAAAATTTCCTTACTAAAATATACAAGTGTGACGTTTCGGTAACAGCGTCGTTACCATCATAGGAATAGCGTGTGACATAGAGATAGACAAATATAGAACTTAAGCAGCTAAAGCCATATTTGGGAAGATAAAATATCAGATAATAAAGGGCACAGAAGCATTGCGAGGACCACGCAGTGTCAGAGGCTTGTCAGAAGCGTTCCCCGAGCCACCGTGGGTGAGAGGCGTAAGAAAGGGGGGGGCTGTTGAGAGATTCCGCCGGGGTTTCAAGTTGCTGGAATGTGCTAACGAGGCCTCTGGTATGTGAAATTCCTTCCAACCCCTCCCCCCCCCCCCGGGTGTCAAAGGACATTTGAAAAAAAAAAGGGGGGGGGCCTTCTGGCCCTATATACTGTGTAACACACACATCCATGAAATCATTAATAAATTTGATAATCTATAAAAAAAAATCTTCTGGAGATTTAAATATATATAGCAACCCACTGAAGACGCTGAGAACTATTTCAGAAAAGAAAATATAGCAATAGAATTCTATAATTTCTATAGATCAATTGTAAATAGATTCATACACAAAAGAGATAGTGAGGAAAGTTTTAGAACAGATGTGTAAGTAAATCCCTTTTTAAACAAAGGCCCACGTGTACATGGGGAAAAAGGGAGGGGATTTGCTGTATTATTTTGTTGTTTTATTGCGAATCCATACAGGGCAATGTGGGCCCTAATAAAAGCCCTTTGTTGTTGTTGTATTAAATTAGATAATCTATAAAATAATGGTAGGCTCTCCCATCAAAATAGACGCTAGAATTGAGCGCCATTTATTGACCGTCTCTACAAACTAGAGGACTCGGGTTGGTGACAAGCCAGGCTTTACCAATTAAGAAGCGCCCACCTAGGAGCGCCCCCCCCCCCCCCCGTGTGTGGGCCTGGGACAATACTGATATATAGACCAAATACAGAATACGTATAACAAAACTCTCTGAATCTACCAAGATATATATGTAGTAAACCCGATGTGGAATGTGCTGGGCAGTCGTGGTAGTGGGTGCGTGATGGGATTCCCGCACTGGGACGGCAAAGAACAGAGGCAGGTCTAGATGGTAACTCCAAGAGAAAGAGGTAGACCACGGACGAAGGCAGCGGACCACGGCCGACGCGGATAGAAGGGTGGTGAGAGGTCCCACTGACTGTATAACGGCGTCGCTCTGAAACAACTACCAACTAACTCTGTCCCAACTTGGGGCTTTAGATGCTCGACTGGCGCATGTGGTGGCGAGTTTTGATTGGCTGCGGTAAGCTCTTTGTTAACGGCGCGCCTCGGTGTCTATCCTTTCATCTTAGGTTTTGGTTTCGATAGATTGGTTTTGGTTGCTATAGTCTGACCTTGGCCGGCCACCTGGGCGGATGTGACTCATTAGCATAACACCTGTTCGTCTGGTCTATGGCTTCGTCTGATCTACCTCCCTCTTTGCTTTATTATGACATCCATTTTTACAAGGTTGATACATATTTTTATAGAGAGATGGGATAACAATAAACATCAGAAGGTTGTGAACTGTCCAACCCAAAATATACTACAGAATGTGTCCCCGGTGATGAAGGTTTGGTTGGGGGAATGACATGTAATGAATGATAACCTAACAAACCTATTATAAAAAAAAAAAAGAAATAATTTGTATACAAATTAGTTAAAATTATTATTAAGCTATAAGTTTAAAAGAGAAAGATGTTGTAATGGTGGTGTATCAATGAAATATAAATCAAGGTTATAAAAATAAAAAGGCACAAAATGAATGAAAATAGATTAAGGGAAAGTATATAATACAAAATGGTAAATATGGTAAAATGAATCGTACAAGTAAAATAATATCTTATTGCATAAAAGATGAGCGGAGAAAAAGTTAGTTTATTGGTTGAACATATAATGTGACGCTAAGGTTGAAAAGGGAAAGGGAGTATCTGAGCATGTTTCTGCAAAGTAGTATCCCAAGCATTCTGCAATGCAATGCGAACTTGTTTAAGTGAGGCATTGTTTTCATTAACAGAAGGCCCAAGATATTCCGTCTGCATCATTAGCTCAGATAGTGAAAAGAAGTGGGAAGATTGATGGGGTAAAAGGGAGAGGTAGAGATAAGAGGGATTCCTGTTGTCCATAATGATTGTGCCCGGTTGAATTATGAAGAAAAATTGAAAAGTTGAAAAATGGTGAATTGGCATGATGAGTCGGGCGATGATAAAAAAAAATAATAAAAAGACCGCGCTGGATATCCTGAACTCATTATTGGGAGTGGTATAACGAGGAAGGATTGTTCCAGTCGGCTTAATCAATGAAAAAAAAATGTTTGGCGAACTGGAATCCCTTGGAAGGTTGGAGGTCTGAAGGATGCGGAAAAGGAGAGGTGGGTGTAAGAGATTTATTGTTGTCAATTTTGATTGTGTCCGGCTTGTGTGGTGAAATGAAAAAGTTGAGAAATGAAAAAATGATGAGCCGGACGATGAGAGAAAAAAAAAATAAAAAATCTAACTAGGTCTCCTGAGCTCACTGTTGGGAAATGTACAGCAAGGAAGGGTCTTCTAGTTAGGTTAATCAATAAAAAAAAAGAAAATGGCTGACGAACAATAATCTCTTGATGGCTGTAAAAAGTTGGGCGGAAAGGTTCATGGGATAGAGTTAGAGGTTGTAAGGGAAGCGTCAAAATTAACATTTTGAAAATCTATCAACAAAAATAAAATGATAAATGTTTTATCTGTTTAAGAAATATTATAAATATTGTTAAGTGTAGGTTTTTTAAAAATGGTGCCTAGAATAGTTGAAGTTGTAAAATGCTAAGACTAAACATGATGAGAAAAAGAGAAAATAAAAATATTAAAGGTAATAATATATAAAGGGTTGATTGGTAGTTGAAGACATTAATGTTGATGGTTAATAAACAAAATGATATTATCGATTAATAGTGAAATGTCTTATCCACATCTGTAAGTCAAAAAACAAAGTCCAACACCACAAAACTAGGTAAGCTGTAAGTCTATTTACAATAAATGAGAGAAAAGTCAAAAGAAAACAAAAATATTCGTTCCTGAAAAAAGGGAACATATTTACACACAGTGTTTAGTTGTAGGTGCAAGATTAATGATGTCCTTCTAGTTTGGCCTACGGAGAGGCAATGTGGCCCTATGTCGCTTTGGTCCGGTCTGAGAAGTTGGTCTTTGCCAGTTCTTCCCGATTATATTATGTGAGTCCAGACGGGGAGCGATCTTGATCCCTAAAATGATGTCATTGTAGTGGAAGATGGGATTTTAGGTACATGTAGTGTGTAGTGCATGTCTTAGGCGCTAAAAAGATTGCAGCGCGTTTTATGCAGTTGGTCTGCAAAATTTTTAGGTGAGCCTACCCCAACGCCAGCTTGTTACGTTTGGGGAAAATCATTTAATTAACTTAACAGATCTTTTCTCTATGTAACATTGCGTTACATATTGAAGCGATGCAGAAAAGTAGAAGAGAAGAAGTGGGAAAGCCAAGGGAGGCAAGGCACGCCCGCGCGAGCACGCGCGCGCGAGTGAAGAACAAGAAAGCAGTTGGAACGGCGTCAGTTGGAAGATGGCGTCGGAACATGGACTCGCTATCGTGGTGTGACGCATTCCATTTCAGGAAGTGGGCTCCGGGACTGTGTGGAATAACAAGTGGAGGACGAGGAGAAACCTACCTGGGGCGGCATTGAAGGCAAGTCAATCTTCTACTGTATAGTTATTTATCTACTCTTTAAGCTCGTATAATAAATAAACCGCACTAAGCTGTATCCTAAACGAACTCACATTGTCTTCTCGTAAACCTTGCACGCAAACATCGACGGCTGAGAAGCGTCGTAACAACTGGTGTCAGAAGTGGGATACAGCTTGGTTGATTTTAATTGAAGATTTTATTTTGCGCTAATTTAAAAAGAAAAATGGAAAAATAACCGACCCCGAAATCGAAAAATTCACAAAATTGCTCAGTCAGATAAGCCAGAAATTAGATGTGCTCGGAGAAAACTGGGATTCTCGATTGAGCCGACTCGAGCATATTCGGAATGTCAAACGTTCTGCCACACCCATGTCTTGCGAAGTTGGGTTCAATGTACTATCGCCAGAAAATCCTGATGGCTTTTCAAAGGCAATCACAGCGACCAACAGCCCACGTATTCAATGTCTGAGGGAACAAGAGACGATCCCAGGTGATGAAGATCCCGACAAGATCATCACGTCAGGAGACGTTGTAATTGAACTGTCAGAATCTACGCTAGAAGATTTTCCCGTTATCCAGAAGTCCGAAGAGTGTCGACAGCAGGAAATGATCCAGACTGGTTGTGTAGCGGAGGAGGGTGAGCTGATCGCCTCCGACAACGGCTGTGGCACGAGTGTTTTGTATAAAATCAAGCGGACGGAAGGAGAATGCCCTCAAGGTGATATACAGAGCGAAAATTCAACCCCTGGGATTCTTTCTGAAATACTCCATGAGAACAGCAACGATCTTGGCGAGCTGCAGTGCGACAGCGTGGCTGACTTCAGCGACAGTGTCAGACTGTCAGGGACTACAGCGGCGATCCAACTGGACGGGACGGAGCTGGATGCTCCGTGGAAGTGCGACAAGGCTAGATGGTCGAAGCACCCTGAAGTTGGAGCCGGCAACCCGACTGAACGGGATAGAGCATTGGACGCTCTATGGAAGTCCGACGACACTGTCTGTGACGCGGAAGTCGCGCGCAATGTGTCAGCGCCGTCGTCTGCAATGCAAGCTGAAGAGATGTGCCAAGAATGTGTACCATTCATCTTCGTTCCCTCGCCCGACAAGGTGCAGATCAAGCAGCCACCGCCTGGGAAAGGTTCTGCCGACCTTGGGACTGCCACGGGATCCGACACCTCCAGAGGGTTTGAGAAATTCACAGCCCTGTGCGTGGTCGGCACTAGGGAGCCCAGGTTTGAAGGGTTAGGAAAAGGAGAGCCTCTGGAGCAGGAGAATGGGAAGCCTAAAGAGGAAAAGGGAGGCCGCGAAATGGACGGCGTGGATCGGGTGGACGAGTCCACTGTGGGGATCGGCGATCTACAGCCCCGTCGTGGAAGGAAGCGGATAAAGCGCAATACAAACGATCACAGCCCTTTGTACATTGCGGCTACAGAGTGTTCACGGGGAGAATTCAAGATATCAGATGGAGGCATCGTGGGCAGTGAAATATGGCCGCCATCTTGTGGAGAGCCACCGCCCTGTGCTAGACAGCGAGACCAATCAATGGCGTCGGCACTGGTTGATAGTGGAAAGAAAGCGCGAGTTGAGATGTGGTTCTGCAAACAAGGGTTGGTGTTGGCCCTGCCGTTACGCTTCCGGAAGGCTGACGACCCTCATGTGGCCAGAGACGTCAGGGAGATCAAAGGGCCGCCGATCAGCGCCTCTGGTGAAATCAGCCTTTTCGGGACGAAAAGGATTGAGAAGGGGGCAGTGAAGCGATGCAGAAAAGTAGAAGTGGGAAAGCCAAGGGAGGCAAGGCACGCCCGCGCGAGCACGCGCGCGCGAGAGAAGAACAAGAAAATAGTTGGAACGGCGTCAGTTGGAAGATGGCGTCGGAACATGGACTCGCTATCGTGGTGTGACGCATTCCATTTCAGGAAGTGGGCTCCGGGACTGTGTGGAATAACAAGTGGAGGACGAGGAGAAACCTACCTGGGGCGGCATTGAAGTCAAGTCAATCTTCTACTGTATAGTTACTTATCTACTCTTTAAGCTCGTATAATAAATAAACCGCACTAAGCTGTATCCTAAACGAACTCACATTGTCTTCTCGTAAACCTTGCACGCAAACATCGACGGCTGAGAAGCGTCGTAACAATATGGAGAAAAGAGAGGCGATAAATTTGACAAAAAGAAAAGTTAGCCTTTTTTATTCCTAACGAGGGAGCCGGTAATGTAATGTATGTTCGTATTAAAGTGTACCCAAGTCCTATAATTGAATGCTTGACAGACACTAGTGTTGAAGATTGGAATATTGTCATAGCGATGGGAATTAAAATTGATGTGAACAATCTAGAAAAGTGTGAGATAAAAATGTGTGTTTTAACAGGTGATACTCAGGTGGTGCGAGAAAATCGAGCTTGTACAGCCTTGTAAGGAAACCGACCACCGCTGCGGCGGGTGTCGTGTTTTGTTTTTGGCAGGACATTGTTTATGGAACATGGCTTGTTTGTCAGACCTTCAGGACCTAATTTTCGCTAATTTTATGAGAATAGTTGGGGGGACAAATGATTAAATGGTTCGGAAAATCGAGGAGCTATACTTTTTTCTACTGGACTAAACAAGTTGGGGTCTAGATGTCGGAAAGGATCTATTATTCTATTTATTTTTAGGGATTCTATATATATATATAATTTGGGTGGTGAAATATAAAGGACCTCTTCATTATAATATTGTAATTCATTTACATGTACAGTATCGCTATCGTTACCTGTAATCCTATTGGGTCTATTTATACGTACGACATTATCAGAAATTATTTCGGTAATCTTATATGGGCCTGTGAAGTAGGGTACTAACTTACCGCTATTTGGATGATGATACGCCTTTACTAATACTAAATCTCCTGTATCAAAGTGTGGATTTTTATGTTTGTTATCATATTTAAGTTTCTCTATGTCGTGTCTGTCATTTGTACGTTGTATTGCTAGTTTCCTACTTTCTATTATATTGGGATAGGGGTTTAGGTGGTTATTTAAGTCTGAGGGGATTATATTATACATTAAAAATACGGGGGGAAATCCAGTTATCGTATGGGGGGTATCGTTATATTTATTAGTTACTATCTTAATTAACTTAGTCCAGGAGGTCCCAGGATTCTCTAAGTTCAGTAACCTCAGTTTCCCGGTGAATGTCGCGTTAAGACGCTCGCATAAACCGTTAGCTTGAGGGTTATTTGCAGTGGTTAGTAGAGGTTGTATCCCGTTTTTTATTAAGAATCTCCTGAACTTTGGGGAAGTAAAAGCAGGTGCCCGATCCGAAAGAAGGCGTTTTGGGCGGCCACACTGCAATACCTTTTTGAGACACTGAATGTATGTGATTATATTAGTTGACTTACTGGGGAAGGTCCAAGTATACCGACTTAGGTGATCTACAATTACGTGTAAGTATGACTTAGAATTACCGTATTTAGAAAAACCTGAAATAGTGTCTATAGATAACATATCGAAGGGTTGTAAAGCTATATGGGGGCGTTCTAAACTACCATATAATGGACCTTTCGGTTTCTTTATAAGTTGGCATGTGGGGCAGGACCTATTATACTTAACTATAGATTTAGTCATTCCACACCAAGTATACTGTGTGGAGATGAGCCTAATCATTTGGGATACACCAGGATGGTTATATTCTGAATGTACTTTATTAATTAGAGTATGTTGTAAGAAAGGGGGAACTATAATCTTGACAATACCTTTACGTTTGATTGTATGGAGGCCATCTATATTCGTTTTGATAAGTGCAGATGGAGGTAATTGGGGTTGCTTTTTCTATTATTTGGGTGGTCGTGAGAAAACCACATAAAGGATTGCGAGACAGTAGGTCTGCCTCGTACTGCGTTTTACCTTTTATATATTTTATATCGTATTCGTATGCGGGACATCTTTAAGCTCCACCTAAAAAGTCTACCCTTTGGGTTTTTCATGGTTTTTAACCATTGTAATGCTTGGTGGTCCGTAAAAATTGTGAATCTTACACCTGCGAGATAGATGCGGAATTTTTCTACACTATCTATCACAGCAAGGCACTCCAATTCTGTGATGGTATAATTTTTCTCATGGGGTCGGAGTGCTCTGCTGTAATATTGCACGGGGTGTAGAGTGCCGTCTGGATGTTGTTGTTTTAGGATGCCAGCTATTCCCTGAAGTGAGGCATCACAGAATAGCTGACAGGGTAACCCTTCTTTAAAGAGGTGTAGTACCGGTTTTGTGGTCAGACATTCCTTTAGAGTGTCAACTGAATGTTGGCATTTTGCATCCCAGTGCCATGGGGTATCTTTCTTAAGTAGATTATTGAGGGGGTTCCTAATGCGGGCGTGATCTTTTATAAATTTATTATATACATTAATGGAGCCTAAGAATGATTGGAGGGATTTAACGCTAGTGGGGACCTTAATGGCATTAATTACATCTAATTTTTTTACTAATGGAGTGTATGTGCCTGATGATATGGTATAGCCTAAAAATTCTATTGTAGTTTTAAAGAAGTCACACTTATTATAATTTAATCTAAAATTTTCCCTATTACACATATCAAAAAATTGTTGTAAGTGATCTAAATGTTCTTCTATGGAATTTGAAAAGATAATGAAATCGTCGAAATAATGTGCTATAAAACCTAACCTATTTCTTTGCAATATCTGACTGACTGCTCGCTCATACACCTGGGGTCCTATTTTAATCCCGTATGGTAATCTTTTGAAATTATACTGACCCTCTAACGTGACAAAAGATAATAAATTTCTATCAGGGGGGCTTATTTCGATGGACCAGTATGCTGATGAAAAATCGGCGCGGGAGTGAATTCTGGCGTTGGCTAATTTATCTAAGATATTCTCTATGAGCGGAAGGGGGTGAACATCGGGGAAAATTATTTCGTTCAGGCGGCGGCAGTCTACGCAAAATCTTTTTGTCTTATCCTTTTTAGTAACTAAAGTAACGGGGGATGAATAGGGGGAGAAAGAAGGCTCTATAATATCATATTCTAGCATTTTCTCTACTTGTTCTTGTATTTCATGTTGATCTGAAAGAGATGTACGATACGGTCTGAGTGCAATTATTTTTTCTGATTTTGTCCTAATATTGATAGGGGGAATTTTCAATTTTGGGATGTTATATTTGTTAGTAGAAAAAATATTTGGGTAATTCTTAATAATATTCATAAAAGTTAAAGGGATATCAGTCCTAACGCATAAATTACAAGAATCATTAAAAATTTTACATTGATGTTCAGAGGGATATAGTGGGGGTAATACATATAAATGGGGAAAATAAGCTAAAGTTTGGTTGGGTGCATTTTTGTCATAATTGGTAGAGGTCTTGGTCAAGGTAATGGGACATGGTATAGGATGGACATTTTCCCCTTGTAATAATGGAGGATGCGTATTAGGCATGTTTTTTAAGTGACCCATATTGGGCGGATTGTGGTTACTCTCTCCATTATTACATGGGGCTACATAGGTTATATGGTACCATTTCTTAGACATAGGAGCATCACATTGATAAATAGAATGATTATATAAATTTAAGGTCAAACAAAATTGACTAATGGAATTTAATGATAGTATACCAAAAGGTAATAAATTATCTATTATATAAAATTTAATTGTTTTTGTAATTTTTCCTATGGTAGTGGTCAAAAATGTATATCCTATCGAATTTATTTGAGTAGATATGGAATTGATTAATATATAGAATGGATATAATTTTAAAGGATTAGATAAGTTTTTACTAAGATGGTTAAAAATATTTAAATTATTTATGTTAATAGAAGCTCCTGTGTCTAAGAGGAATGGGCAATACAAATTATTAAAAATTTTAGGTTTACATAGAATATTGGACAGTTTAGGGACGAAAACTGGAGTTTTCGTTGGCTTGTGGGGTGTGAGAAGACCTGGGGGCCGGCACGGGAAGGTTGTGGGCGCCATTTTGTTCAGGTGGGAAAGAATGCGCCGTAGGTTGGCCGTGGTAGGCCTGCTGCCTGTAGGGTAGCCTGTTCATGGAACATTCATTGTTCCAGTGATCACCTTGGCAGTATTTGCATGGTGAGGGTGGTTTCCTGGCACCTGAAGGGTATCTTAGGGTATTGTTTGGTGAAAAAGGATTGTAGTTCCTTCCCCTAGAAGGGGTTCTGGTATCACGGTGAAAAGCACTGGTGTTGGTAACGCCTTGAAGTGGTTCGGATGGCGTAGGGAGTGAATTGGTCCCTTTTATTCTAGTCATGGTAGAGTACCATTCGGTCAAGGTTTTAGGGGCTATGGCCCTCATGAGGCGCTGATCACTGGCCTGGAGGCCTTCCGTTAATGCTTCTACTATGATGGGGTTGGTTAGGCCTAGTTGTAAACCCATTGTTATTTTTTGACGGTAATATTCTCCTAATTGGATCTGATTATTTAATTTAAACGTTAAAAATTTGGTTAAGGTGACCTCGGATTTTCCGGGGTAGAGGTCTATGAGAGTTTGTTTTGCTTGACTGTATGGTAGAGAGGCTAAATTCAGTTCGTTGTAGAGGGAGAGGGGCTCACCTTTGAGTAGCGTGCGGAGCCGGGTTTGCAGCGTGGCGTCATCCTGCGGTTCCTCGCTTGTCCGCTCTAGTTGTTGGATGAAGTTGTTTGCCGCGTAGGATCCGTCGAAAGGAGAGATGAGGGTTTCCTCCACCCGAGGCACGGCTAGTCCCCGAATAGCGTCTGTTAGGCGGCTTACTAGGTCTTCGCAGTGGGGCTGCATGTTGGTGAGGGCGTCCGCGAAGTACTCGTTTCCTGCCTCCGTCATCCTCTGCATGTTGCTGTCCTCAGTCATCCTGTCGACTTTAACGGGTTCTGTAGTAAACCCGATGTGGAATGTGCTGGGCAGTCGTGGTAGTGGGTGCGTGATGGGATTCCCGCACTGGGACAGCAAAGAACAGAGGCAGGTCTAGATGGTAACTCCAAAAGAAAGAGGTAGACCACGGACGAAGGCAGCGGACCACGGCCGACGCGGATAGAAGGGTGGTGAGAGGTCCCACTGACTGTATAACGGCGTCGCTCTGAAACAACTACCAACTAACTCTGTCCCAACTTGGGGCTTTAGATGCTCGACTGGCGCATGTGGTGGCGAGTTTTGATTGGCTGCGGTAAGCTCTTTGTTAACGGCGCGCCTCGGTGTCTATCCTTTGATCTTAGGTTTTGGTTTCGATAGATTGGTTTTGGTTGCTATATTCTGACCTTGGCCGGCCACCTGGGCGGATGTGACTCATTAGCATAACACCTGTTCGTCTGGTATATGGCTTCGTCTGATCTACCTCCCTCTTTGCTTTATTATGACATCCATTTTTACAAGGTTGATACATATTTTGATAGAGAGATGGGATTACAATAAACATCAGAAGGTTGTGAACTGTCCAACTCAAAATATACTACATATATATATACCTTTGTAGTTCCACGGCGGGAGAGAGACTGTACAGGGCAAGAGGCCCTAATTAAATAACCTTTAAGATTGCAAGAGACAAGTACATAGACGCTATCAAAGGACCTAAAAAAAAGGTTGGAGAATGTTTATTGAAGAAAATGAATCAGACAACCCATTTGGAAGTGCCTATAAAACCGTTAAAACTCCGAGATCATCCAACAACAACAGAGGACCTCCAATGATCGATAACATGCTGGATGCTTAAAAATTTTGAAAAGTCTCTTGGATGACTTATTTCCAGATGATGATGTACACTCAGAAAAAGAGGAGCATGTTATTATTAGAAACTATAAACCTGAATATAAGAGCAAAATAACAATTTTATAGAAATAAAGATTATTTTAGAGGCGTAATATTCTTTTTAAAATAAAACAATTTCTACTGTCCTTACTGCGATGGAAAAATTAAAGGGAGGGCCTGGCTCATCAGTGGTGAACCCTCCCAGCGGTTTCGCCAGTTTAAGTAAGGACAGTAGAAATTGTTTTATTTTAAAAAGAATATTACGCCTCTAAAATAGTTTTATAATTTGATAACAGATGGCGCTCTAGTACATCGTAAGAAATAAAGATGTTAAAAATATTATTTCAAATTTAAATATCAAGAAAGCACCAGGTTTATAAGACAAAAATAACAATTTTATAGAAATGAACGATGTTGAAAATATTATTTCAAATTTAAATCTCAAGAAAGCACCAGGTCCGGATTTTATCAGTAATAATATGGTCAAACATGCAGGTACACTTTTAATCCCGATTTTTCAGCAAATATTCAACAAATGCATTGAATTAGGTTACTATCCAGATGTATGGAAAGACTACTGTAAAGATCATTCCAAGACCTGATAAAATAAACTATGAAACAAGCAAAAGCTATAGTCCAATATCATTGACACCAAATATTTCTAAGTTATTTGAGAAACATAATAAAATACAATAAAATAAAAATCAATAAATATTATGGAGAGAAAAATCTAATGAGTCCAAGGCAACATGGATTTTACTAAACATAAATCAACGAACAGAGTGCTATGGTAGATATAATGGAAACCATATTGAAACACAGACAAGGAGAAAGGACTTCTTTGATTACAGTGGATATGGCAGGCGCTTTCGACGACGCATTGTGGCCAGCAATTATTAGAAGACTCGATTTTAGTAGCATTCCTTCCAAATTGGTAAGAATCATACAATCTTTTTTTTAAACAGTGAAAGAAGGGCAAATTCCTTATATGAGAATACAAATGTTACAAAAATCTGACTAAGGGATGCCGTCAAGGCGGCCCTAATAAAGTTGTTTTGCCGCTGTTGCTGTATTAGTGTATCACAGCAAAAGTAAAGTACACAACTCCATTCCATTGGAGCCTGTAGTTTTATGTTCCAATGCAATTTGTAATAATAAGATATAAGGGTAGCACCAAAAAAAAATGAATGAAATAGGTATGAGAGGAAACAAAGAAAGATTCTTCCATATAAGCTATACACTAGATATTTATTCAAAAAAACAAACAAAGTTAGGGAACATTTCTATGCTGGCGGGATGTGCTATTTATATAGTGATCTAGATAGAGGTGACTTGAAGTTACAAATTTGCCTTTATAAGGGGGAAAGCCTAGATCTCTATCTACTCTAGCGAGACAAAATAAAGGTCCCTATTTTAATTACGTTCCTTAAAGCCCTTTAGGGCCCATGCGAAAATTATGTCAGCTCCTACTCAAAAGAAAGACTAAGCCATAATGGCAAAAGGGCTTACCTTTTCCCGAAAGCGCCGCCGGAGAAAGTCTGGGGTCCTCCCTTCCACGTCTCGAGCCTGACTGAACTCACTTTCGAGAAAATTTCTTTCTTTTACGGGCTGCTAACCAAAATGATAGAGGAACTCACTTTAGCCAAGCAAAACCCTTTTATCCTTGCTCCAATCTATTTTGATTCGCTGCTCGCGCTAAAGTTTTTCATTGGTTGGCATTTTCGTTCTTCTATCCCACGCACGTGATCTTGACTGCCCCGCCTTTATTTACCTGCACGAAGAAAAGAAGTCAACCTAAAATGGATTCTGCCGAAAAAATAAATAATAAAAAATATTGAAATGTCTTTTGAAGCAGTAAACTCCTCCAAACATCTCCAGTTTTTGTAAATTTCAAATTCACGATGTCGCCTAATGGCACACTTGTACAAAAAAAAAAGATGTACAGCAGACTCTCCTATAACGCGAGTTTTAACAACGTGATTTCGTACAAAGTGATAAAAAAAATTGCGACAAATTTATTTATACGAATTTTCGTTTAACGCGTTATAAAATGCGGAAATTTCCATATTGATAACTGTACAATACATTTAATTTTTATGCACACGCGTTTTTCATTTTTTTTTTTGAACGAAGTAGTGTTTGAAATGAAGGCGATAAAAACGTGGTGA
Source organism: Cordylochernes scorpioides (assembly GCA_030710605.1). Taxonomy (NCBI): domain Eukaryota; kingdom Metazoa; phylum Arthropoda; class Arachnida; order Pseudoscorpiones; family Chernetidae; genus Cordylochernes; species Cordylochernes scorpioides. The sequence goes on from CP092874.1 coordinate 68,231,586, forward strand.
TTTTCTTTTAATTGTAAAAAACCAGCTTTCAGGCAAGAATGCCCTTCTTCAGGTTACAACTTGGAAATATTTTAAAACTATGGACATGAAAGATAGCCAAATAAAGTAGGTAAATAGTTCAGCTGGGGGGATTGGCGAGGTAAAACACGGAGTATTGGGGTGGGAGGTCGATTTTTCGGTTGATATGTTGGGTCACATTTCACCAAACAGACCCAACAAAGATGTAAACATTCTTTTACATCCTATGTACATACACGCAGTGTCTCGCCGAAAGTGTTTGGTGTACAGATGGATGTCCCACGGCAATGGCCGACGGTGGTTCAAAGACCAAGCTGGGGGAGACGCAGCCCTGGACGTGAATACTAAGATATATCAAGGGAAGGCACAGCCCTGGACGCGATTCCAAGATCTACTGGAGGAGGATGATATCGGCCCCTGATTAAGTAGTCAGAAGCCCGACGAAAACAGAAGCAGGAGTCCAACCACAACATTAGCAGAAAGCTGACGGACAGTGGAGAAGTCACCTCAACAAGAAGAAACGAACATCGAGCATGCGCCTTTGTAAAACCTCCCTTTTAATTCTTGTATATATATGACCTGTGACATCACATTTTGATAGATGGGGACCATTTATTAATATTTTTTGGGATTTCTTAAAGAAGAAATTAGCATATAAGTCTCTCAGAGGGGTAGCATCCTAAAATTGGATTTTAATTCCATTGTTAATTTAAATTTATCTCTCAATAAGACAGATATATTCTGAATTTTGGTTAATATTTATTTTAAATTGATCTTTCATAAGCCGGGTAAGAATATTTCTAATTCATAATTTTCCTTAAAAATAAATATTTAATAAAATACTATTTTCTCTCAATAAGACAGATAAATTCTGAATTTTGGTTAATATTTATGTTAAATTGATCTTTCATAAGCCGTGTAAGAATATTTCTAATTCATAATTTTTTTTTTAAATAAAAATTTAATAAAATATTATTTTATTCCTTAAATTTTAACTATAATAATATTTTTTTTTTTATTTAATATTTCGAGAATTTAGTATATTCAAGATTTATTATTCTGTGGGAGTTTGGGATTGAGGGCGCTGAAGAAAAGGGATAGGGGGCGAGATTTTTTTTTGGGCGGGATCGAGCAACCATTCAGTATTGACCAAGCTTTTGAAAGGGGCACATGAGATCTCTCATCGGGAGACAGGTATGTAGTCGAGAATTTTAGGTAAGTTTTAACATAGATTTTTGTTGTAAGGTCTATATAGAAACATGACGAAGTCATGATAGATATAAAGGATTTTTTTTTTGTCTAATCAAGACGTCTTGTCATTTATGGCGAGTTTAAATTGAGAGAGGGACTTATCCATGCTTTAATAGATAAATTATATCTTGCCCAAGCAAGATCACCTTTGAAATGAGGCGTTATAGATTTATATTATGTTAAATAAAAACCATAGCAATACAAGATTTAGATAGACCATATAATTTCAGATATGTCCTTTTTGTATTTAGGAATTTAGGATATTAAACCTGTTAAGAATATTGGATTTTCTATATTTTTACCTAATTATGTCATGTCATAGTAAATACAATATGTTTTATATATATATTTTTTTTGAAAAATCCCTTTCTTTGTCGAATAAAGTTGATGCGGTAAATTATATAATGTGTACTAATGTCTATATTAAACCACATATCACACATAAACCTTGGTGCGTATGTTATAGATATTGAGGGTATTATAAGAAGTTCATTGCCTTACCATAAACTGTGAATATGTATACACCTGGACTTTTTTTATGAGTTAGATGAGATCAAGATATAGATGTCTTTACAATCGATGCTCAATTACAAGACACATGTAAATCCGAGTGTATACAATATTTACCGTATATGATGTGATGTAAGAGCGTATCTTACGTCCCAAATTTTATCTTGGAACAAACTACATATATTGATTGTTAATATGGATCTTTGTGTTCGTTGTACCATATCGAGTGTATATCTGAGTGTAAATTTGGTTATTACACATGTTGATGTAAGCATTTGGCGAGTGTTACATTTGCATGTCTAAGTCAAAAGATGGAATTTAGTCATCTAGATGTAGGAGTGAGTCTTACATTGATACTCAACTATAGGTCACATGTAAATCTGGGCGTGTACTATATTCATCGTATGTATATAAATATATATAGATATATATTTCCAAATGTAATGTAAGAGGAATCCTACAATTAGCGCCACTTAACGTGGGGCCGAGTCTCCCGAAAATTCCAAATTTTAATAAAACTAAAATTTGCAAAAAGTAGGCCTGCGAATCCCTGAGATTAAGAAATTAGGTATCACTGCATATTTTAATTGTAAAAATTTACTCAAGTTTAAAATATGAAAATGCATGCCATATTTATGCACCACTTTATGAATTTTCGTTGGATAATTGTTAGCATATAAAAGAAATACGTTAGGCTTAAATAGAAACCCACGAGCTTTTTTTTTTTCTCAGTTGCACTCGACAAAAGAAGTGACCGTTATTTTTAACCATTCAATTTCACGAATCGAGAAAGGTACTTTATGCTTTAATATAGACAATAATTTTAACTGTTTTATTGTTATTTTTAACTTTATGTCTAGTGTACACATTGATTTTTCTTATTTCTCAGTTTCACTCGATAAAAGAAGTGACCGTTATTTTTTTAACCATTCAATTTCACGAATCGAGAAAGGTACTTTATGCTTTAGTATAGACAATAATTTTAACTGTTTTATTGTTATTTTTAACATTTATGTCTAGTGTACACATTGATTTTTCTTATTTCTCAGTTTCACTCGATAAAAGAAGTGACCGTTATTTTTTTTAACCATTCAATTTCACGAATCGAGAAAGGTACTTTATGCTTTAGTATAGACAAATAATTTTAACCGTTTTATTGTTATTTTTTTAACATTATGTCTAGTGCACACATTAATTTTTTTCAATTTCTTAGTGCACACGACAAAAGAAATGATCGCTATTTTTTTTCGAGCTTAGCATATATATTATTCTAACCTTTCAATTTTCAAATTTCAGAAGCATCTTGTAGCGGCGCCTTTTGCAATTTTTTTGCTTATCATGGTTTTTGATAAAGGCTTTATTTTATTTGAAAATACGTTATTCATGCCGCCTTTTTTTTTTTTTTTCAATTTTATATTTTTTATGATTTTGGGTAAAACATAGCAAGAATACATAATTTTTTTTTGGCTGATTTCCATTTTGTTCACCTTTTAGGATTGTATAGTAGTAAGGAACGGCCGTTTTTGGAATCGAAAGATTTCTTTATCTAATCACGGCGCCTTTTACAATTTCTGCTTATCATGGTTCTTGATAAAGCTTTATTTTTTTTTAAAGAAAAGTACGTTATTCACGACGCGTTTTTTTTTTTTTTGTGTGCAATTGTCTCTTTGTGTTGTAATTTGTTTTGAGCTTAGCATATATATTGTTCTAACCTTTCAATTTTCAAATCTACAGAAGCGTCTTATGTTAAAGTGTACCATTTTTTTTAAGTTTCGAATATTGGCGAAATGGTTCCTTCCTTTGTATAGATAATGAAACTTAGGGACGCTAACTTAAGCCTAGAAATATTGTTTTCTCAGAAACCTGAGAATTTCCCACGAGCTCCAAATTTAGAATCTCTAGGGATGTCCTTTGATTGACAAGTTGGGGTAGCGTCCACATCTGGAGAGAGGGGGGATGATTGACGTGAAAAACAACAGATGTGCATGCAAGATGTTTTCGAGGGGGGAAGGACATGTGTAAACCACATGTACAGACATTAGCTGGAAAGTGAGAAAACAATGAGGACACAGTCCGCTGCCAGCTCTCGACTTGAAAGGTTGGTCTTACTGTCCTCCCCGCTTTTGCGGGTAGGTTTTTTTTTCCCGTCTTAAATATTCTATCTTCCTTTGTCTTTCATCATTACCTTCTTTATTATAAGATAAATGAAGCTTATTTTCTTTTACTACAGTTTAATAATTTTTATATATTTTAATTATTTCCATCCCACAGAATTTCCACTCAATAAGACTAAAGATATTTTGAATTTTATTAGAACACCCTCCTAGCTATTCTTTAATCTTTGTAATATTTAACGTTATCTAGATAATAGTTCAAGGCATTTATTTTTTTATGCATCGACTTACGATTTATTAATTTCAAAATTTTTTGTATTTTCTATATTTAAGGCTTCATGCCTGAAATGTTCCATCTCCGTTAGTTTCTCACCGATATTTTTTTTTTATTAGTAGGTCAATACGACTTATTTCAAGGTTTAATAGATTTTATATTTTATTATTTCTTTTTGCAAATTGGTTCTGTAGGCGCCATCCCGACCAGAGAGCCACAGATAAACAGATTATAAACGCACAGAATATAGAATCCGAGCTCCCCAGTAGAAGGAATACCCGGAAGACGACGGTACTCTCTGTTATATTTGTTGTTCACTATTATGATTTTGTTCTAATAAACACTACTAAATTATTTTATTGGATCCTCTCTTTCTTTTTCCCAGTAAGAAACGCCTACGGAAGCCAACAGAAATTCAGAAGTGGGATAGTCCTGAAGAAAATTGAAGATTCACTGGAATAATTTGGAAACGAGAAGGACGTGGCGCGGTGACCGATCAACGTAAGAGGAGTTGCATGGTATGTACGAAATTTAATTACCTATTCCTAAAAGTATTATTACAAGTCACCTCGGTAAAATATTATTGCAAAATCATCTCGATAAGAAAGTATTTTAAAGTAAGCATTTTAAAGTAAAGTGAAGTATTTTAAAGTAAGCATTTTAAAGTAAAGCGAAGTATTTTAAAGTGAAGTATTTTAAAGAAAGTATTTTAAAGTAAAGTGAAGTATTTTAAAGTAAGCATTTTAAAGTAAAGTGAAGTATTTTAAAGTGAAGTATTTTAAAGAAAGTATTTTAAAGAAAGCATTTTAAAGTAAAGTGAAGTATTTTAAAGAAAGTATTTTAAAGTAAAGTGAAGTATTTTAAAGAAAGTATTTTAAAGTAAAGTACAGTATTCTAAAGAAAGTATTTTAAAGTAAAGTAAAGTATTCTAAAGAAAGTATTTTTAAAGTAAATTGAAGAAACAAATAAAAAGTATTATCGCAAAGTATCGCGGTAAAAAGAAAAAAAAAAAGGTATTGTCTCAAAATTACCAAAGAAAAGTTGATTTCGTTGAAAGAAATAATTGAAACAGTACGTATCTGGTTTAGTCAGTTTATTTGTTTATTTAAAAAAAAAAAAAAAACTTTGCCTTGTTTATTTTTCCTTTCGAAAAACATGACTTACTTAGCGAAAGTAAGGAAATGCGATTTGAGCAAGTTGGCGTATGAACTCGGCGAGGTAGTACCGCCAGAGAGCAGGATCGTCGACTTAAAACGCCTTATCCTGAATAGTCAATCTTACGAAGAAGAATTCGCAAAGCAACTGTTGGAGACTCTGATCGAGGAACGGGAACAAACAGAACGAGCAGAACGGGAGCGAATGGAACAAACAGCACAAACAGAGCAAGCAGAACGTATAGAACGGGAACGAATCGAGGATCGGGAACGAATCGAACGAAAAGAACAAATGGTAATGGAATTCGAGCTTGAGAAGCTGCGCATCCAGACTACACGCGGAAACAACGATACGTCTCGAAGTACCAGCAATGACGCACATTACGAGATACGTAAACTGATGCCCAAGTACGAGTCGAAGGACAATGATTTGAGTTTTTACCTAATTCTTTTCGAAAGACAGGCAAAGCGACTAGGATTGGATGAAGACCAATGGGCGTTCAGCCTCCTAGGATTGCTACCTTACGAAATGACTCAATTAATCGCTCGGGAAACAGAAGAACAAAGCGGCGATTATAGGTTCGTGAAAAGGTTGCTCCTAAAACGGTACAAGTTGAGCCCCGAACAATTCAGACAAAAATTCGAGAAGCACGAGAGATCTCAAAAGGGTTCCTGGAGAGACTTCGCTTTCGAATTGCGAGGATATTTCAACGAATGGATCGAAGGAATGAACGTGGAAAATTTCGACGCCCTAAAGGATTTGTCCGTCACTAACCAGCTAAAGAAAAAAGTTCCAAATGTGCTGCGTAATCATCTCATTGACGATTGGACCAAGTTAAACAACCCAGATGAGTTGGCGGATAAACTGGACGAGTACGAAAATGTTCGCACCGAGATGGGACCTCCGCATTGGAATGCGAAACACCTCATACCACCGTCGTTTCAGCAGAAATCTGCGAGATTCCCCAACCAAAGCGAAGTTAAAGAGACTAAACAAGGAACGAATGTTTCGGGTCAAGACGCTGCAAGGAACGAAATCAGTGAAACGTACCCTAACACCTTGAGGAGAATGGTCAACCGTGCAATCAGAAACGACAAGGGAGAACCGAAGTGCTTCAACTGCAATCAGTTTGGACACATTGCCAGAGACTGCCCAGCACCCAGGACTACGTTGACATGCCGAGGATGCGGTCAAACGGGACACAAGGAAAGGAATTGCACAAGACCCAAAGAAGGACTAAAAGTAGCCAACCTGGAAGTCGAAGGACTGGAGACTGTCCCGCCAGATGTATATTTGAAGGATGTCAAGATCGACAACAAGGAAACCGTGAAGGCAATGATAGACACCGGGAGCAGCAGTTGTCTAATGAGAGAATCGGTCGCAAGGAGGATCAGCGTCGACATCGAACCAGACTCGACTAGTCTGTACGGCATCGGTAACCAGACTGCACCAGCTGCCAGGACCGTTGGGAAGACGACAGTCGACCTGGAGATTGATGGCATCGTCGGAAGGGAAATCACTGTATTCATTGTCAACGATGATGCCCAACCCTATGACCTATTAATTGGAAGAACATGGACAGATCTGCCCTACGTATCCTTCGCCAGAATTGGTAAAAACTTGCATATTGGCTATTCATCCGAATTTCCGTTTGCTAATCTGCAAGAAGAAATCAAGTCGCGTCGCATCGAACTGAGAGCAACCGAAACTGTTCAGTTGGAGAGCGACTCCATTAACTTTACAAGTGCAATCACAGACGAGGTAAAGGACGGATATGTATTGTTCACAGGAGTAGATGACGCCTGTGTCGATTCCCTATTGGAAGTGGTCGACGGAAAGACGACCGTACCCATCATCTCAGCTGGCAAGGGCAAGTTGAGAGTAAGGAAGAACCAATGTGTAGGGCGAGTTGAACTACTGAACCTTGATGATATTGTTGTTAACCTGGACGTCGCAGAGGATTCGTTTCAGACTAAAAATGAAGAGAAGAGGGAAGGACAAGACCAAATGAAACGTAAGCGCCCCATACTGCCTGAGGACATCAACGTCAATCATTCTCTGACTTCGAAAGAGAGACAAGAAATCCTAGATGTAGTAAACGAGTATAGAGACTGTTTCGCTCTTGGCATGGAGGAATTAGGGTGCACCGATGTCACCAAGATGGACATTAAGGAGGTTGATGGAAGCAAGCCAGTCTGTCTGAGACCGTATAAGACGACTGCAAGTGAACGCGAAGCAATCAGGGAGATTGTCAGAGAGTGGAAGGACAATGGAATAGTCACGGAAACTAGATCACCCTACGCTAGTCCCGTCCTACTTGTGAGGAAGAAAACTGGAGATCATCGTCTGGTGGTAGATTATAGGAGACTCAACATTCAAACAGTTAAGGACAAGTTCCCATTACCAAGGATAGACGACCTTCTGGAAGGCCTAAGGAATGCGAAATTCTTCACCACTCTGGATCTGGCGCATGGATATCTGCAGATACCACTGACCGATAAGGCAAAATTAAAGACAGCATTCATCACCCCAGATGATACAGGTCAATTCGAAAGGATGATTTTTGGACTCGCCAACGCACCAGCAGAATTCCAAAGACTGATGCACACTGTCCTAGGTCCGCTGCTGAACAAGAAGGCATTCTGCTATCTCGACGACGTGATTATCCCGGCAAAGGATTGGCGGGAGATGATCGAAAGGTTGAGGGAAGTCCTCGAAAGAATAAGATCAGCGAAATTGACACTGAAACCCTCCAAATGTGAGTTCGGAAGGAGGGAAGTTGAGTTCTTAGGGTATGTCATCAGTACAGGCGGACTTAAGCCAGGCCCAAGAAAGATCAAGGCGATAGAAGAATTTCCAGAACCCAAGAATGTCCACGACATACGACGCTTTCTGGGACTGACGAACTTCTTCAGACGATTTGTAAAGGACTTCGCGAGGAAAGCAGAACCGCTAAGCAGACTTACGAAGAAAGGTTCACAATTTGAATGGAAGGAAGAACAGCGAAGGTCATTTGGAGGACTACGAAAGGATCTGGTCGAATATCCGGTACTAGCTCATTACAACCCTGAACTCAAGACAGAAGTACATTGCGATGCGAGTGCTGAGGGATTAGCAGGAATGGTGCTACAGATGGACGAAGACTGCAAATGGCGCTTGGTCTACTGTGTGAGCAAGAAGACAACAGAGGCCGAGAAGATGTACCACTCAAGCAAATTGGAGCTGATGGCGATAGTGTGGACCTTGGATCGACTACGTCAGTTCCTCGTAGGAATCAAGTTTACAGTGGTTACAGATTGCCAAGCACTGGTCTACATGAACGCGAAGAAGACTACAAATCCTCAGATAGCGCGATGGTACAATCTGATTCAGGAATACGATTTCGAAATTCGACATAAACCAGGGGAGAAGATGGCCCACGTAGACGGAATGAGTAGAGCTCCAGTCGACGACCCTAGAGACACGATGGAGGAAATCGTGGAGAAAAACCTTGAAGTGTGCCTCACAATCACACTGGAAGAACAAATCTTGATGATTCAGCATTCCGACCCTGAATTGAGAGACCTGATCCAGATCTTTCGAAAGGACCCGTGTGATAGGACAGTAGGAGAACAAAATAGAATTAACGACTACAGCTACAAAGGAGGCAGACTTTTCCGCATGGTGAAAAATGGAGAAGAGGAACGAGCCCTGTATGTTATACCCAAAAGTATGAGGAAAAGCTTAGTTGTCAAATTCCATGATCTAATGGGACATTTTGCGACTGATAGGACTGTCAACAAAATTAAGGAATTGTACTGGTTTCCTTCAATGAAGAGGTACGTTCGACGCCATGTGGCTATGTGTCTCGAGTGTCTATTTAACAAAGTTCCCGGTGGAAAACAACAAGGCTTCCTACATCCCATTAAGTCAGGCAAGAGACCGTTTTCCATCGTACACATGGACCACGTAGGCCCCTTCGTGAGAAGTACAAAAGGTAACCAGGAACTTTTAGTGATTGTCGATAATCTGACAAGATTTGTCCGATTAAGCCCTGTAAGGAATACATCGACGCAGAACGTCCTGAAGGTAATGAAAAGTTTTGTGAATGATTTCGGACTACCCGACAAGATCATCAGCGACAGAGGGTCATGTTTTACCTCAAGGCAATTTGAAGAATTCTGTCGAGGAAATGGAATACATCATACTCTGAACTCTACGAAACATCCGCAAGGGAACGGGATGGTCGAAAGAGTGAACCGAACAGTATTGTCCACTATAGCAACCAGTATCGAGGATCCGCGACGGAAGGATTGGGACCTGAAGATCAAGGAGGTAGAGCGAGACCTGAACAATGCGGTGAACAAGACGACGAATAAAACACCGTTCGAAACACTCCACGGCTATTCCCCTCGATTCCACGATGGGATACTTAGAAGATTAGCCGACGAAGACGTGGACCCATGGACCGAGCCGGATAGAATTCAAGAGAGTGTGAGATCCCAAATTGAGAACAAACAAGAAATTATGAAGACCTACTACGATAAGAAGAGGTGCCGTACAATCCAATTCGAAGTAGGAGAAATTGTAGTGATGAGGCATGTACCCAAAATGACGGGTGAACCAACCAAGGCACAACCCAAATATCGAGGACCTTTGATAATTACCGAGGTTCTGCCAAGCGACACGTATAGAGTGACTCAGTTAAGCGAAAGAACCAGTGGACGGTTCTACACGACAACGGCCCATATCAGTCAACTGAAGTCTTGGCACAGTGAAGAAGATGACTCAGCTACAGAAGAAAGTCCGGACGAGGAGCCAGAAGTAGAAGATACCCCCCGACGCAACCCACGACGTTCCTGCAACGCAAGGTTCAATCGAGGACGATTGAAATCCAGGAATGGCCGAATGTAGGCGCCATCCCGACCAGAGAGCCACAGATAAACAGATTATAAACGCACAGAATATAGAATCCGAGCTCCCCAGTAGAAGGAATACCCGGAAGACGACGGTACTCTCTGTTATATTTGTTGTTCACTATTATGATTTTGTTCTAATAAACACTACTAAATTATTTTATTGGATCCTCTCTTTCTTTTTCCCAGTAAGAAACGCCTACGGAAGCCAACAGTTCCACTTGATAAATCTGGAGATGTTTTGAACTTTGTTATTGACATAGTACACCTGGTCTTCCCTTATCTTTACAATGTCGAGCATTATCAATGTAAACACAAAGATTGAAGATCTTTGTTTTTCTTATCTAGTTTGAAGGAAAAACGTACATTATCACGCGGTTAATCTCATATAAGCGCCCAATTGATTTTTTAATTTTCTTTCAAAGTTATTCCATACTGATTTTTTTTTTTTGGTTGTTTATCTGATTCTTTATGCCGTCTTAAGAATATTTAGCGTGCTAGGATAAGCGTGATTTCGGAACTTTTCCTGTTATATATTTTAAAGGCATAGCCTGTGAAATGTAATAGTTCAGAATAGACCGAAGTATAGCGGTTTATATATATTCTAAATCTTTATTTATCCTAATAATTTCGCTTGTCATTTTATTTTGTCATCTTATGATTTGTCAATTTCTTGCTAACCGAGACAATACTTACCTCGAAGTATTTCGCTTTTTTTTTTTAATGTTTGGACATAATGTTCGTTTTACTATATAATCGTATGTATTTAGTTTTATCTATTCTCGGGTCTTTATCTTTGATTATTTAATTTTGTAATCCACTTATTTCATCTTACATTTTGTAAAGTGATGCAGCAGTATTTATTGACATCGTTTATATAATTATATCTTAGCAACTTTAGATGAGTCTGCATTATCTATTTATTTTTTTAATCTCCTTCGCAATTAGGCATGCACACTTATTGATATTTTTTTTTTTTTTAAAGCAGGCATTGAATAGATATGATGTATCCAGGGACAACCTCCATACTTTATTTCAATCTCTTGGGTATGGGAAGGAGAGACGCCTTTATGGCTTTAGCAGTTTGATTTTACTAAATAACTAAATATTGTGTGTATTATTCAACATTTCGTTTAAAGCATTCATTCTCTTGACTAAGGTACAGTGTCATGCGCAGTATTTGATTTTATTTTTTTGTCAACTTTATGTGAATATACGATTTTCTTTTAAAATCTAACCCCGATATTGTAGACAAGCGTATAGCTTAGCTCGCTCCTTTAAATCGTTGAATTGCCAATTTATTCTCGATATGGTATAATTCACGATGTTTGCGTGACGACCGAATCACGGTAAAATTTTCAAAATGGCGGTCGATGGACGCGTGTGTATTTACTCTATAGAGTGGTTGTATATACACATAGGTGCCTGCGGATTTGTTTAATTTTTATTAAGGTCTCCAGTCATATTTCTGTATTTAAGGCTTCACGCTTGAAATGTTCCATCCCCTCTTAATTCTTCACCATTATTTCTTTATAGGTTCAATATGACTTATAATTTGTAAACCAAGGCTTAACGATTTATTTCAAGTAATTTATCCAACACAAAATTTCCACTCGATAGATATGGAGGTACATTTTTTTTGTTGGTTTTGCCAGATTGTGCCTTTTGTCCTCTCTTATCTATATGGTATTTAACGTTTCAATATAATGATCTAAAGCATTTATCCTCTTATCTAATGCATATAATTCATGGACTTAATTAATTTATAAACGTTTTCAATCATGTTTTCCTGTATTGTCTAGTGATCTCATCCTACAGGTTTAATAGCATGCTAGTATTTCTTTTCTTTTATTCGATAATATGATTGCTTATTTTAATTTCTATGTCCATATATGAACAGAATGTCCAGGTCTAAGTGTTCGCTTCGAATATCGATCGTAAATAAGTTTAAACATACCTTCCCGAAATTCTCTTCCTTAGCCTTTATTTCGTGTAATGATCTTTTTTTTTTTTTTTTTGGTAACAACCGATATAGATTCCTGGAAACGCATACTAAATAAAAAAAAAACAGTATTTTTGATTATTTTATTAACCTTATATGAATGTGCATTTTCGTTTAAGACTTAACCCCGATATCTTAGGAAGGCGTATAGATTTGCTTGCTTCATCGAAACGTTGAATAGGATCATAATTTTTGATATGGCATAGTTTACTACAGATGATTACATGTCGAAATACAATCACAGCGAATTTCAAAATGGCGGCTAAAAGGACGCGCCAGGCAACCGACTTTTTGTTCCATGATGCCCCCAACTGCATATGATTTTGAATATCCTGTATACACTCTGACAAGGGAAGGTTATCTTGAATTGATAAATGTGCAATTTTTTTTGTCATAAGTAGAGATTTCCAAGATTCTATTTCTGAAACATTTTTTTTTTTGGATGAGGACAAATAAAACCATCTTGATAGTATTAAATTTTACAGTAAATATTTGCCAGCAGAAGGCATGATGAGATTACATGAAATTTAAACTAGTCATATGTTTAGTGTGTTCCTTCAGTTGTAATTTGGCACCGTCATAAAATAAAGAAATTGAACGGTGCGCTATATCTTGATGCTGGACATTTCTGTGTCAGGAAGGTGTAGTTATTCTGTTTAATGAGAATTCCAATAATTATCGAAATTTAGCAGATTATCATTGGGGATTTGAACAACTGTCTTGAAAAATTTTGAACAGCCTGAGTAGATAAAGGAATCCTGGAGTTAGAGTGGAGAATTTGTAGTACAGACTGACCACTCGACGCAGATAACTCTAGGGAACAATTATTGTGTTAATCCGCCGTAGACAAGAAGAACATTGATTCTCAGAATATTCGATAGGCAGAATTTCGAGAATTGATAAGGTCATGGTTAAAGTTTACAAAGGCATATGGGGGTAAAGACAGTGATTTAAACAAGATAAGAGGCAGCCTTATGTCTTAAGTACTTTCAGTGGAAGCAGATGCCACTGCAAATATTCAGGTCTAATAATTTTCAAATTTGAAGTCATGCATGACGGGTTAGCACGGGATTGACGCCTGAACTGGCTTTCACTGGGAAAAATCGAGCTTGCGAAAGAACTTGGAGAAGTGTGACATGTCACGCCATTGTACTAGGATATTGATTGAAGAGATTTATGTTGAGCCACTTGAAATTAGTGAAGAATTAAGAAATTAAGATCTTATTCTTTGAGTTTTATACTAATTTCAATTACGCGATATGGACGGTGTTATAAGTTGGGTGGAAATGATTCGGCCGCAATGGGATGGTCTCCTGGAGGAGGTACGATCAAATACTACTTATTGAATGCCGGGCGGGATCGCATGAAGCATTAAATGACATCAAGAAATGCTTAAAGAAACACCCTAGAAGATTGGGGATCGACAAAATGACGACATGGAAAATGCTCAACATTGTACATTGGCAGCAAAATGATATCTTGCTATTGTGTGGACAACCACTCCTTCCCGAAATGCGCAGCGGATGTTAGTCCCAGAATTAGGTCCTTTGAGGCGACACTTTCCTTTGCAGATGACATAAAGACGCATGACAAAACAGCACATGAGCCTTTAAACTAACTTCAATTCCTGCCATTAATTAATTTAGTTGACCAATAGCTATAGAACCGCTGGAGACCTCCATACCCTGTGTGAATATTTTAGTGAGAAATGAGCGATTCAATTCTATGAGCCATGAGGTATCCTGTAAGATCGGAGCTGTACCCCATTCATTTTTTTTTTTAATAGTAGCCAGTGCGAGATATTTCCAGAATGTTTGTTTCTTTTTTTTTTTCTAACTGTCATATAATTCGAAAACTAGAAAACTACACCATTTTGATACAGTTTACGTTTAGCACCCATGTGGACTCAATATGACCATTGAATGAAAAAATCGAAGACTAATGAGCGAGCCAACCTAAAGAGAACGAGTTTAATAGGCTTACAATCAATAGTTGAAGCAAACTATTCGCACAAATTTGTTATGTTCTCTCTCTAAATGATCTATGACATTATAGGTTTTCTTAACAAGGTAACTACCCCGCCGAGTGTATATGGAGTTATAAAGCTTAAAGGTCATAGGCTGTTGGAATAATATTACACTAGTAATAATTAATAGTTCATCCTGATATACAGCAGAGGCAGTGAGAATAGCGCCTCTACTAGTAAGCTATCATAACTAGTTAGTTTCAATGCACCCAGGAAGAGTTTATCTCCTCGAAGGGGAGATTAAAGGGGTGGAAACGGGTTCTTTGGAATTTTCCTCGAAATTCTGCGATGGCTCCCGCCCTGAACGAGTGTCAGACTTTTGTATAGAGCTGGCAGGGGAGGGATAGCCGCTACAGTAGTTCAAAATTAAGAGTGATAATAGATCGGGATCCAGATCCCGATGACGGGTTTCGAAGAGACTTCAGAGGGATGAAAGAGGTGTTGAAAGTGATGAAAAGGCGATGAAATATGATGAAAAATCAGTGAAGTGTTTAGAAAGTGATGGAAGAGAGATACGAGAGAGGTGATGAGAAGGGCGTTGAACTGTGTTATAAGGTGATGAATAAGAGATGAAATGTGTTTAAAGCGTTGAAGAGAGATGCGATGGAAGTAAGTCGAAAGGCCTTGAGGACAATGAAGGATGATGAAAGAATGAGAAAGCGTTGAATGTTGATGAGAAAGAGATAGAAAGATGCAGAAAGATGTTGAAAGAGAAAGAATTGAAAAAGGTTGGATAAAGAGTTTTGTAAATAGTAGATGAAGGTTGATAGAAGAAAGTACATTTAATGTGTAAAGCGTAGCTGTCGACCGCAATATCGCCTCGATAAAACTATTTCTTTTAAAACAATACATATTATGCACTGGGGGTTTGTGTAAGCTGACTTACCTAAGTTTCAGCGACTGTATACACTAATTTATATACATGGGTCTTTATTAATTACAATATTGGGTTATATATTGAATAACAAATATGTATTCTCCTTTTAAGAAGCAATTTTGGTTCTAATGTTGGTATATGATATTTAAGAGTTACTCAGTTTTTTTTTTATTAAACAACGATTTTGTCTTAATGATTATGGTGAACTTTGAAGAGTTTGCAGTTTTTTTTTATTTTTAAACTATAACGTGTGTTTTAAACTTCAAGTTTTTCCTACTTTATTATATGTTAACAATTTTGTCTGAGTGTCATGGTGAACTTTAAATAGTTTGCAGTTCTTCTTTTTTTTATTTTTAAACCATAACGTGTGTTCTAGTGGTAAATGACCGTTGAAAGGAGCTTTAACACCCTGTTTCAGTGTTTGTGTGTTATTTGTCTCAACCTTGTCTTTGTGCAGAATATCGCCTCACAACCTTGCTGTAGTGTTTTTGCCATCTTTAAAGATCTTCACCATTTGTTTTAATATTAATGTGTCATTTAGAGAAAATTGCCATAACCTCATCCTTATATAGTACACCGTTTTTTTTTACACCGTTTTATTTAATGAGCTATATGAGAGATTTTAGATGTAAAATAAGAGTTACTATTTACATGAGCCGAATCGACCCAGCAGTTAGAGCAAGAGGGGGGAAATCAGATGTTTCCTCCTTTCACGTGACGCCACTGTTTACCCCGACCGGTCGTGCCAGATAAGAGGGAATACCAGGAAACTCTGTCCTCCTGACATCGCTCCCTCAACACGAGGAACGGCATCCCGCTGCTTGCTAGTCGGTCACAAGACCTTAGGCAGTCTGTTCTTGCACTTCGGGGTTGTGATAGGGCTCCATGTTCGCTACAAGGACGACATCTTGGGTTTTCGTGTTCTCCTAGTGTAGAATTGGCTCAGCCCCATTTTAGTATAGTATATAATTAAGAGTTGTCTCACAACCTTGTTTTAATATGACACACCGTTTTGAAGAGCTTGTACAACCAATCAGGATATGATTTAGGAATATTTTAGTTTCTTTTTATTGTTATGTTACAATTTTATCCAGCAGTAGAACCAGAGGGACCACAAGAGACGACAATCTTGAGAAACCCGCTAGAGATAGTTAATAGAGACATTGGTGGCAATGTTGGCGGCGCTGAAGTACGCCATTCGACCAGGGTCAAGAAGCCCACTGAGTGTAGTTCATGCATAGGCTGCCAATAAGCAAAATCCATAGATTGTGTACTAAAGTTTAATTAAATTTTGATCATAGTATGGGGGGGTGAGAATGTGAGTTAAAGACCCTAGATTGTGGTCTTAAAGAAATTTCAGTTTTTTTTTATTGTGTGTGTGAGGAGGCTATTCTGTATTGATAGCAAATTGTGAATTAAGTTGTGAGTTCAATAGTATATTTTGTTTCGATCTTTTTATTGCAGGTTTTGGACAGAGGTTCAACCTCAAGATTAACTAAGGGACTTAGACGCTCTAGATAATTGCTGTGCTTGTAACATATTCGCTACGGGTTGATTCGGAATATGCGCTGGGTTAAAACTGGACACCCTATAACTCCATAGGTCCAGAATACAGTCCAAAGAGAATTTCTAATGAGAATGTGTAAGGCAATTACAGTCTAAGAATTGATATGATAGAGCAACAAGTAACCTCTGTTGTTAAACTCCAGAACGAGCTGGGTACTGAATGCCCTATAAGTCCAAAGAAAGAGTTTAGCTGAATAGCAGGGGAAGAGGAATGCTAATGATCCTATATGGGAAGCAGCGTTGTCAAAACACTTGTAGACCTATCATATTCGGCAATGAGGTAAATGCTTGAAGTTCAGTTCGCTCCATTTAAGTGCTAGTTTTGATGATTCGTTTGTCTAGACACCAAGTTTCAAGATAAGAAGATTTTCAAACTGTGAGACACATAGTTAAAGTGTTAGGTTAGATTTCAGCATTGATTATTAACAATCAATTTTTATTATTTTTTGTTTAAATATAAATAATGTTTATCTACGTATAGATAACTGATATATAGAGTTTGTATGAGGCATTAGTTTAAATTAATAGGGCTTTAGTCTCCACTTTGTTTTAATTAGAAAACTTTATTTGATTTCACATTGTGTCCTGAAAGATGTTATTATTTGTTAGGATCTATTGATATAGATAATTGAGTATTTTGGCCTTTGTAGCAGCTTTCAACCTTAGTTTGTATGCGTACCGCGAATGATAGGGGGGAGGGTGTATGAATGAATTGGTGCAATGAATGTAGAAAAAGGTTAAAAACTATTATATTGTGAGACCATAATACATTAGAATAGGGTTAAGGACTTTAATAGGATCGATTTTTTTTTATTTCGAGTTTTGTTAGGACCGAGAAGCCTCAAACAGGACAACTACAACTCTATTGTTAGGAAAATATTCGCTCCACTTTGTTAGGTCTCCTTTTAGAGGAGTGCAAATATTGATTTCTTTTATTAGGGTAATCAGTTACTCTATTTCATTATATCAACTTGAATTTTAAGAGTCGTAGATAATGATCATGTCTCGATTCTCAGACTGGAAGGTTGTGGGAGGTTATGATCAGACCAGAAAACCCACAAAACTTCTCCTCATTAGAGGGAACGGAGAGGTATCAGGTGAACTTTGTGCTAGGTGGGGGGATTCAGTTGCCGACGTCGCAGACTAAGTGTACAGCGACGAAAACCTCGGGTAACCGATCTGACATCGTAATTTACGACGCTTTGAGCGTGACTGAGATGAGGGTGGTTCAGACGGGAGGTTGAGAAGGTTCGGCGTGTTGAAGCTCCTCTATAAATTGCGCAGCTTGGAACCAATCTCCTATAGACAGAAACTTCGAAACATGCGCTGGGTAAGCAGTCCCTATAACTCCTTGATTTTAAGTCATAGTCTAAAGGGGGTTTCTAATGAGAGTTAACAATGAGGGAGCGTGGAAGAGACAAATTACGGTTAGACGAGGCGATTCCGTCTACAGATTTTTAGGTACCAGATAGCAAAGTGACAGATGGACTGTCCGGATTCTTTGCGTTTTATATCGCCCCAGGCTAGCAAGAGTTATTCACTTAATTAAAGACTATTAGTCTGCCATACGTTTAGTTAGAACGAATTTAAGTCTAAACATCAATTAATATGTAGAATTTTTTTTTTTTACGAGAGCAGCTCATTATAAGATAAGATAATTTTTTTTTATTAGTAGGGCACCAAAATGAACTTTTGAAGCAGATTGCCAGAACAAGCCAATATAGCGGTCCAGATTTGAAGAGGAATTATTATTATT
Organism: Cordylochernes scorpioides; assembly: GCA_030710605.1. NCBI lineage: Eukaryota > Metazoa > Arthropoda > Arachnida > Pseudoscorpiones > Chernetidae > Cordylochernes > Cordylochernes scorpioides. The sequence goes on from CP092874.1 coordinate 68,250,030, forward strand.
TTTTTTTTTTGGGAAGATCGAATATAAAATTTTTCGTTTTGACGGTAAAATGGCCTAGAGCAATGGGTTATTTTGTTTTACAAGATTTGTTTTCCAGAAAGGTACTAAGAACTCAGGTGGGAGGATATATATCACAAGATATGAGTTAGACCTAGTTTCTATTCATCATAATTTATTTCAGAGTTAGTTTGAGTATTTTATTAAAGGGATTTGTTGGTCAAAATTTATGAGTACACATTCTATGGATAAGCTAAACGATGTATAGTAGAGGTTAACAACAATGTTCAGCTAAGAACAAAGATGGGTGAGGTTGCCACCACAGATAAGGTAATTTAGGAATAGTCTGGTTTGGAGATGTATTGACTACCATGATTTCCTTCCTATATATTTTCCTTGATTTAAGAGAGACAGGGGACACGCCAGACAAACACTCCCAGTGACAAGGCTAGTAAGTACAAGTTTTATCTTTGTTAGATATTACACGAGTTTTGAGATACTAGTGAGATAACCTGGATCCCTCAGTGCATATCGTTTTATTATTTTTATATACCATATATCATATATTATTTTTTTTATTATACCCATATATATTTGTATATATAGAAAGCACGATTCATATCATAGATATGTGGCATTTTGGTAGCAGCGTTGTTACCATCTTCAGAAAAAATGCATTAGACAAGCTTTAATCACTGCATATATTATATTTTTGTGTATTTACCATAATATTCCCATAACAGTGTTGTTTTTTTTTTATCATACTTTTCAAGAAGTTTGGCATATTTACTATACAGTGGTAATATTTACTCATTTAATGTATCGCCCACCATGCTTACCCTTCTCCATTAATTATCAGTATGTAAGTTCATATATAGATAAGTCACAGTTTAAGCTTCAGACTACAAAGGGATAAGAGAACAAGACCGATCACAGAACAAATAATTGATATGTGTGACATTTTGGTAGCAGCATTGTTACCATCTTCGGACAAATGTACCGAATGAAGATTTTATTCACAATTTATATATTCATTTGTATTCATTATATATATATATATATCAAACAATTCCTTTTTTTTTTACTTATAGTAAATATCCATTTTAATATTTTTTATTTTTATCTAACATCGCGTATATCCACATTGTTCCATTTTTTTTTTGCATACATCGTATCCGTGCAACTCTAATATGTATATTTTTTTTTACGTTTCTGTTTTACCCTATTATTATTAATGCCATCGATAGGAGCTGCAACTTTAGATTTTTTTTTCTTACTATCATTGTCATTTTGAACATGTATAGCCATTCCTTTGCTGCCATATGTATCATATAGGGTTAATAAAGTTTTTTTTTAGATGTGTTTTAGGAATTGGGCATATCTACAATACACACACAATTCCTTGACGCCCATAATTATTATGTTAACCCGAATGGCATAAGAATCTGTTTGCACAGAATCTGTGTATAGACCACCCCATCTCCACCCACTGGGACTGCGGTCGGGGATGTGTGGATTCGACTCACATCTGGGTCAAGATTCCCTAGAATACAGACAGCAAAAAGGATGGGCTTAGTACATTGCCCATAGAATGGTAGGATAGAACTTCCTTCCGTAATCACGATGAATTAACCTGCCCCAGGTTCCAGGGCCCGTCTGTTTCCCCTTTGCCGGAGTGTCAGTGATTGCATAGTGGTATCGTAAAAGAATGCATTTCTCCCAATTTCATATTTTCTCATGGAATATTTGATCAGATATGAATTGAAATAAACTCATTCTTTCACTCTGGCAGGGGAGGAATTGTTGGGTCACATTTCAACAAACAGACCCAACAAAGATGTAAACATTCTTTTACATCCTATGTACATACACGCAGTGTCTCGCCGAAAGTGTTTGGTGTACAGATGGATGTCCCACGGCAATGGCCGACGGTGGTTCAAAGACCAAGCCGGGGGAGACGCAGCCCTGGACGTGAATACTAAGATATATCAAGGGAAGGCACAGCCCTGGACGCGATTCCAAGATCTACTGGAGGAGGATGATATCGGCCCCTGATTAAGTAGTCAGAAGCCCGACGAAAACAGAAGCAGGAGTCCAACCACAACATTAGCAGAAAGCTGACGGACAGTGGAGAAGTCACCTCAACAAGAAGAAACGGACATCGAGCATGCGCCTTTGTAAAACCTCCCTTTTAATTCTTGTATATATATGACCTGTGACATCACATTTTGATAGATGGGGACCATTTATTAATATTTTTTGGGATTTCTTAAAGAAGAAATTAGCATATAAGTCTCTCAGAGGGGTAGCATCCTAAAATTGGATTTTAATTCCATTGTTAATTTAAATTTATCTCTCAATAAGACAGATAAATTCTGAATTTTGGTTAATATTTATTTTAAATTGATCTTTCATAAGCCGGGTAAGAATATTTCTAATTCATAATTATTCTTAAAAATAAAAATTTAATAAAATACTATTTTCTCTCAATAAGACAGATAAATTCTGAATTTTGGTTAATATTTATGTTAAATTGATCTTTCATAAGCCGTGTAAGAATATTTCTAATTCATAATTTTTTTTTTAAATAAAAATTTAATAAAATATTATTTTATTCCTTAAATTTTAACTATAATAATATTTTTTTTTTAATTTAATATTTCGAGAATTTAGTATATTCAAGATTTATTATTCTGTGGGAGTTTGGGATTGAGGGCGCTGAAGAAAAGGGATAGGGGGCGAGATTTTTTTTTGGGCGGGATCGAGCAACCATTCAGTATTGACCAAGCTTTTGAAAGGGGCACATGAGATCTCTCATCTGGAGACAGGTATGTAGTCGAGAATTTTAGGTAAGTTTTAACATAGATTTTTGTTGTAAGGTCTATATAGAAACATGACGAAGTCATGATAGATATAATGGATTTTTTTTTGTCTAATCAAGACGTCTTGTCATTTATGGCGAGTTTATACTGAGAGAGGGACTTATCCATGCTTTAATAGATAAATTATATCTTGCCCAAGCAAGATCACCTTTGAAATGAGGCGTTATAGATTTATATTATGTTAAATAAAAACCATAGCAATACAAGATTTAGATAGACCATATAATTTCAGATATGTCCTTTTTGTATTTAGGAATTTAGGATATTAAACCTGTTAAGAATATTGGATTTTCTATATTTTTACCTAATTATGTCATGTCATAGTAAATACAATTTGTTTTATTTTTTTATTTTTTGAAAAATCCCTTTCTTTGTCGAATAAAGTTGATGCGGTAAATTATATAATGTGTACTAATGTCTATATTAAACCACATATCACACATAAACCTTGGTGCGTATGTTATAGATATTGAGGGTATTATAAGAAGTTCATTGCCTTACCATAAACTGTGAATATGTATACACCTAGACTTTTTTTATGAGTTAGATGAGATCAAGATATAGATGTCTTTACAATCGATGCTCAATTACAAGACACATGTAAATCCGAGTGTGCCGTATATGATGTAATGTAAGAGCGTATCTTACGTCCCAAATTTTATCTTGGAACAAACTACATATTTTGATTGTTAATATGGATCTTTGTGTTCGTTGTACCATATCGAGTGTATATCTGAGTGTAAATTTGGTTATTACACATGTTGATGTAAGCATTTGGCGAGTGTTACATTTGCATGTCTAAGTCAAAAGATGGAATTTAGTCATCTAGATGTAGGAGTGAGTCTTACATTGATACTCAACTATAGGTCACATGTAAATCTGGGCGTGTACTATATTCATCGTATGTATATAAATATATATAGATATATATTTCCAAATGTAATGTAAGAGGAATCCTACAGAAACTGGGCGTGCAGTGCGAGACCAAAGATTCAAGGACTAGGCGCTGATACTTGTTCCCGACGCCCTTGTAAACGCATACGGCGCTGTCCAAATTGAACGAGTAGTGTTGTATACTTTGTCAATTTAATATCACATGTGTTTCTGTAAGTAAATTTTTTTAAATAGTGTTAAATTGAGTTTTAAAGCTTAAAAAAATATTTTTAATGCATATAAGATATTACGATGTACTAGAGCGCCATCTATTATCAAATTATAAAACTATTTTAGAGGCGTAATATTCCTTTTGAAATAAAACTATTTCTGCTGTCCTTACTGCGATGGAAAAATTAAAGGGAGGGCCTGGCTCATCAGTGGTGAACCCTCCCAGCGGTTTCGCCAGTTTAATCTACCATACCGCTGTTATATTGCATTTTTGGAACTTCCTTTTATAGGTGACTGTTGTAAGACTCTTGGAATGGGTATTTTAGAAGAACTATGGACATAAGCTTTTAGAACAGCAGAATTAAATATAATTATAAATATATAATATGCTTCGAGCAATCGCTCTTCCGCAAATATCAAATTGTGTCTTTTATTAGAACAATAATGTTACGATGTACTAGAGCGCCATCTATTATCAAATTATAAAACTATTTTAGAGGCGTAATATTCCTTTTGAAATAAAACTATTTCTGCTGTCCTTACTGCGATGGAAAAATTAAAGGGAGGGCCTGGCTCATCAGTGGTGAACCCTCCCAGCGGTTTCGCCAGTTTAATCTACCATACCGCTGTTATATTGCATTTTTGGAACTTCCTCTAAAATAGTTTTATAATTTGATAATAGATGGCGCTCTAGTACATCGTAACATTATTGTTCTAATAAAAGACACAATTTGATATTTGCGGAAGAGCGATTGCTCGAAGCATATTATATATTTATAATTATATTTAATTCTGCTGTTCTAAAAGCTTATGTCCATAGTTCTTCTAAAATACCCATTCCAAGAGTCTTACAACAGTCACCTATAAAAGGAAGTTCCAAAAATGCAATATAACAGCGGTATGGTAGATTAAACTGGCGAAACCGCTGGGAGGGTTCACCACTGATGAGCCAGGCCCTCCCTTTAATTTTTCCATCGCAGTAAGGACAGCAGAAATAGTTTTATTTCAAAAGGAATATTACGCCTCTAAAATAGTTTTATAATTTGATAATAGATGGCGCTCTAGTACATCGTAACATTATTGTTCTAATAAAAGACACAATTTGATATTTGCGGAAGAGCGATTGCTCGAAGCATATTATATATTTATAATTATATTTAATTCTGCTGTTCTAAAAGCTTATGTCCATAGTTCTTCTAAAATACCCATTCCAAGAGTCTTACAACAGTCACCTATAAAAGGAAGTTCCAAAAATGCAATATAACAGCGGTATGGTAGATTAAACTGGCGAAACCGCTGGGAGGGTTCACCACTGATGAGCCAGGCCCTCCCTTTAATTTTTCCATCGCAGTAAGGACAGCAGAAATAGTTTTATTTCAAAAGGAATATTACGCCTCTAAAATAGTTTTATAATATAAGATATTCATATAGAATTTACATATAAATATTTTGCAAATATAAAAATTTACGAAACTTGCTCCCCAGGCATGATGAATAAAGTTGGAAAAAAAGAAAAATTGAAAAGGAGATATACTGTATCATATAAAAATGCATTGTATAAAATCCTATAACGCGATTTCATACAACATGGAACACATTGATCGCGTTATAGGAGAGTTTACTGTATATGATATTCTTGTGTAATATAATAAAAAATATATAATAATAACTCTTTTGAAATTAGTTTACTTCCTATGATTCCAGGATTTAATTATTGTGATTTTCAAAAGTTATATATTTTATTCTAGATACACATTAAATAACACACACATATTTCTAAATGTGTATTTATTTTAATATTCAAAAATTAATAATTATTGGAAGAAGCTTCTATGAATGACATTATTTATTATTTTTAAAAATAATTTTGCACTCGCTTTTGCCGCTTTTTTTTTTTTTTTAATTTTGAAATTGGGATATTTGATCGAATGACGATAGAAAGTATAAAACATCCTGTATATGTTTTACATCTTTTTATTATATATTATAAAATTAAACTCTAAAGAACACCCATTTTCTCAACTATTTATTTTACTCTCTAATAGAGAAATTTATGGATTAAAATTGTAAGTATAAAGCCTGATAATTGTTTGGAGATTCAAAAGTAATATTTATTACTAAATACATATTATTGGGTCATTTAAAACATGATAGTTAAAAGGTATTGATTTTATTGTAGAAAATAAGCAGAATACTTCAAAAACGAGAAAAAAAGTTGATAATTTGAATTCTTGTAAAATAGAACATCAAATTATAAATTTTAACAATAATATATCCTAAATAAATTTTCTATCAGTACAATTAAGCCTCCCCAATCATACAATAGTATTATATATTTATTTACATTCCAAATCTAATACGTGATATCCATAGTCAACTGAGGGGAATGGATGATAGATATCAGAATGCCAAATACATTTCACATAGTATTCATTTATTTTCTGTTGTGAATCTTGCTGGTGGACAACTGTTCCTAGGTGGGTTCCTTCTGGGCAAGATCCCGTCATGAGCTGGACACACATAGTGAGAATTTTCTCCAGCAGTATCTCTCTCTTCTTGTATCTCCATACTTGTTTGCACTTTATTGGCCTCCCTTGATCTTGCTACCTTGGTCTGGTACAATAAAACCCTCCCAGCAGTTTAATCTACCACACCACTGTAAAATTACATTTTACTGTTTTCCTTTTATACTGATACTGAAGATAGCATCTTTATTTGCTGTAAGGGCAATTAAAAAATAAGTTTTAAAAAATCATACAAATAATTTAAATTTCTTATTACAGATTTTGTGCCAATTCATCATATTATAATTGTTTTAAAAAGAATACTTGATGTTTGTGGAAGAGAAATTCTTCAAAGCATATTATATATTTATAATAATATATATTTCTACTTTCCTCGAAGCATATGTCCATATTTCATTTAAAATACCTATCCCAAGAGGCCAGTATCATTATAAAAGTAAAGCTGCAATATTCCAGCAGTATGGTAGATTAAACTGGTGAAACCACTAGAGGGGTTCACCACTGAAGGGCCACGCCGTGCCATTAATTTTTCATTGCAGTAAGGGCCGTAGAAAATTGTTTAATATAAAAAATAATCCTATGTGACTGAAATACATCCAATATCTTATAACAGATGGTGTGGTAATATCATGCTTTTATTTTCTCTCCTTCATTTGTTCTTCTATCTTGATCTGACTTAGAACAATTCCTAACCCTCTTAATTCAATCTACACTCTATTTCTTTATAATTTTCCTGAGTGGTCTATATGAATTAGTTTCACATAACCATTTATCTCTACTTTGTACACACTGCCACCTAAGAATTATACCTGGTATTCACATTTTCTGCATTATATACAGTAAAACCTCTCTATAGTGAACCCCAATGGGACAGAGCTTTTGGTTCACTATAGCCACGTTTTGGCCATTTTCTTGGAACTTTTCTAAATTTTTAGACCGTATAATTAAAAAACAGCCATTCAAACAGGAAAAGGCAGCCACTTAATAATGGTCACTTTGTTTTAATTCCCTAAATTGACATATTTCTTTACAGTAATGCTGAATATCAAAAGAAGTCATTTGTTAATAAGTTCTTCTTATCATTGGCATACATGTTTATATATAAACCTATGTATTATTTAAAAATTAAGCCAAATCCCCTAGGCAACACATTATTAATTATATATTTAAAAGGTATAAGAGTATTTTAGAACATATTTCTCAATTAATATAATACTATATTTATTTGAAAAAAGCCTCTAATACCTTGTTGTTTGAAAAGTGAAATTTGAGAATCAGAATTGTTTTAAAATATCGTTATTTCCATCAAAGGAATGAAGCACCGTGTATTCTGAATCAATTGAAGATGAATTAAAAGTATCCAATTCAGAAAAATCGGACGCGAAACATGCTGATACTATAACATGATCGGTAAAATTGCAATAAAAAAACTCCAATTTGCGAATACAAAATCGGTAGTAAAACGGCCGGCCAGGGGGAATATCCGCGAACCCTGAAGGATTCATATACGACTTTAAAATAGAACGGTAGTGGTAGTTTTTGAGAATTTATAAGTCGATTTGTTTGGGGCTCATGAGACACAAGGAACTTGGGGGAACTGTTTTTTTTTTTTTTTCTTCTTCCTATTCCAGTTTCCACATATTCTTCTGAAGTGTATATTAAATTTTGTTTTTAACCTGTTATTCAAACTATTTCTGGCATTTAAATTATTCTAAACTAGCAGACGTTCCCGGCTTCGCCCGGGTTTTACCCGAGTAAAGGTTTGTCTAGCGAACATTTGTTAAAACAATTCTCTATAAACTTATTAAAAAAAAAAGATATATTTTGATAATTTGAAACTCGTGAATTTGAATCTCTCGATAAAGTGAACATTTTTTCACGGTCCCTTGAAAAATACTCGATAAGTTGAATAAAATCGATGGTAATTGGAAGATAAAGGAATAGTATCTTGCCTTGGAATTGTATTATTATTCTTGTCTCAAATAAATCGCCGTGTCATCCTGAATTTTGTTTTTCCTAATTTTCTACATTACAAAATCATCGTTTTATCTAGTGAACATTTTTTCCCGGTTGGTATGCTTACAGGACGAAACTATTCAAAAGCTTCTATATAAGTTATTTAAATTTAGTATCGCATTTATATTTATTCGAATTTTATATTTAAACGATACTCATTATTTCTTTTGATTTTTATATATCGTATATATCGTCTTGCACAATTATTTAAACTTTTTAAAATAAAATACAATACTTAAAATAAAATATGTTTCTTATAAAATCTAAAATTATAAAATAAAATTCCCACGCTCTACGGGCGGAGATCAGAGCTTGGTTAAGTGGTTTTGTCAGTGTAGAGGACAAAACGTTCCATCGGCGGTTTCATGTTCAAGTATTTCGCGCAGTCTCTTGGGATTAAAGGATTTGCTTCAAGCAAGGGGTGGCTCTCAAATTATATATATAAAAAAAAACTACACAGGATATCATTAAAAAGATCTATAGAGAGAGCTCCAGCGTGGATATTTCCATTTGTTCGCAAAGGATTGACGACCTAAACCATCTTTTGAATGGCTATGACCTATGGTTATTGTCTGATTTCTACTAATTCAAAAATGAATAGAGATTCGTATCAAGCAAATTCAAAGGGAAAACAGGAAACTTTTATCAAGTTGGTATGCTTACAGGACGAAACTATGCAAAAGCTTCTATATAAGTTATTTAATTTTTAGTATCGCATTTATATTTATTCGAATTTTATATTTAAACGATACTCATTATTTCTTTTGATTTTTATATATTGCATATATTGTCTTGCACAATTATTTAAACTTTTTTAAATAAAGTACAATACTTAAAATAAAATGTTTCTTATACAATCTAAAATTAGAGAATAAACTTTTAAATCGGTAACCTCAAGGAGATAGCCATTATAAAGCACTAATATTTGAATTAGTTTTACCTAATATATTAGCCCTGAAAGACCCAAGGTCATCAGGCGTGGAGCAGACTTTCTGCCTAAGCCTATCTCCATAGCAAGGTAGCGCTGCTTGCAAGTTAAATCTACAAATCTGCAAATAACTCTAAGGATATTCAAGAAATTATTTTTCCAAAACCTTCCCCGGGATATACCTAATAATATCCCAAAATTTCACGGCGATTGGATGTATGGTTTTTGAATCTATAGAGTACAGACAGACAGACATTCATTTTTATATACAGTAAAACCCCGCTAATACGAACCCTGGATATAACGAACCTTCCCCTATAACGAACCCACGCCGATTCCATTTCATTGAAAATACCATCGTTATAACGAACTTTGAATTTTTTAGAATAACGAACTACCCCTATAACGAACCTATTTTCGGTCCCAAAATAATAAAATCTATTTAAAATACTATGCTTATAATGAACTTGGAATTGTAACTAAAAAAAAATAAAAACAACAAAGTTTTGAGCATGTTTCAGCTCGCGGATCGCGATTTCAAAACAATAAATTTAGCGGCATTGTTTGTTTTGATTTTTGCGCTTTATTTTCTCTGTATATTGTATAAATTTTAACACATTACTCTTTTATTAGATAGAATATATTTGCGTCCATTAAATTTGAAATATAAAAAATACAAATGGCTTCAAAAATGAAAAAAACAAAGGCATTTTAAAAACAAAAGCGTTACTTCTTAAAAAAAAAAAAAAAGGCCCTTTTCAGAACTTTTCAAAGTGAAACAACACAGGAAAAATGTTAAGAACATATTAAAATAAGAGAATATAACTTTTTTATTATAAAAGATAAAATATAAAGCTATTAAAAATTGTTACAAAGAGGAATCAACCTCAACTTTTGCCGTGATCGCGATCGTACGTTTTAGGGCTTAAAAAAAAAAGTCCAAATAAACGGTCCAGTGATTTAACAAAAACTATTTTTATGCCATTAACTATGGTGATTTTAAAGTCAGGAATGTTTTACATGACACGTTAAAAAAAAAAACGAACTCTAAACCTAGAAGAATATGTGGAAAAATGAAATGGAAGTAAAACACTAACTTTATTTGAATGGTGCAATGCTTGAAGAGTGCTTTGAAGCAACAAGGTGTTAGAGCCATTTTTCTAACTAAACATTGTATTATATAATGTGATAATGATGTTTTAAAATCATTTTATATCTTTGAATATATATTTAATAAAACTTTGCCTAGGATTTGTCTTGATTTTTAAATTAGACATAGAGGTACATGTATGTTAATGATAAGAAGAACCTATCATCTAATGATTTTTATTATTATTCAGTATTAATATAAGGAAATTGGTCAATTAAAGGAATTAAAACAAAGTGACCACTATTAAGAGGCAACCTCTTCTTGTGTGTATGGCTGTCCTTTAAATATACGTTCTAAAAATTTTGAAAAGTAAAAAAAAAATGGCCAAACCGTGACTATAGTGAACCGCTATCACTCGCAGTCCTCTCATTAGTAAGCCGTTCTCTTCCCCTATCTCGTCGCGAACATCGTAGAAAGAGCGTTCTAAGGGAGAGAGCTGACATTTGGCGGGCCAACCGTTTTTGGAATAAAATGACACATTTTGAAGGGTAGGCTCCAGCTTCTGGTTGAGGGCTATTTTGGCAAGTCTGTCGTGGATTGATGCAGGACGATGCTATACACAAAATGTTCAACTTCTTCCTGGAGCTCTTCATCTTCAGGAAGATGACCTGGAAGTGGTTGTCTTGATAGGGCATCAGCGGTGATTAGGTCCTTTCCTGGTGTATGAAAGATATGAAACGAGAACTGTAGCATCCTCATACGGTACCGTTGAAGCCTTGGCGTTAGATCGTTCAGATATTTAGTGGTGAAGATGGGGACTAAGGGTTTGTGATCTGTTTCGACGAAGAAGGTTTTTCCCACCACAAAGTCCTTGAAGCGCTCACACGCCCATGTGATTGCAAGGGCTTCCTTCTCTATTTGAGCGTATCCCTGCTCCGTCTTTGTCAACGTCAGTGATCCAAAGGCCACTGGGCGCCACTCGTTGGCTTCATGCTCTTGCTTGAGGACAGCTCCCAGACCATATGATGATGCATCGGCTGAGACCATGGTCTTCTTATAGATGTCAAAGCTTGCCAGAACTCGCTCACTGGCCAGAAGGTATTTGACTTTCTCGAACGCTTTTTTCTGTGGTGAGCCCCAGATGAAACTCACATTTTTCTTTCTTAGGTCATTAAGTGGCTTTGTGATTTCTGCTAGATTTGAAACAAAGCGGCCTAGGAAATTGACCATGCCCATTAAACGTTGCACCCCTTGCAAGTCAGCTGGCGGTTTCATCTCGGCGATGGCTTTGACTTTTTTTTGTCCACCCTGATACCATGTTCGTCGATGTAATGTCCCAAGAATGTGACGTTGCTTACACCGAACTGGCACTTTTCTTTGTTAAGAGTAATCTCTGAGTTCTTCAGGCATCTCAAAACTTCGCGTAGTGTCTCGTCATGCACTTCCTTTCTCTTTGCGAAAATTGAGATGTCATCCATGTGACAGATTACCCCATTGATTCCGCGTAGGGGAGCTGACATATGTTTCTGGAAGTGTTCTGGAGCGCTGGAAATCCCAAAGGGAAGCCTTTTGAATTTATATCTGCCAAAGGGCGTAATGAAAGTCGTCAGCGTTTGGCTTTCTTCAGAGAGTTTAATCTGCCAAAATCCGCTGTTAGCATCCAGCTTGGAAAAGATGTTGGCCTCGTTGAGTTGAGCTAGTTGATGTTCAAGGACAGGAAGCGGGTGAAGCTCACGTTCCACACTCAGGTTAAGCCGGGACAAGTCTACACAGATCCTGGTTTTCCCGTTTGGCTTTCCAGCTAGGACGATCGGTGCGCACCACTCCGTTGGCTCATCAACTAGTTCGATGATTTCTTGAGCCACCATCGCTTCCAGTTGCTCTTTCAACTTCGGCATGAGCGGAAGAGGTACTCGTCTTGGGACTGTTACGGAGATGGGCTTGGCACCTTCCTTCAACTTGATGTGATAGGGCTGTTCAAGAAGCCCCAGTCCTTCAAATAGCTTAGGGAACTCTCGTTCTGGATTGACATCCGTTGTTCCGTTGATGACAAGATCATTTCGTCTGACGAGTTGGAGGTCTTCACAGGCCCCGACACCCAGCAGAGGTTGCTCCAAATGGTTGACCACGTACACGGTATCCTTCATTTCACGTGTGTTAGCTCGGAGCTTCGCCATGAAGGTCCCAGCATTCTCAATCTTTGGTTCGCGGCTGCCATCAGTTGGCCGTCGGTAAGCGTCAGTTGGACGTTGCTGAAATACCACTTGTACAAGGAAAATGGTATTAGTATCACATCCGAGCCCAGATCCAACTTGAAGCGGATTGCAGTGCCGTTGACTCTTACTGTTGACTTCCACCTGGTCTTTCTGCTTCCCAGCGTAGGTTCGCGGACAGCATATACAAATGAGACCTCCGGCGCTGGGGTTTCCTCCGAGGATATGGCGTTCACCTTATTGTTTTTTCTTCGCCAGAGATTAGTGTAATGGCCCTTTTTCACGCACTTTCCACAGACCTTGTCCTTAGCTGGGCACTTATCTCTGTAATGATAATTATGTTTGGTAGTCCTACAGTTAAAGCAGGTTGGGAATTTTTTTCCTTTGTCTGTTTCCTTGGCACTGTGTTAGTCTAGACGTTGATCTGCCATTGTCCTTGCCATGACCTGATGCTTTAGGGTTCTGCTTGGCCACTTTCTGCGTTGTGTCGACCTGCAATGTAGAGGGGTTAAGATCCTGTTGTTCAAGCATCACACCTTCCCACTGACGGGCGATCTCGGCTCATACACCATGTTACGTTTGCCAATAAAGTGGTTGTCAAACGCTTCAATGACTTTGTCGAGGTTCTTTGCGTCATCTGCTGAGAGATTGAACGCAGAGTGGATTTCCTCAGCCCTCTCCCCCATAAGATATATCAATGCTGTGATCTGATATTCTTGTTCCTTGGCGTTCAAGTTGGAGAGAAGTCTGTATCGAGAAAATCGCTGTTTCCAGCTTGGCCAATCCTTAGAGTTGAAACTGAAGTTAGCAGGCGGAAGGAAGGAATTTGATTCCATGTCAGGTTTGATTGTACAAGAGTGGAATTAATTAAAAAGGCACTTACTTGGGCTCTTCACGATCCCGCCGCTGCCACCATGTTTTTCCTTGCAGCCCTTGGAATTACCATTCTTGTGCCCCTTAAAAAACATTCATCCTCCAAAGTCAATTCATTTTGAAAATATCGGCTTATGTTGTCTGCTTTCTCTGGCCATCCATGCCCAATATAAAATTTCACTCTTGCTAGTATGGGATCATGGTCAGCTGATTGGCAACATCTTCGACTTCAATGGTAAATCTTCTATTTAAGACACATTATATATTCCACTTATTTGCAGTATTTCTTCATAGTAGAATTCCATGTTCCTGTGATTTTTTAAACTTGATTTAAAATTGGAATTTATAGTTAATTTTTTTTCTCAAGATTTGTGTGATGAGATATTTGGGAGCTGTCTCTTGTGAAACTAATATCTCCTCTTTTTTTCTATATGGTACAGATCTGCACCAAATTCTGCCAGTATGTTTGGAGAGATATTTCAGAGACCACAATGAATTGTAACAGCAGTTCCAACTAAAAGGACCTCTGGTTTCACAGATGGATTCTCTGACCAACTTGGAATAAAGACAGCTCTGAGCCACATGGTCCGAGCCATCTTGATCCATCTCAGCAAATGAAGGTGAGATATCAAACTTGCTAACTGTATATTCTGAATCAATTGAAGATGAATTAAAAGTATCCAATTCAGAAAAATCGGACGCGAAACATGTTGATAAGATAACACGATCGGTAAAATTGCGAATAAAAAACGCCAATTTGCAAACACAAAATCGGTGGTAAACGGCTGGCCAGGGGGAATATCCACGAACCCTGAATGAGTCATATACCTAACAAGAATTCCATTCTAATAATAGAACTGTAGTGGTAGTTTTTGAGAATCTATAAGTCGATTTGTTTGTGGCTCATGAGACACGGGGGAACTTGGGGAAACTATTTTTTTTTCTTCTTTTCCAATTCCAGTTTCCACATATTCTTCTGAAGTGTATATTAAATTTTGTTTTTAACCTGTTATTTTCAGACCATTTCTGGCTTTTATGTTTTAGACTAGGTTAAACTTGATATAGAACGCTTCTAAAAAGCATGCTGCCACTATTTCAAAATTGTCGAATGCAAAGATATTCTATTAAATGAAAGTATAACGTGTAAAAATTCTTACAACATACAGCAAAAATAAAATGGAAATGAAAACAAAAATGCCGCTAATTTTTTGTTTTGAGATTGCGATCCGTTAGCTGAAACATGCTCTAAATTTTGTTTTTTTTTTAAATTTTTTAAATCGCAATTTTAAGTTAGTTATAAGCCTAATATTTTTAATAGATTTCATCTTTTCAGGACCGAAAATTGGTTCGTTATAGGGGTAGTTCGTTATTTTAAAAATCGCAAAGTTTGTTATAACGGTGGTATTTTCAATGGAATGGAATCGGGAATCGCCATGGGTTCGTTATAAGGGAAGGTTCGCTATATCCAGGGTTCGTATTTGCGGGGTTTTACTCTATGTATTATTGCCATTTTGTCCCTGATACTCAAAGTTAATCATGAAAATAAAAAAATAAATACAAAAAAAGTACATACAATGGTTTCAATTAATATCATTAATT
Source organism: Cordylochernes scorpioides (assembly GCA_030710605.1). Lineage (NCBI taxonomy): Eukaryota > Metazoa > Arthropoda > Arachnida > Pseudoscorpiones > Chernetidae > Cordylochernes > Cordylochernes scorpioides. The sequence continues at coordinate 68,265,257 of CP092874.1, forward strand.
GATATTATAAAGCAATTTTAAAAAAATATTATTTCTGGGAGTTAGATGATTACTTAATCATCTAACCTTAATTCAACACTTCCTTTAATTCAACAGAAAGCTCTGATCACTTGGGATGTTGAATTAAAGAGGTTCGAACTGTAGTTAACAGGTTTTCAAAAATTTTTGCCTGCACTTTGGGGGTTGTAGAGTGTTCAGAGGTATACCAAACAAATGCGAAGAAACCCGATCTCTTTCACACTTTCATGATCCCCAAAAACTCAAAATCTGTTTAATAATGACAACTTCCAGTGATTATCGTCAGCACTCCATTCTCAGCATAAAGTCCCGAGTATATTTTGGTAAATTCAGGTAGCGTCTTAGAAAGTTGTTCTGAAATTTATCAAGTGCTCAAAAGGGTGCCGTGTATAACACTTGAGGCAAGATTGTCGAATCGAATATTTTCAATACCGCATTTAAAGAGTTCATCTTGGATTTTGTCAAGACCTCCCATACGGCACCAATTGCTGCCAGGGCTTTCCTCTTGTAATATGCAGATACTTTGTTTAGTGAATTTGCAGTTGTAAGTGGGTATCCTAAGTATTGATATTTCGTAATAACAAACAGCTGCCTCTCACCCCAAAAGCAATCATAGATTCACCAATCAGGACAATGTCGTCGACATATAGCACAAGATGAACATTCCCATAATTTGAGAAGTATATTTCAGGTAATATCAAAAGAACTACTAAATACAGTCGAACCTCTTTAATTCAACACCCCAAGGGATCAGAGCTTTCGGTTGAATTAAAGAAAGTGTTGAATTAAGGTTAGATGATTAGCTAATCATCTAACTAGCTAAAATAATATATATATTTTTTTATAAATAGCTTTGTAATATAAATTAAAGATATTAATTGAAACCATTGTGTGTGTACTTTTTTATATTTATTTTTTATTTTCATGATTAACTTTTAGTATCTGGGACAAAATGGCAATAATACATATTTTCAAAACAAATACAATTTTATTCCAATTGAATAATAGTTTAAAGAAAATAAATATGGAAAATAAAAAGAAAATTAAAAAATATTATTTGAAAATAATCAAGATTAAAAAAAAAATCTTTTATAGATGTCTGTTTTTCTCTGAAATCCTATTCAGGATGTATTCCAGATGGTCTATTTTTAAAAGACATGCATGCCTTTCTTCCTCAGAAATGTCTTTTAAATAACAAAGAGTTTTTATTGTATTAAAGGTATCCACTTCTGCTGCAGGTGTTATTGATGTTTTGTTTAAATCTTTTTCTGTTGGCTCTACCTCTTCATCTTCTTCTTTTCCCATTACCTCCTTTGCAATTTCTTCAATGGACTGTTCCCCAGCAACTTGCACATCTTTATCAACTTCCAAGACGTCAATATAGTTGACATCAATGGCTTGATGTTTTTTTAATGCCTCAAAACATCTGTTCATTTCTTCTTCAACAACTTCTTCCATTGCTTCATCCATCACAAATCCTGAATGAGAAAAACAATTTTTTATTGTGGAAGAACTAACCCCAACCCATGCAGCCTCTAGCCAGCTAATTGCAAAGAGTAAATGTACTTGAGCATTTTTTTTCTTCCATGCAAGTGAGAAGATACGTTATCATTTGTTTCCTATATTGGTCTTTTAGGGCTTCTTGATACCCATATCACAGGGTTGTAATGCACTTGTAGTTAGGGCGGGCAAAAATCTTATTTCAATGTTCTGTAACCCTTCAGGTATTTGGTGGGCTGGGCAATTATCTAAAATTAATAAAAATTTTCTTTCTCTTCTTTTGAATATTTGGCCCAATTTTTTCAGCCAATCCGTAAAAATTACCCCAGTCATCCAGACTTTTTCATTAAAATGATAATTTGAGGGAATATTCATGCCATGGAAGCATCGTGGTCTTCTATATTTCCCAATATAAAGTAAAGGCAGTTTTTCACTTCCATCCATATTACAGCATCCCAACACTGTAATTCTCTCTTTAGACTTCTTACCCCCTTCACATTTCTCACCTCTGATAGTCATTGTTTGATTAGGCAAAAGTTTATAAAATAACCCTGTTTCATCAGCATTGAAAATGTCCTGTGGGCTGTATTTAGCTAAAAGTGAAGGAATAAACCCACTTTTCCAAGTGGCTACACTATTGGCATCTACACTTCCAGCTTCTCCATGAAGTCGTTTAAAAGTAATATTCCTTCTGGGCTTAAACTTTTCTAGTCAGCCATTGCTAGCTTCAAAATTATCTTGACCCATTTTCAAGGCCAAGAGTATAGCCTTTTCTTTCAAGATATTGCCATTTATGGCAAGTTTCATGGCATTTGCCTGCCTTATCCACCTAAACAGGGCTTCTTCAATCTCTGGGAATTCCCCGTCAAAATCACGTTTCAAAATAGAGCTAAAACTAGATTTTAAAAAGGCAGATTTTATGGCGAATATATTTTTCAAAATTGTGCTAATGGTGGACCGTGGAATATTTCTCTCTCTGGAAACTTGACTATGTGATTTTCCTTGTTCTATTTCTTCTATAATTTTCATTTTTTCCACATAATTGAGCTGATGATACTGACTATGTTTCCAATTTTTTTTGGCAGAACCTGACATTCTTGCCCCACTCATTTATTCAAATTAACACAGAATATTGAATTAAAATGTTATCATAATCATTGTTGGATCATTTTATAAAGATTTATTTATTTTAAAAGAAGTTATTTATAAATTTAAGTTTTTTGTTCAGGCGGCGGTAATCGACGTATAATCTCCAGCTTCCATCTTTTTTTCTTATCGATACTATCGGTGAGGCCCATGGACTTTCAGAGAGCTGAATGATGTCAAGTTTTTCCATCTTGTTTACCTCATTCTGAATAATTTTGCGTTCTCTTGGTGCAACTCGATAAGGTCTTTGTCGGTAGGTGGTCTCCAGTTTTAATTCGGTGTTTAAAATTGACATCCTTGAATTGTTTTCTTTTACTAAATTCAAAATATCTGTATAGTTTTTTAACAAATTTCTTAATTTTTCTTTTTGAGATTCATCAAGTGAATCATCTATGAAAATTTCTGAAATTTTTGGGTCTTCTGAAAGTTTCGCCTCTGTTTCAACTTGGTTCCAATCTGTTAGAGTACATAGTTGAATATCTTCGATGACAACACTATCGGTTACAGACATCCCCTGTGGGATTAGTTTCGGATATGGACTCGAATTTACCACCCAAAGTTTACCTTGGTTACTGGTAAGTGAATTGACAGAGGAGTGAGCCGTTAGTTCTCTTTCCAGCAATAGCTCTTACGGACATTCTGCCACCACAATCGGGTCATTAGGAATGTCACGACTTGCTACTTCAATTAGTTGAATAGATGCGGGCTCGATTCTATATTCCAATTCCGAGTTGAGAGGTGAGCTGTTCTTAGGGGTATCCTCAACAAGACATTTTCCTAAAAAAAATTTGTATCATCTGCAGAGTCAATTACTGCTCTGGATAACTTTAAAAAGTCCAACCAAGAATAACATTGTGACTACAGTCTTCCATAACGACAAAATCAAACTTTTCCTGTAGTCCATTTAGGTCCAGTTTCAACGTACATCATCCTTTTGGTCTTACAATTTTACCGTTGGGTACTCATAATGTTACGTCAGTTTCGGCAAAAATTATTTTTCTTAGCTTCAGTCTGAACCTCTCAGATATGACAGAATATGAGGCTTCTGAGTCGACAAGGGCATGCATCATTATTCCTTCTATTTTAATGTCTATGTAATTTTCTTTTAATTCTATTGTAGTCGACAAGGGATGATTTCTAAATTTTGCGGCCTTACCTCCAAAATAGGATTCATCTTCTAGTTTTATTGACAGGAACGGCGAGGAGACTGGCTAGATCTCCTAGCAGACGACAAAAAATTTCCTTTATGACCAGGGTTCGGGGAAGGGCTTCGATAGCTGCTTGCAGTTTTTGGCACATCATTATTTTGCTCCTTGAAATCGGATCGAGAGTTAAAGAACGTCCTTGGTTCTTGTATATTTTGGTAGTATTCGTTACGCCTTTCCTCGTTTTGTCTTTGTCTATCATGGCAGTAGCGGGTGTGACCAGGGCGTCCGCAATGGAATCAAATTGGCTTTCCTTCAAGGTTTGCCATTCGTTTGTGTCGCGTCTTCCTCCTTGTTTTAGGCACAGAGGTTCATGGTGCGGTCTTATTGTTTGGGCCTCATATCTAGTATTAAAAAACTGTCGGAGGGTCTTTCCTTCTGTGGGGGACTTCTCCTAGACTTTGAGATTGGCGACAGGATTCTTCCAATCTCCTCCTTCACTATATCTTCGATGGTAGCAATTTTTGGTTCCTCTCGAGTAGAGCCTAATGTCTGCTGTACCTCCTCACGAACAATTTGCCTAATCATAGATGAAAGATCTGCCCTGTCTTCATGATCACTGAGAGATACCACATTAGGTAGTCGCTCGTACCTGGTTGGGGTCACTCGTTTACAATTTAGAGCTTCAATGCGGCGACACTCGGTGACGAATTGCTCAGTGTTATGCACATCCCTTGGGAGAACCTGGTAGAGCTCCTCAGCTTCCCTTTCATCAGATGGGATATTTTATCTTCCTCATTAATTTGCGGATATACCTCTTTGCAGAGGCGCAGGACGTCTTGAATATAAAATTCGGTGCTTTCACCTTTTAATTGTGCGGGAACTTTTAAGGTTTTCTCAGCTCGTGGCCTCAAGTTTTTGTTTTTTCCGAAGACTGATTCTAACTGGGACATGAACCCTCTCCAGGTCAGGATGCTCTCCTCATTGTTCTCAAACCATTTGAGAGCAGTGCCAGTCAGATACAAGTAAACATTGGCGAGACAAAGGGTTTCATCCCATTGGTTGTGCTTTGCCACAACATCGTACTCTTTCAACCAGTTACTGGGATCTTCAACACCCTCACCAGAAAACAACGAGGGATTTTCTAGGTAGATGTTGTGCAAAAAATGAACCTATCTGAGTGGTTGCTTCTTTCTTTATGTTCATATTTGTTTCTTCTTGCTAAAGAGATTCAATTTTTATTTTTTTTTTTCATAAGGGATATCGGTCCATCTTCTCCACCAGTTGTAGCGTAGAAATCAAGTCTTTGTATATCTGAAGGTGTGAAAGTATTTATTGATGCCACATGACCAGTTGACAAATATTAACAAATTAACAAAGCTATCTACAGCTATCAAGCAATCAAGCTAGGCAACTAAATGATGATAAAATAATAAATCTGTTTCCAAATATTTCCATTGAGTAATTAAATTAAATTAAATAATAAATGATTTCTTTGCCACAATATTTTATTCAACTTAATATATTACTGTTTGTAGTCAATGAAAAATCACTATGTATTGAAGAGCAACTACTCAATATATCTGCCAACTCGCAACAGGCCTTATGATACAATATTTCAATCATTTTTATTACAACCCAAAAGAAATCCTTACTAATGGTGAGTCTGGTGCAGCATCTCTCAGTGAATACATCAAGTACGTCCTCTGAGAGCAGGACGAGGAATCTGGCCACATCTGTAGCAGAAATGGTCAACTAGTCAAATGCAAAGATTCCTACTTGTATGACACCAGATTCATCAAGCACATTTTATTCAACGCACACCAAAACACAGTAGAAAAACATTTTACCTGTTTCATCTGTAATTTCCGAACAATATATAAGAAATGTTCAATAATACACCAGAGAAAACATGCAGGTGAAACACTCAAATTCTGCCCCCACTGTGAATACAGTACAAAGTGCACTTCTAATTTAAAAAGTCCTATTAAAATTTACACTGATGAGAAGCTTCACCAATGCCCTCATTGTGATCATAGAACAATGCTACTTGGTAGCTTAAAGAGACATATTAGAACCCACACTAGTGAGAGACCTCACCTTTGCCCTCACTGTGATTATAGGACAAATCACCCTAGTGATTTAAAAAAACATATAAGAACCCACACTGATGAGAAACCTTACCTTTGTCCTCATTGTAATTATAGAGGAAAAAGCTTTAGTACTTCAAGAAAACATATTAGAACTCACACTGGTGAGAGACCTCACCTTTGCCCTCACTGTGATTATAGGACAAATCACACTGGTGATTTAAAAAAACACATTAGAACCCACACTGATGAGAAACCTCACCTTTGTCCTCACTGTGATTATAGGACAAATCACCCTAGTGATTTAAAATGTCACATTAGAACTCACACTGGTGAGAAACCTTACCTTTGTCCTCATTGTGATTACAGAGCAATAAGCTCAAGTGCCTTAAGAAAACATATTGGAACCCACACTGGTGAGAGACCTCACCTTTGCCCTCACTGTGATTATAGGACAAATCACACTGGTGGTTTAAAAAAACACATTAGAACCCACACTGATGAGAAACCTCACCTTTGTCCTCATTGTAATTATAGAGGAAAAAGCTTTAGTACTTTAAGAAAACATATTAGAACTCACACTGGTGAGAGACCTCACCTTTGCCCTCACTGTGATTATAGGACAAATCACACTGGTGATTTAAAAAAACACATTAGAACCCACACTGATGAGAAACCTCACCTTTGTCCTCATTGTAATTATAGAGGAAAAAGCTTTAGTACTTTAAGAAAACATATTAGAACTCACACTGGTGAGAGACCTCACCTTTGCCCTCACTGTGATTATAGGACAAATCACACTGGTGGTTTAAAATGTCACATTAGAACTCACACTGGTGAGAAACCTCACCTTTGTCCTCATTGTGATTACAGAGCAATAAGCTCAAGTGCCTTAAGATATCATATTAGAACCCATACTGGTGAGAAACCCCACCTTTGTCCTAATTGTGATTACAGAGCTATAACCCCAAGCACCTTAAAAAAACATATTAGAACCCATACTGGTGAGAAGCCTCACCTTTGCCCTCACTGTGATTTTAGGACAAATCGCCCTAGTGGTTTAAAATGTCACATTAGAACTCACACTGGTGAGAAGCCTCACCTTTGTCCTCATTGTGATTACAGAGCAATAAGCTCAAGCCACTTAGGAAATCATATTAGAACCCACACTGGTGAGAAACCTTACCTTTGTTTTCATTGTGATTACAGAGCAATAAGCTCTAGTACTTTAAGAAAACATAATAAAATCCACACTGGTGAGAAGCCCTAACTTTGCCCTCACTGTGATTTTAGAACATAAACATCTTGAGAGCTTAAAGACTCATATTAGAACCCACACTGGTGAGAAGCCCTACCTTTGCCCTCACTGTGATTTTAGAACAATACATCTTGAGAGCTTAAAGACTCATATTAGAACCCACACTGGTGAGAAGCCCTACCTTTGCCCTCACTGTGAATTTAGAACAATACATCTTGACAGCTTAAAGACTCATATTAGAACCCACACTGGTGAGAAGCCCTACCTTTGCCCTCACTGTGATTTTAGAACAATACATCTTGAGAGCTTAAAGACTCATATTAGAACCCACACTGGTGAGAAGCCCTACCTTTGCCCTCACTGTGATTTTAGAACAATACATCTTGAGAGCTTAAAGACTCATATTAGAACCCATACTGGTGAGAAGCCCTACCTTTGCTCTCACTGTGATTTTAGAACAATACATCTTGAGAGCTCAAAGACTCATATTGGAACCCACACTGGTGAGAAGCCCTACCTTTGCCCTCACTATGATTTTAGAACAATACATCTTGAGAGCTTAAAGACTCATATTAGAACCCATACTGGTGAGAAGCCCCACCTTTGCTCTCACTGTGATTTTAGGACAAATCAAACTAGTGATTTAAAAAAGCACATTAGAACCCACACTGGTGAAAAACCTTACCTTTGTCCTCATTTTGATTACAGAGCAATAATATCTAGTACTTTAAGAAGACATATTAAAATCCACACTGGTGAGAAGCCCCACCTTTGCCTCACTGTTATTTTAGCACAAATCGCCCTAGTGTTTTAAAAAAGCATATTAGAACCCACACTGGTGAGTAACCTCATCTTTGTCCTGATTGTGAATACAGAGCAATAAGCTCATGCGCCTTAGGAAAACATTAGAACCCACACTGTTGAGTGTCCACAGTTGCCCTCAAAGTGATTTTGAAACAATACATCTTTGACACTAAAAACACAGGACCCACCAGTGTGAATAATAAAAATAGTCCAACTTTTTAAATAAAACGCCAATAGGATAAATATTTTTAGGTGAATTGAAGATGTAATTAAATTATAGTCAGTAAAAATTTTTAAAAAGCCTTTTAGTGAAAATTAGATCAGAGATCATATGCTAACTAACTGCAAAAATGCAGACACCTTTGTGAAATAATTGGATATAAAATATTATGTATTGAATAAATATTGCTACTAATTTCTCTCTCTCTCTCTCTCTCTCTCTCTCTCTCTCTCATCACATGCATAAAGATGTATTTTACATAAAATAAATAAACTGGATTTTCTTTATAAATTGTGAATTAATTATATAACTCACATGCATAAAGATATATTTTACATAAAATAAATAAACTGGATTTTCTTTATAAATTGTGAATTAATTATATAACACACACTGTCTTCCCCCCAAAGTAATCAACTTGAAGTCTAAATCAAAGGGAAAGTGGTTATAAATTCACAATAAAATATTACAACAATAGCCTTTATTGGGCACACGTGCCATACAGAATTCTCCCGGTAGGACAAAATAAATAAATAACAGATTAGCATCATAGTTATTTACAAATATTGGGTATTGACCTCGACCAATTATTGAGTTCGATCCGGTATCTCTGCTAAACATTTTGATTGAGCTGATTTCCAGTATTTATAAAAAGCGAATGCAAAGGGTCTGGATTTTACGACTTTTGCCATTAAAACATAAGGCGAATTGTTATTATAGCCGGTCTCTTGACGAAGAATTTCTCTTTCTTCTTCCATTGCCGTGCAGTAGAACATGTAGTGTGGAAAATCGAAACTAAATTCCCCGTTGCATAAGGTGCATTTTATGGTCCTAGTTTTCAATGGTGAAACATGATTAATTCTCTGTACTACAAAGAGGCTTTTTACTTGTACAATGATTCTCTTTAAGGTTAGGGGAATATTGTCATTCAGATAGCGTTCCCTTGTAGGTGATGAATGAAAGTATTTATAGTGAGAGTAGTGTACTGATTTTCTTATTCTTACATAATCCATCTGCAAAGACTGATCGATTGCCGTTCTAATAATTAGGGAGATGTATCTTTGTAGAATATTGAAGTCTGTACATCCAACAAGCCATGAGAAACCGGTGGTATTGAGTAGCACTGCTATACTTTTTACCAGTCTGATATTCAGTTTTTAAAGAAATTGAAATGTCCCACAAATGTGCCCAACAAATTGAAGGTAGCCTGCTGCCGTCCATTTTCAGAATTCTAGTCCAAAATTTTAAAGTTAGTTTTTTCACTGTGATATCAAGAGAGTTTTTCCTGTTTTGGCCCTCAAAATATAGCCCGGAGTATAGCTTGGAAGGCACAGAAAACGTCTGAGAAAGGTATCCTGGATTCTAAGATTAAGGCTTGATCATGTGCCCAGATTGGAGCTGCATAGAGTAGGACTGTCAAGATCATAGAATCCAACAATCTCATACTTGCATGGAAGGATTTGAGCTTGGACCTCAGAATAATCTCCCCCACAGCATCCATCGCGGCCATGGCCCTGCCTCTATAATTTAAGGCAACTTGAGTGAAAGAAATTGAAGGGGTGAGCGGGTAGCCCAGGTACGTATATTTTGATGTAACACTTAAAGGACTTTGACCCCAATACCATCTTTCTGAACGCGCCACCTTTCCTCCATTACGGAAAACCATTATTCTTGACTTATTTTCGTTCAGAGTTAGTAAGTTAGTTTCTAGATAGGTTTTCAGTATATTGATTTTCAATTGAAGGTTTATTTTAGAATCACCGATCAAAACAATATCGTCGGCATATAGGAGGAGGTGTATGTTTCCGAAATTGGGTAAGTATCTTCCTGACAACCCCGAGTCATCAAATATTTTAATCAAATCATTAATAAAGAGTAGGAATAGGCATGGGGATAGTGGGTCACCTTGGAGGACCCCGAACGAATTTCAATGAATTCGGTGATGGAATTGTTCTACAATAAAATATTAATAAAAAGAATAATGATTAAGATGCAGATGATATACACAAAAGAGAGGTAATATTAGGCCAATTAATGGATATACCTTAGAACCTCCCTATAAAGGACACCTAATTGCTGAGCCAGAGTGTTCTTTAGGGAGTTGTTTCCTCTTACCAGAGAGTTTCTAAATAGTAAAAATGGTAATTTTGGAGATGAAATTTGTCCTTTATAAAGAGGTGTCCTCTCATGGAGGTTCTACTGTATGTGTTTAATTGATATTTGATAAGTCTAAATACTAGCAAATAAACTAAAATAAAAAAAATCAAGCTGGTCAAAAGTTGTTCCACTTCTCCTAAGTCTACACTAGTTTAATGTCCCTTTGACAATAAAATTTCATATTGTGTTATCTTAACAGCTTTATCTTGCTCTCTGTTACTATGTATTTACCATTGGTTCCAAAGATATGTGCAATCTGTTCTTTTTTTTTAATAGATCAAACTAGTATTTAAAATTATTTGAATCATTTTTAAATCAATATCACATATCAATTCTATTATATATACTAGCCGAAAGACCCGGGCAATGTCCAGGTTTTACCCGATTAAATATTTTTGTCCAAATGCTATTTGTTACAATTATAAATTGGTGCCGTGGAGTCACTCTTGTGAAACGTTCCACTACAAACTTTGTGTTTTTAAAATATAAAAATAAAATGGGAAATTTTCACAATGATATTTGAAAATTCTATTATTTTTATTTTCAAATACTCTGTTAAAATTATACAGTATAACCTCGTTAATTCGACCATGTTCTGATGTCTTGACCTCTGGCCTGTCAAATAACAAACCGTAATTCGACACTCTCGATAATACGATACCTCCGATAGTTCGACCATTTTAAAAATATAATGTGTAAAATTTTATACAACATACAGCAAAAATTGAATGTAATAGAAAACAATGGCGCTAATTTTATTGTTTTTAAATCGCGATCCGCGAGCTGAAACATACTCAAAATTTTGTTGTTTTATTTTTTTTTTTAATTACCAATTCAAGTTCATTATAAGCATAGTATTTTTAATAGATTTTATTATATTGGTTCATTATAGGGGTAGTTCGTTATTTTAAAAATCGTAAAGTTCATTATAACGATGGTATTTTCAATGGAATGGAATCGGGAAATGCCGTGGGTTCGTTATAAGGGAAGGTTCGTTATATCCAGGGTTTGTATTAGCGGGGTTTTACTGTATTTGGCTTAAAAATTTATTTACGCAACAGCCATATTTTTACTTTGGAACTTTTGGAAATTATTTTCCATTGTAAATTACTGAAATATTTGAACTGCATTATATATAATATTTTAATAAGGTTTGTAGAGTTAATATTTGATTATATTATTGAAAAAAAAACGGCAGTAAATTTATTTGATACAAAATATTATTTGTTTCAAAAATATGTATTAATGCCATTTTTTCGCAAATACTAAAAGTTAGTCATGAAAATAAAAAAATTAATACAAAAAAGTACACAATACTTTCAATTAATATCTTTAATTTATTATTACAAAGCTATTTTTGGAAAATATTATTTTAGCGAGTTAGATGATTAACTAATCATCTAACTTTAATTCAACAAAAGCGCTAATCACTTGGGGTGTTGAATTAAAGAGGTTTCACTGTAAATTGGCGCCGTGGATGTCACTCTTGTGAAATGTCCCCCTCCAAACTTTGTGTCTGAGAAGCGATATTTTTATAGAGAGATGATTTTTATAGAGAGATTGAATGTTTTTCTGTTCGAATTTTGTTCCTGAATACTAAAAATGAACTGGCTTCACGCGTGATCTCTGCTTTTTGAAAATTTTCCCTATATAATTTTGTATCTGATAATCAAACATGATACAGAAATATTGTCATCATTTTCTGACTAAAAAAAAACAACTATTTTTGCACAGAACCTGTCAATTTCAATTTTTCTTGGCTAAAAATGCGATGAATATCTCTTCCAGATTTTTCTCTATGTCCTGTTAAAACCATTTTACATGTACATTAGGTCAGCTGATATTACCTCCCATCTTCACCGCTAGAGGCGCTGCTTGCGAGCGAAAGGGCAAATTTGCAAATAAGTCGAAAAATATTCGGGATAGAGACCTGAAATTTTCACTATAAGCTTTTCCAGATTCTACTATATATACTGTTAAAATTTCAGTCAGATTAGTTACCTATTGTGGACGTGTATAGTCGACAAACACATACATACTGCTGTACTGTTGACAAGACCAGAGCGGGTAGTCATAAAATAATTTTATTTTAACAAGATAAGTATTTACAAATTGCCCAGATCATTGAATACAACGATAGATATAAACAAACTATTTTCAAATAAAATGCTGATCTAGCATCATGATATTTTACCGAGTAGGCCTCCACAGATTATTCTGTGATAATATATATTTGGCTTAAAATTTATTTACGCAACAGCCACATTTTTACTTGGAACTTTTGGAAATTAATTTCCATTGCAAAATTACTAAATTATTTGAACTGCATTAGCTATTGATTATTGGATATTATAGCATTCAATTAGTTTTACCAAAGAAGCCAACAATGGACGTCATGGGAATTATTTTCAAATTATTCCCTTAGTGTGTATTTTAATTGATATGAACAGGATGAAACAACCACTACTCCATTGTAAAGAAACTCATCAAGATATATTAGAAACCTTGCCAAAAAAAATTAACTTTCTGTTCGATTAGATGGCACTCTGCCATCTAAAAAGCACATGTGCTCTTGGTCAGGATAGGCCTTCATTATTTTTAATATATATACAGTATAACCTCGTTAATTCGACACTCGGCGATAATTTGACCATGTTCTGATGTCTCGACCTCCGGCCTATCAAATAACAAACCGTAATTTGACATATTGATAATACGACACTTCCGATAGTTAGACCATTTTAAAACTCTAATTTCGACTGTTGAAAGTTTTTTACTTACAACTCTCTGCTAAAAAGGTATTACAGCGGCGAACGGCGGGCGCCAATAGGGTCGTGCGCGCGCACTTTTGGTTCCTGCGAATGTTATTGTTTTTTTTTTTTTTTTTTTTACGCTGGGATTTAGGCTTCGGGCGCTAATTAACAATAATATTTTATTTTTTAATTCCAGCAATAAAATATTTTAGTTATTTTAAAGTTTACAAATAATTTCCTTTTAAATAAATAAATCTTTATAAAATGTAGCCACAATGATTATGGTAACATTTCATTTCAATATTCCATTTCTGTGTTATTATAAAAGATTTAAAAATAAAATCAATAATACCTGCAGCAGCAGTGGATGACTTTAATACATTAAAATTTATTTATTAAAAGACATTTCAGAAGAAGAAAGACATGCATGTTTTTTCAAAATGACCATCTGGAATACACCCTGAATAGGATTTCAATGCAAAAACAGACATCTATATAGGAATTTTTTAAAAGATCTTCATGATTATTTTTAAATAATATTTTAAAATTTTCCATTTATTTGCCATATTTATTTCCTTTCAACTGCTATATTTTTCAATTAGAATAAAATATTATTCAATATATTATATTTAATATTTTAATGTCTGTAGAGTTAATATTTGATTATATTACTGAAAAGAAACACATTACCAGTAAATTTATTTGTTACAATTATTTGTGTTTCTAAAATATGTATTAATGCCATTTTGTCCCTGATACTAAAAGTTAATCAAGAAAATAAAATAAAAACACACAATGGTTTCAATTAATATCATTAATTTATATTACAAGGCTATTTTAAAAAAATATTATTTTAGCGAGTTAGATGATTACCTAACTTTAATTCAACACTTCCTTTAATTCAACCGAAAGCTCTGATCCCTTGGGGTGTTGAATTAAAGAGGTCCGACTGTATATGTAATATTGTTGCAAATGATCCTGTCAATATGGATAAACTGGCAGTCTTGTACGTTAGGCGAGTGTGGATGTTCTTCCCACACGTGGACAACAATAAGAATAGGCAGGGCTCTAGATTATAGCACCGAGAGTGATCAGAGACAGCCCACGGGACAGAGGTAGAGGCCATGACACAAACCTGGATGCCTATCGCCGAGACATGGAGAGAGAAAGCGAAGAGGTCTGCCGATGGACCCACTGTAGAACATTCTCCACTCTCCCCCTGCTAAAACTGTACTGTTGACAGGGTTTATCTATAAAAAGCCCTTGAGGGTGTCGGCTATTTCCTCCCCTTCTGCCTGCAGCTGCCACCAGCTGACCATTTTTGGCCGTTTTTATTTTGACGTCATTTTGAGTTTAAATACAACTAAGGATGTACAGGTTATAGTAATAAAGATATAACATATATACAAAATATGGGAAGGGTAGCAAATAGGAGCAGTGGACATTTTAATAGAAGGGTATGATCCTATAGAGTATCGGCTCTAACTAATTGGAAGCTATATGAAATATACTAAAAGTGTTATTATTATACAGTTTAAAATATACTATAGAATGTGCCCCCGGTGATGAAGTCTTGTTTGGGAGAAATGAAATAACATGAATGATGACCCAACAAACTTATTATAAAATCAAAAGAAATAATTTGGGAACAAATTAGTTGAAATTATTATTAAATAGGAGAATATAATTGGACAATAATATAATGATGACTTCTCAATAAGATATAGAATATGATAAAACAAGCTTAAAGAAAAGCATGAAGCTATTAATTTGCACTAAGATTATATGTTGACGCAGAGTGTTGATGAGGGTATAGGGGATGTCTGAGTGTGTTCCTGTAAAGATATAACATAATGAGTTATGCAATGCAGTACCAACTTGTGTTAGTGAGGTGCTGTTTTCATTAACAGAACATTCAAGATGTTCCATTTGCATCATCAGTTCAGACTAGTAGCTCCCTACTCTATAAGTAGGTCGAGGAATGTGGAAAGGGAGAGGTAAATGCAAAAGATGTACTTCTGCCAATGATGATTGTACCCGACTTGTATGATGAAAAAATATGATTGGTAATGATAAGAATGATGAGCCAGGTAATGAAAAAAAAAAGAATTTAGCTGGGTATATCCAGAACTCACTATTGGGAGCGATATAGCGAGGAAGAATGTTTTCCAGTTGGATTAATCAAATAAAAAAAAATTCTGGTGAGCAAGATCTCTTGAGGGGAATATATGAGATTGGGGAATGGAGAAGGTAGCTGCAAGGGTTGTTCTGTTGCCAATGATGATTACACCCGGCTTGAAAGAAAGTAAAAATGAAAAAAAAAAGGAAATAAAAAATGATGATTGGTAATGATGTGAAGAATGTGCCAGGTGATAGGAAAAATAATTAGCTAGGTATCCTGAACTCACTATTGGGAATGATATAGCAAGGAAGGATTTCTCAGTTGGATTAATCAATGAAAAAAAAAAAATGTTTGCCGAACAGGAATTTCTAGGGATAATGCATGAGAATGTATGGGCAGGGGTGGTTTGGAGATGTCAAGGATGATATCAGAAGAACAATATAAAAATAAACACAAGGTAATGAGACTAAATTCAAATAAATAGTGTGCGACATTTCGGTAGCAGCATTGTTACCATATTCAGACAAAAGTACTGAGTCTGAAGATGGTAACAATGCTGTTACCAAAACGTCACACACTCTTTATTTGGATTTGGTCTTATTACCTTGTGTTTATAATCTATAATCCGAATTGTGCCTTATCATTGCAATAGAAAAATATATAAACAAAAATATCTTAACTATTAAATAATACAAACGATGTCAATATGTTCAGTTTTCAATTGATATGAAAGATGATTGAGAGAAGTTATAATATGTGTGTGATAAGCCTAGATATAATGAAAAATACAAATTGAAGAAAAATATATATAATTAGTTGTTGATGGCATTACTAATGATGCTTGAATGGCACACAAAATAATAATAAAGAATAATATAATTGATTAGTGTTAAAATGTTTATACGAGGTGTGTTCAAAAAGTATCGCGATTTTTGTGTTTTTTCAAAAATTATTTATTTATTCATGAATACCTATTTTGTCCCCTTCAAAGTAATCCCCATGAGATATTATACACTTGTGCCAACGGTTTTTCCAATCTTCAAATGCACTTCAAAAAATCATTTTTAAAAATATTTTTCAGCTCCTCCTTCGATGCCGTCTTTATCTCGTCAAGCGTAGCTTAACGTCGTCCTTTCATGGGCCTCTTCAGTTTAGGGAACAAGAAAAAGTCACAGGGGCCAGATCTGGGGAATACGGTGGCTGTGGCATCATTAGTGTGTTGTTTGTGGCCAAAAAGTCGTGCACAAGCAACGATGTGTGAGCAGGGGCGTTATAGTGGTGCAAAAGCCAATTTTTGTTCTTCCACAAATCCGGGCGTTTCTGGCGGATTGCTTCGCGCAAATTGCACATAACTTGCAGGTAATATTCCTTATTGACCGTTCTACCCTGTGGCAAGAACTCATGATGCACCACGCCCCTGCAATCGAAGAAAACTGTCAGCAAAACTCACATTCGACCGAACTTGGTGCGCTTTTTTCGGTCTTGGTTCGTGCGGCAGCTTCCATTGAGATGATTGAGCTTTGGTTTCCACGTCATAACCATAAACCCACGCTTCGTCACCAGTTATGACCCTCTGGAGCAAATTTGGGTCGTCGCGGACAGAGTCCAACATCTCATTAGCAATGTTCATGCGATGCTGTTTTTGGTCGCAATTGAGCAATTTTGGTACGAATTTCGCGGCGACCCGTCTCATGCCCAAATCATTGATAAAAATCGAATGGCACGAGCCAATCGATATGTTTAGGTCCTCAGCAACTTCTCTAATGGTGATTCGACGATTGGCCAATATCATTTTCTCCACTTAATTAATTTTTTCGTCTGTTGTTGAAGTGCTCGGGCGTCCGGCACGCTCTTCGTCATTCACATCTTCTCGGCCTTCTGAGAACATTTTGTACCACTGATAAACGTTGCTTCGGTCCAAGGTAGCTTCTCCGTATGCCACAGTCAACATTCGGAATGCATCCGCGCACTTAATTTTGTTTTTCACACAAAATTTGATACAGGTTCTTTGATCCATTTTTTTTAATAGGTAAAAATCGAAGACGATCCAAAACACCTGCAAGCAAAGCAGCTGTCAACAATTAAGTGAACATTCAAAATGGCCGAGCTTGTCAGCATAAGTAAGCGAAATGAGTACCAACATAAAGCCACAAAAAGATCGAAATTCGAATATACGTAACCAGCGAAAATTCAAAATTCGCGATACTTTTTTAACACACTTCGTATACATCAAAAGTTATATTAATTGAAATAGTAATGGGGCAAATAAAATAAAGAATTTGAGGAATTTATAATAATAATGCTATTGCCATATAAATAGGGTATCGATTTAGTAGTTAATTTAGTGCGAAAAATAAAACGGAGATAGTGTCACATTAAGAGAGTTCTGTAGAGAACTTCTTCTACTAGATGGATGTCTTGGATGGGTCTTGTAGAGTCGCTTGCAATGAGGATAGGTGATCACTTTTTGCGGTGGTTGCCGTAGTATTGAGTGGACCTAGTCAATGCAAGCCGATGGAGGGAGGTGCTCAAGGCGCAGAGGGCGATGATGACCTCCTTGGTGCAAGGTACAGCTAGTCCTCACATGGCATCTTTGAGATGGTAACTGGATCGTCAAGGTAGAGGGCAAGTAGAAGGACCATCCACACGAATGCACTGTGGACCACAGGTACCTCTGTCATCCTCTGCATGCTGCTGTTCTCACTTATCCTGTCGACTTTCTGTAATATTGTTACAAATGATCCTGTCATTGTATGGATAAACTGGCAGTCGTTTACGTGAGGCGAGGGTTGATGTTCTTCCCACACGCTGACAACAAGAAGCAGAGACAGGGCTAGATGTTAGCATCGAGAGTGATCGGGGACAGCCCACGGGACAGAGGTAGAGGCCATGACACAAACCTGGATGCCTAGGTGAGACATCACACTTGCTAACTGTGTGGGAAGTAAGACATTGCTAAGCACCTTATTTGCATATTATATTTTTTTCATGGTGATCAATAGTGAGCATTCTTAAACATAGATATAGCCACCTTCCAGTTCCACCCAAAAGTTGCAGATTCTTTTGTCAGTTCCGCATCTTTGAATACTGTGGTTTCAGATTGCTGTTGTTGAGCTAATTTCTGTACATTTTTGTGCACTTCACCAACTAAGCTTTTTGGCTTAAAAATATTATAAAGAAAAGTAAGGCAGATCATGTGCCATGTTTTATACTCCCAAATATGTCACAGAATAATTGCCAGGAGATCTGTCATTGATGGAGTCACTTGCAAGACAAGAGCAACTATTTTTGTCCTTTTTTTTTGTGAATTTAAAATACAAGTTTTATCAGGTTTCAGGACAAGAAAGTAAGCTCATGAGGTAAAAGCACACTTACCTTTTCACAGCATATGCTTTGATGTGGCTCTTCAATCAAAGCTTTGGTATTTGTCAGCTGGCACCAGTTATCCAATATGTTGTAAATTGATGACCCCGTACAATGCCTCCTCTTCATGAGAAAGTCATGTTTCAAATAAGCTCATTAAATAAAGAAAGGGAAACTCCTGATTGTTCAACTGAATGCTGCAGTGGCTTCCTGCCATCACTTGAAAATATATAAATTGATGATTTATTTTCAAAGTTAGCCTTTTGTTGAAATATCAAGGAAACTAACCTCATAGTGTGGGATGTATATATTGAGGCTTCAAGTCTAAAACAAACTTTATCAGATGCTGCAAAAAAACAGCAACCTAGTCCATGATATATTTACAATTAGTTTATACAGGTTCACAAATCACCTATTTTCAATTATTTAAAATTTTAGTGCGCTATGGTATGGAATCCTGGTGTTAAGAATGGTTTGGGAAATCGGGTCTTGATGGCGTGCGCCGCAAAGTACTCCACTGAGTGCGCCCACGTGACTTTTTTTCGACTATATAAAGGAACGGTAGATCAGACTAGGGAGGCGAGGAGAAGGTAGATCGGAGTAAGGAGGTGAAGAGAAGGTATTAGATCGGAGTAAGGAGGTGAAGAGAAGGTATTAGATCGGAGTAAGGAGGTGAAGAGAAGGTATTAGATCGGAGTAAGGTGTGTGGCGGAAGTTGGATCAAAGTAAGAATAAGAGAAGATAGAGGTAAAGCCAAAGAAGATATAGAAGATAAAGTTAAAGAAGATAGTCAAAGAAAATAATGTCAAAGAAGATAATGTCAAAGAAGATAAAGTCAAAGAAGATAAAGTTAAAGAAGATAAAGTCAAAGAAGATATAGAAGATAAAGTCAAAGAAGATAAAGCCAACAGAAGTAAAAACCAGAAAAAAAAAGGGAGATAAGATTGGGTCGAGAGATAGGGCAAGATTGGCAATATTATGAAATGTACATATGTAAATAAAGCCTATTGAAGGTTTTAGATAGAGTTCCATTATACCATTACCACAAGGATCAGTCCTTAGCCCAACTCTCTTCACCCTATTTATTGCAGGCATAGAAGAAAAAATTTCACATAAAACCAATATTGGACTTTTCGCTGATGACATTATTCTATGGAGCAGTAACACTAACTGGAAAAAAGCTGAAAGGGATTTGAACAAGACTCTTCTCCACCTAGAAAAATTTGCTAATAAACATAAATTAGAATTTAACCCCCAAAAATCTGAAACCTGTCTTTTTACTACCGATAAGAAACTATACAAAATAAGGCCAAAAATTATTCTGAAAGAACAATAATTACAATATAATAAACATCCTAAATATCTTGGCTACACCCTGGATCCAGAAATTAACTCCAGTAAACATATTGAAGAAGTTATTAGAAAAGGAAGAGACCGACTAAAAATCCTGAAATATATTTCAGGAAGAGAGTGGGGAGCCGATGCAACCACACTAAAATTAACTTACACGTCTCTAATTAGACCTATCCTGGAATATGGATATCAAATCTATGGTACAGCATCTGAAACAAATCTAAAATCACTGGAAAGGATACAACTAAGTGCAGCTAGAATTATTACAGGTCTTCGAAATACCTGCCCTAACGATATTGTACTTTACGAGGCAGACATTATGCCCTTAAAGGATAGAAGAAGCTACAATCTGCCAAAATATATAAACAAAATCAAGAGTTATGGAAACAAACACAGAACTTCCAATTACATACTTAATTGGGAATCCAATCTAAGACTCAAAAAAGAAGGTCCTCTCCACCTGGCCAAAAGAAATGGATTTTTAAAATATAAAGTAGAAAAAAATTATTTAGCAGAAAAAATTTCTCCATGCGAACCACTACAAAATGTTATTTTTAATGACACTTTAAATGAACCCACCAACAAACAATACCAAAATCCAGAATACTTAAAACAATTATCATTAGAAATAATTAATAACATTCCTAAAAATGCAAAATCTATTTATACCGATGGTAGCAGAGATGAGTTGGGACACACTGGCAGTGGCTGTCTCATCAAAACTACAAATGGCATTGAGAAAATGAACAAAAGAAACCCAGATTTTTGCTCAGTCTTCAGATCAGAACTTATAGCCATCTATGAAGCCTTAAAATCCATCAGAAATACTAATTATCAAGATATCTGGATTCTTACTGATAGTAGAAGTGCCATACAACACTTGAGTCACACAGGGGAACTCAGAGACAAAGTAAGCAGGAACATAATTGGTTATCTCCAAAAACTCTCAAAAACCTCAAAAACTCACCTTCAATGGATACCCTCACATGTTGGAATTGAAGGCAATGAAGCTGCTGATGTTCTAGCGAAAAAAGGCACAAAAGAACCCTTGCCACCTAAAAATAAACTTACTTTTAAAGAAATAGAAACAGTAGCCAAAACAAAAATAAACAAAAACTGGAGGATCCCACCTAGGCACAGTTGGTACAGTGGAGTGAACCCAGGAGGAGCTCTAAACATCAGAAATAGACAGCATCAAACAACACTAACAAGATTTAGAACAGGCCATCTCAAGCCATTGAAGATAGAAAATAATAACAAAATCTACCCCACTTGCCCAAAATGTAGCTTGTCACCTGCAGCTCCAGAACACATTTTGGCTTGCATTAGATGCACTAAACAGGACCTTGGGGAGAGGCCGCTGCTCATCATAAAACAGCTCGAGGAGCATGAACTCATGGAATTCGTGTAATCTTTACACAAGGGGATAAGAAACAACAACAACAACAAGCCTATTGAGATTAAGATTTGCAAAGTAGTGAATAAAAAGTTCAATATTATTAGAAGGGCTGATGGTCATCTTTCTTTAGGATTTTAATGACTGGTAGGCATTTTTAGAAATAACACGAAAGACTTAACACCTGGGCTCCATATGTTCTTTCGAATTGGGCATTTCACCCTATTCATTATTATTATTTTTTTTTTTACCACATGTTTTTCCCTTCATTTTTCTCAGTTGATAGAGCAGTAGCCTTTCAATGAAGTTTTGTCATTTTATGCTTGTGTTGCAAGATTCTATGAAGGTTATGTTTAAAGTTTTTTCTATAATTTTTGTAGATGTTGTCTACTTCCCATATATAATTATATTATTTATATTTTCCTATCTTATGATTCTTTCTAATAATACTACTCCTGACATACCATGGAACCCTTAATATTTATTATCTTTATAGTTATATAAATATATATATTGTGACCAATTGGTGTGCTGTGCAAGGTATATTCTGTTCAGGCCATGCTTAGGAAGGTCAAGGATGGAGGTTGACTTTTTATTTTATAGGCTCATAATAAAAACCTAGTTCATGTGGAGATTTGCTTTCTTTTTTCACTTCACTCAGAAAAAAGAAAGCCTTTTTTTCACCAATTATTGACAAAAACCAACACTTTTTGGAGTTTAGGTAAATTGTGTCAAAATTATGTGCTGAAAATAATGTTATGGTATCATTTGATGAAGATTCATTCCTTCAGGCAACGGTAGTTATCCATGTATGTATTGAAATATATTAAATGTATTTTCCTTAATGCAGATCTTTCTTTCAGAAGTTTCTATTATGCGGGTTGGTGGAAGGAGGGTCTAAACCTTTGGTTTACGACCACAACGAACCGGGTTCGATTCCCTCATTGAGCACTTTTTTCTGGTATACAAAAAAAAAAATTCTCCAACGACCCCCGATTCTTGCAAAAGTCCAACCCCACCAGCGAGTGCAAGTAACCAAATGAGGCTCTGGCACATTTGTAAGTGCAAAGTTGAATTGCTTTTCACATGTTTAGACATGGGGTGCACTTACAGCAAAAGCATTCGCCTACTCATGATTCATGATTATCATGGCCTGTACCAAGTGTACTATGGATAAGAAAAAAAAAGAAGTTTCTATTACAGAGAAAGTTCTTTATTATTATTTTTTTTAAACTTAAAGAAAATTACTTTTTAGACATTTTTAATATTCATGCTTTATGCCAAATTTTATCAAATCTTTTTAGATATTAAGAAAATATAAAATGCTAAAATGAAGAGAAAAAGTTTTCTTTATTAAAATATATATGTTACAAGCTTTCGGGCACCAAGCCCTTCTACAGGTACAACCTATTGTGAGAAACTAAAGCTATATATAGAATCGATCTGTGAAGAATCTGCATATTTAACTATGTATGAGGCAAAGATATCAAAATAAGATATGGAAAGAAGGCTTTTTTAGAAATATTTAACAAAATATAGGATATGGTAATTGACAAAAATTAAATTGTGATAGATTTAGCATACTACTAATAGAACTATTGCGAAATAAGATAACACGTGATCATCCCTGGATGCCAAACAACTGAAAAAATACCATATATACCGTAACGCTAAAAAGTAATAACAGGGAGGAAAATAGGTTTGACCCGCCATCAGCGTAATCCTCGGATTATGAAAAATAGGGGTCGGGGGGGGGGGGGGGGGGGTTTGCGGGGGGTTATGGCAGGATCAGGGGAATGAAGTGGCCTGCCTAAAGATTATTACATATATCTAGGTACTGTATTGGTATATCAATGTGTCTGTTAATACTGTTGTTACTGATGGATAATACTGCTTCGATAATTAACCTTTGATATTTGCTGTTGATATTAGAGTATAGGGTGGTAGGGGAAGATAGATTGAATGAGTGGCCAGTAGTGTCAATATGGTTGAATATAAGGGATCTATTGTCTTTGTTGGTGATACATCTACCGTGCTCAGTCATCCTGATGGCTACGGACCTACCAGTCTCGCCTATGTAAGACGCGCTGCAATCGTTACATGAGACTGGTGGCTCGGTCTACTCAGTCTCATGTAACGATTGCAGCGCGTCTTACATAGGCGAGACTGGTAGGTCCGTAGCCATCAGGATGACTGAGCACGGTAGATGTATCACCAACAAAGACAATAGATCCCTTATATTCAACCATATTGACACTACTGGCCACTCATTCAATCTATCCTCCCCTACCACCCTATACTCTAATATCAACAGCAAATATCAAAGGTTAATTATCGAAGCAGTATTATCCATCAGTAACAACAGTATTAACAGACACATTGATATACCAATACAGTACCTAGATATATGTAATAATCTTTAGGCAGGCCACTTCATTCCCCTGATCCTGCCATAACCCCCCGCAAACCCCCCCCCCCCCCCCCGACCCCTATTTTTCATAATCCGAGGATTACGCTGATGGCGGGTCAAACCTATTTTCCTCCCTGTTAATACTTTTTAGCGTTACGGCATATATGGTATTTTTTCAGTTGTTTGGCATCCAGGGATGATCACGTGTTATCTTATTTCACAATAGTTCTATTAGTAGTATGCTAAATCTATCACACACACACACACAATTTAATTTTTGTTAATTACCATATCCTATATTTTGTTAAATATTTCTAAAAAAGCCTTCTTTCCATATCTTATTTTGATATCTTTGCCTCATACATAGTTAAATATGCAGATTCTTCACAGATCGATTCTATATATAGCTTTAGTTTCTCACAATACGTTGTACCTGTAGAAGGGCTTGGTGCCCGAAAGCTTGTAACATATATATTTTAATAAAGAAAACTTTTTCTCTTCATTTTAGCATTTTATAAGCCATTAAAGAGAAATTTCGTGATTTTCGTTTTAATATTAAGAAAATATATCTCCTTTAAATTTCCATGATTCCATGGCCTCTCAGAATTTTGCTGTGGTGACTACTAGTTGATATAGGGTGGAGGGTTTCAACTGACACTGGATTAAATAGTTTGAGGTGGCAGTGAAGGACTGTATTTTGCTAATGATAATCTCTCATTGAAGGACTTCGCATAATATTTAATTAATATTGGGACATTTTAAAATTTAAGCTACATGGTATTGAGTCCCAAATACAAGAAAACATTTTACCTCAAGGAATCGAGATAAATGATGTGGACAATATATTCGAAAGGTATTCAGAAATTAAAAAAAAAAAAGATTAAGTGCATTTTACAAATTTCAAGGTTTCTCCAACATTTTTTAAGGAAATCAAGCTATTTAACCACAAGAAAACTACACTCTCTGATAAAGAGTAAAAAGAATTAGACATTATAGAATCCCAAATCATCTTATCAAAGATAACAAGTAATTGGGGGTCACTTCTGCTAGTAATTCCAAATGTCGATAGCAATGTTCGACTATGTGTTGATTATGAGATGGCCGTAATCGAATTTCTCGTGGACGCCAATTTTTTTATTCGACCAATCGATGATATCCTCAATAAAAATAATGGTTTTCCTTTCTTTTTAAAATAGATGATAAAACTAAGCGCTATCTTACGACTGTCCCCATAAACTAGCAGATCTAGGTCAGTGACAAAACCATGACACCAGCTTTAGCAAACTGACATGCATACACCTAGAGACCATGGTTTCAGGATAATGGCCCTCTTCAGCCTAGGGCCGATTTTATTTTATGAAATCTCAAAGGTATCGAATGAGATCTTTACAATCTGCCAAATTCCATCCATAGAGAGATCATAGGTAATAGATTTGGCCTAGCTACTCGACCAGCTGAACAACTCTATGGCAGGTTGTGAAGATTTCATTTGATCTGTTGTAGATTTTTCATTAAAAAAATAAGCCCTATACTGTGTAAACAAGATAGAAGATAAAAAGATAGTTTTCTAAGAACCTTAAAGTCTTATTAAGGTCTTATTACCTTGTGTATATAATCTATAATCCAAATTGTACCTTATCATTATTTAGACTTTGTCTTATTACCTTGTGTTTATAATCTACTAGCGGACGTACCCGCCTTCGCCCGGGTTTTACCCGAGTAAAGGTTTGTCTAACGAATCTCTCGATAAAGTGAACATTTTTTCCCGGTCCCTTGAAAAATACTCGATAAGTTGAATAAAATCAATATTGTAAAACGAAAATTGCAATTATACTGCGAATGTTTCTTTTATTTTCAAAGAGAAATAGCGACTATTTCTAACTTTAAGGATGAAGTATGATAGATTGAATTGGGAAGAGTAATGGCGAACGGAAAAATAAAAGTGTCCAGGGGTGGGAATCGAACCCACAACCTTCTGCTTACCAGGCAGGTGCCATGTCCACTAGGCTACCCTGGACGTATTCCTCCGTTCGTAAATAATATTTAAAGTAATTTAAAATACAATATACCGCGGCTGATGATTGTAAAACGAAAATTGCAATTATACCGCGAATGTTTCTTTTATACAAAAATTAAAATTTATTTTCAAAGAGAAATAGCGACTATTTCTAACTTTAAGGATGAAGTATGATAGGATGAATTGTGAAGAGTAATGGCGAACGGAAAAATAAAAGTGTCCAGGGGCGGGAATCGAACCCACAACCTTCTGCTTACCGGGTAGGTGCCATGTCCACTAGGCTACCCTGGACGTATTCTTCCGTTTGTAAATAATATTTAAAGTAATTTAAAATACAATATAATGCGGCTGATGATTGTAAAACAAAAATTGCAATTATACCGCGAATGTTTCTTTTATACAAAAATCAAAATTTATTTTCAAAGAGAAATAGCGACTATTTCTAACTTTAAGGATGAAGTATGATAGGATGAATTGTGAAGAGTAATGCCGAACAGAAAAATAAAAATAGTCGCTAGAAATAGTCGCTATTTCTCTTTGAAAATAAATTTTGATTTTTGTATAAAAGAAACATTCGCGGTATAATTGCAATTTTCGTTTTACAATCATCAGCCGCGTTATATTGTATTTTAAATTACTTTAAATATTATTTACGAACGGAAGAATACGTCCAGGGTAGCCTAGTGGACATGGCACCTGCCCGGTAAGCAGAAGGTTGTGGGTTCGATTCCCGCCCCTGGACACTTTTATTTTTCCGTTCGCCATTACTCTTCACAATTCATCCTATCATACTTCATCCTTAAAGTAAGAAATAGTCGCTATTTCTCTTTGAAAATAAATTTTGATTTTTGTATAAAAGAAACATTCACGGTATAATTGCAATTTTCGTTTTACAATCATCAGCCGCGTTATATTGTATTTTAAATTACTTTAAATATTGTGGTATTCCACTTAGGAAGAACGAGTTTGAAGAAACAATGAGACGATTCTAATCAGTAGAAACTCTAACTTTATTACTTTTCCTAGCTATATATATACATCGCGCTTCTCGCGGACATGCAAATATATCATCCTTTCATAAGAAACAATATGTAAAAATATATAAAACAAAGCAATACTATGCAAATGTCGCGAGGTATGCGACAGACCCCCCCCTCCATGACCTCTCATCACTCCTGTGATGGGACTCCTGGTGGTCCATGATGAAATTGTCCTCCAGCCATTTGGTGATGGTGATTCGGCTATTCCAGATGATATGGATAGTACAACTTTGTTCAGAAAGCGTTTTACTTTCTTCTACCTTTGATTCATCATATTCAACTATTTCTTGTACATTATCTTCCATATCTTCCAATGATATTCTGAAGCAGTTCTCGTAAAGGGAATTTTGATGGCTAATAAGAAACTTCTATTTTGAAGGCTCATCTTGTGAATAGCGTAGAATCTCCATTGTTAGTAGGTATAGGACTATCTCCAGAGCCATCTCCATCCTGTGATTCACTTTATCAGGTTTCTGAAGAGGCTCCATAGTGTAAGGGATGCAATTGTCCTTTTTCGCTGCGTCATTGGAAAGGTCTACGCCATTGATATCGTGGCTATGTATCTCATTCAAATCCAAGCGTTTTTGCGCTTCTCTAGTCTGGTTACACCACATCATACTACGATCGTGCTTGAAAACATGCTGGTAAAAAAAGAAGGTTCGTCTTCATTGCCAACGAATAACATGGGATTAGTCCACTTAGGAATCATGTCACATAAATGTCCTATAAATGCTGGTTTACCTACGTCT
The DNA here is from genome assembly GCA_030710605.1 of Cordylochernes scorpioides. Lineage (NCBI taxonomy): Eukaryota > Metazoa > Arthropoda > Arachnida > Pseudoscorpiones > Chernetidae > Cordylochernes > Cordylochernes scorpioides. Next base: position 68,292,798 of record CP092874.1, read on the forward strand.
TCAAGATATGCCAGAACAGGCTCGTCATAGGGTGGGATGCAATACACTTCCAGGCAATTTACGAGTAATTCCATCTTCGGTCTAGTTGGTCTGCCTATTTTGACACACCACTTCTGAGTTCGAAGTAGCTGCAGGTAACGATAGAACCTCGTGGCTTCTAGAGTAAAGGATAAAACATCCCCCCCAATCATGGCAATGTCACGTAGTCCTTTCTTTGTCCAATTCGCTTTCACCACTTCCTCGTATATATCTACAGGAGATCCTCTTTGTTCAACAGATTCCGGTTCATGGAATTCAAGAATTGCCAAATCTTTTAAGATTTGAATTAAACCCTCATACAGTTGTGCTGCACGAATTTCCAAACTCATATTTATCATTTCAAAATAGAGTCCACTCAGCATAAATAGACTCCTTCCTGAATACTCAACTGGACATGGTCTCTTTCCATATTTACTAATCATCCTTTGTCTATAATTTATATCCTTAATACACCTGGCATTCCCAAAATCGATTACTTTAGCAATATATCCAAGAGTTGGGATTTTAATCTTTTTTGAAGCTACTTCATATTTGATCAGTTTCTCTTCTGTTTCTGCAACTAGAACATTGTTAATATGAAGATCATCATGTAAAAGTTCAATTTCCTCTTCACCGATTGCAAAAACTATACAAATCTGGCGAAATAATACTAATAAATTTTCATATGAAAGTCTCGATTTGATAGCCATTTCGAGAGTTATTCCTCCATATTCCATTAGGAAAACAAAATAATTTTTTCGTTCTCCTTCACAATAGTAAGGCCATGGTTTTCCTTTTTCAAAGATATTTATGAGAAGCCTAAACGTCTTCTCCGTATCTTTAACAAGCATAAAGGAATATGGATAACATAAATTGACCTGACCATTTTTTAGGGTTCTTAAGGAATTGTAGATGGCCAATTCATTTCATAAATCATCAATGTCATATTCCTCAAGCATGCCTTTTTGCATCTGGCTGAATTCTTTAGCATAAATCCAAACTTTTTGGCAGCGTGTTAATTTCTTTAATATTAACAAACGACGTCTTGCGTGATTGCCTTTATCGAAATCACCTATTCCTAATTTCATATTTCTTTTTTCACCGCTTGTTTGAAACGAATAAATTCCTTTCTTGAGAGTTTCCAACAGAGTATCGTAACAAGGTAGCTCTCTCAAAGCTTCTTCGCCAGTACCAGGCTTTGGTTCTTTTTTGCCAGTACCAGACTCCTTAGTAGGTTCTTTTTCGTCAGTGCCAGACTTTTCATCAGAATGTTTAGAGGCATCGTCTGAAGGCTTAGAGTTATCGTCTGCAGTCCTAGAGGTATCGTCTGCACTTTCAGTTTCTATAACTGACCTTTTATCAACTTGAGCTTTTTCACTTTCTTCTGTTTCAACAGATTTTTTCTCAACTTCGGCTTTTTCACTTTCTTCAACTTCCACAGACTTTTTCTCAACTTCGGTGTTAGGAACATCAATAATGCAATTAGAAAGTTCTTCTGTATTCTCTGTATCTCTATCAATTTCCCCAGCTTGGGTGGTAGGAACATCAAGGCCATTAACCAAAAGTTCTTCTGTATTTTTCACCGATTCATAACCTTTAATTATAGTCTCAGAATCCTTCACACCGTCGCCCTTAGGCTCATCTTCAGAATCATCTTCTTCTTCATCTACCATTTCATTCTGTTCATCGAAATCTTCTTCATCTACCTCTATTCCAAGAATATCCATCATAACGCTTTGTTGCTTCACCATCGCCCTTAAGAGGCTTTCACTTGGATTTTCTTCAGAATCCTTTACACCGTCGCCCTTAGGCTCATCTTCAGAATCATCTTCTTCTTCATCTACCATTTCATTCTGTTCATCGAAATCTTCTTCATCTACTTCTATTCCAAGAATATCCATCATAACGCTTTTTTGCTTCACCATCGCCCTTAAGAGGCTTTCACTTGGATTTTCTTCAGAATCCTTTACACCGTCGCCCTTAGGCTCATCTTCAGAATCATCTTCTTCATCTACCATTTCATTCTGTTCATCGAAATCTTCTTCATCTACCATTTCATTTTTGCGTGGTAAGGATAAAATACTCAGGAGATAAGTTTCTTCATTGATTTATTAAGACATCAAGCTTTCGGGCACAGCGTGGCCCTTCTACAGGATCCTGTAGAAGGGCCACGCTGTGCCCGAAAGCTTGATGTCTTAATAAATCAATGAAGAAACTTATCTCCTGAGTATTTTATCCTTACCACGCATGTAATTGGGAAGATTTTACCGTTTAGAAATTTAAAAACCATTTCATTTTGTTCATCGAAGTCTTCTTCATCTACCATTTCATTCTGTTCATCGAAATCTTCTTCTTCTACCTCTATTCCAAGAATATCCATCATAACGCTTTGTTGCTTCACCATCGCACTTAAGAGGCTTTCACTTGGATTTTCTTCAGAATCCTTTACACCGTCGCCCTTAGGCTCATCTTCAGAATCATCTTCTTCTTCATCTACCATTTCATTCTGTTCATCGAAATCTTCTTCATCTACTTCTATTCCAAGAATATCCATCATAACGCTTTGTTGCTTCACCATCGCCCTTAAGAGGCTTTCCAGGGAAGGTCTTGCGGATCCTGTCCGGGGCTGCGCCATTTGTGGTATCCACTTAGGAAGAACGAGTTTGAAGAAACAATGAGACGATTCTAATCAGTAGAAACTCTAACTTTATTACTTTTCCTAGCTATATATATACATCACGCTTCTCGGAAACATGCAAATATATCATCCTTTCATAAGAAACAATATGTAAAAATATATGAAACAAAGCAATACTATGCAAATGTCGCGAGGTATGCGACAAATATTATTTACGAACGGAAGAATACGTCCAGGGTAGCCTAGTGGACATGGCACCTGTCCGGTAAGCAGAAGGTTGTGGGTTCGATTCCCGCCCCTGGACACTTTTATTTTTCCGTTCGCCATTACTCTTCACAATTCATCCTATCATACTTCATCCTTAAAGTTAGAAATAGTCGCTATTTCTCTTTGAAAATAAATTTCGATTTTTGTATAAAAGAAACATTCGCGGTATAATTGCAATTTTCGTTTTACAATCATCAGCCGCGTTATATTGTATTTTAAATTACTTTAAATATTATTTACGAACGGAAGAATACGTCCAGGGTAGCCTAGTGGACATGGCACCTGCCCGGTAAGCAGAAGGTTGTGGGTTCGATTCCCGCCCCTGGACACTTTTATTTTTCCGTTCGCCATTACTCTTCACAATTCATCCTATCATACTTCATCCTTAAAGTTAGAAATAGTCGCTATTTCTCTTTGAAAATAAATTTTGATTTTTGTATAAAAAAAACATTCGCGGTATAATTGCAATTTTCGTTTTACATTAATCAGCCGCGTTATATTGTATTTTAAAATCAATATTAATTGGTTCCCTTCGGTAATTGGAAGTTGAAGGAATAGTATCTTGCCTTGGAATTGTATCATTATTCTTGTATGGATGTACCCGGCTTCGCCCGGGTTATACCCGAGTAAAGGTTTGTCTAACGAATCTCTCGATAAAGTGAACATTTTTTCCCGGTCCCTTTAAAAGTACTCGATAAGTTGAATAAAATCAATATTAATTGGTTTCCTCGGTAATTGGAAGTTAAAGGAATAGTATCTTGCCTATGAATTGTATCATTATTCTTGTCTCAAATAAATTGCCGTGTCATCCTGAATTTTGTCTTTCCTAATTTTCTACATTACAAAATCATCGTATCATCATGATAATATTTATAGCAGATTGTTGAATTATAACAGATAAATTAGAATATTTATCTTGATTATTTTTAGGCGAAAAGTTATTTCAAAAATTTTATGTGCTAGAAACCTTCCCAGTACTATACTAAATAACTTCCCAAAGTTTCATGGCGTTCCAATGAGTGGTTTGGTCAGGCATAAAGGACAGACAGACACACACACACACACACACACACATACATTCATTTATATATAGATAGATAATTCAAATTGTGCTTTAGAGAGATATATTTTTCAGTTTAGATCTTCAAGAGGCTTACCTGCTTATCTAGGTTTATGAAGAGGGTAACCTAATCAAAGCAATATCCACACATCAAGTCACCCCACCGTATGAACAGACTTTCATTTAGAATCACAACATCATCAAGTTAATTTAACTGAATAATCTATCATATTTCCTTAAGACCTTATAAATACATTAGTATATTTTGAAAATATCCTCATTCACAGAAAAATAATGCAAGAATAACCTTGAACTTTGCCTAAAAAGGTTAGAAATATGATCTCCATTTAAATCTCAAAAAGTGTTCATTTTTTCAAGTACAAATTGAATATCTGGGCCAAATTGTTTAAAAAAACAGGAAGTCAAGGTAATTATTGACATGCCAAGACCATCAAACGTCAAAGAACTTTGAAAATTTCTAGTAATGACCAATTACTAGTCTCGATAATGTCGAATAATTCATCAATGACCTATTCTCTCAGACAATTACTCATGAAAAATTCAAAGTTCATCTGGACAGCAACATTTGAATTATCTTTTATTTTAAATATATTCGTTGCTTTTACAATTAGCTTTTATTTAAAATACATTCATTCTCCAAAGTCAATTCCCCTTCCTTTTAAAAATATGGGCTTATGTTGTCTGCTTTCTCTGGCCAACCATGCCCAATATAAAATTTCACTCTTGCTAGTATGGGATCATGGTCAGCTGATTTGCAACATCTTCGACTTCAATGGTAAATCTTCAATTTAATACACATTATATATTCCATTTATTTGCAGTATTTCTTCATAGATATTGGAATTCCACGTTCTTGTGATTTTTTGAACTTATTGGAACTTCTAGTTAATTTTTTTTTTTTGGTCAAGATTTGTGTGATGAGATATTGGGAGCTGTCTCTTGTGAAACTAATATTTCCTCTTTTTTCTATAGGTTACAGATCTGCACCAAATTCTGCCAGCAGGTTTGGAGAGATATTTCAGAGACCACAATGAATTGTTACAGCAGTGCCAACTAAAAGGAGCTCTGGTTTCACAGATGGATTCTGACCAACTTGGAATAAAGACAACTCCGAGCCACATGGAAAATACTAATGAATTATCAGACCTTTCCCATCTTGATCCATCTCAGCAAATGAAGGTGAGATATCAAACTTGCTAACTGTTTGGAAGTAATACATTGCTTCAGCACCTTATTCGCATATTGTATTTTTTGGCGGTGATCAATAGTTATCATTTATAGACATAAATATAGCCACCTTCTAGTTCCAACCAAGCTTCCAAAAGTTGAATATTATTTTGTCAGTTCCGTATCTTTGAATACTGCAGTTTCAGTTTGCTGTTGTTAGGCTAATTTCTGTGCATTTTTGTGCTCTTCAAAAAGTAAGCTTTGTGAATACAGGACAAAGAATGACCTAGTAATTTATTTTAAATACACTCTAGAAGATGGCATTTTATTTAAAGAACAAGTTATATTCCCTAAAATATTGAGATTGGTTCTGTCTGAAATTCAATGAACACATGTTGGCATAACAAAAATGAAACAACTAGCATTCAGACATATATTGGAAAGGCATCAACAAAGATATAGACAAAATTCAAGATATTGTGAATCATGTGCTAAAAAAGACAAAACCTGCAAAGGTACCTATAATCTCTGATTAACCGAACAAAAAATGGGACTATATACATATAGATTATGCGAGACCATTAGGAGATTAATGTTTTAATTGTTGTTAAAACAAAATATAAAGGTGATATGGTCAAAATACAGTAAAACCCCTCTATAGTGAACCCCAATGGGACAGAGCTTTTGGTTCACTATAGCCACGGTTTGGCTATTTTTTTTTACTTTTCAAAAATTTTAGACCGTATAATTAAAAAACAGCCATACACACAAGAAGAGGCTGCCTCTTAATAGTGGTCACTTTATTTTAATTCCCTTAATTGACTAATTTCCTTATATTAATACTGAATAATAATAGAAATCATTAGATAATAGGTTCTTCTTATGATTAACATACATGTACCTCTATGTCTAAGTTAAAAATCAAGACAAATCCTAGGCAAAGTTTTATTAAATATATATTCAAAGATATGAAATGATTTTAAAACATCATTATCACATTATATAATACAATTTTTACTTGAAAAAATGGCTCTAATACCTTGTTGTTTCAAAGCATTATTCCAAGCATTGCACCATTCAAATAAAGTTAGTGTTTTTCTTCCATTTCATGTTTCCCCATATTCTTCTAGGTCTAGATTTCGTTTTTTTTTTTTAACCTGCCATGCAAAACATTGCTGACTTTAAAATCACCATAGTTAATGGCATAAAAATAATTTTTGTTTCATCACGGGACCGTTTATTTGGACTTTTTTTTTTTTAGCCCTAAAACGTACGATCGCGATCGCGGCAAAAGTTGAAGTTGATTCCTCTTTGTAACAATTTTTAATAACTTTATATTTTATCTTTTATAATAGAAAAGTTATATTCTCTTATTTTAATATGTTCTTAACATTTTGCCTATGTTGTTTCACTTTGAAAAGTTCTGAAAATGCCCTTTTTTTTAATGAAATAATGCTTTTGTTTTTAAAATGCCTTTGTTTTCTTCATTTTGGAAGCCATTTGCATTTTTTATATTTCAAATTTAATGGATGCAAAGATGTTCTAATTAATAAAAAGTATAATGTGTAAAAATTTATACAATATACAGCAAAAATAAAGTGCAAAAATCAAACAAACAATGGCGTTAAATTTATTGTTTTGAAATCGCGATCCGCGAGCTTTAAACATGCTCAAAATTTTGTTTTTTATTTTTTTTTTAAATTACAATTCTAAGTTCGTTATAAGCATAGTATTTTTAATAGATTTTATCATTTTGGGACCCGAAATAGGTTCGTTATAGGGGTAGTTCTTTATTCTAAAAATCGCAAAGTTCGTTATAACGATGGTATTTTCAATGGAATGGAATTGGGAATCGGCGTGGGTTCGTTATAAGGGAAGGTTCGTTATATCCAGGGTTCGTTATAGCGGGGTTTTACTGTATGTCAAAACACCCCAACTACTGATTACACTTTCGAATTACTTTCCAACATATTTTGAATCCATGGATAATTTAAATGTCATGGTGTAAGACCCAGCCAAACTTTTGTTAGCAATCATTTAAATTCATTTTGTACTCAAAACTGTATTTTCTAAAGTTAATTGCACCAGGACATATAGCCACAAGTGGATTAATTAATCAATTTGTTCAATCTCTAAAAAGGCAATAAATGCAATGCTGGATGAACCATTTCCAATGTATGTCAAAGTAAGAGAGCCACTCTTCATAGGGCACTGCCTCTATAAAATGGAAAAGTCCAGCTGAAATGTAGCGCCAATGCAGCATACGTATTCCACTTTAGGCCATTGAACTTAAAAATCATTTGAAAACATCTACATGAAGTTTGCATCATGCCAATCAAGCATGGGGGATAAGGTTTAAGCTCAATGTTATGTGAATAATAAAGTGACATCACAATACTGGTGACAATGATGGGAATAAACCTCCCGAGACAGCCTCAGGAGTATTCGACTCAAAACAGGAGCCTCAACTTTGCAGGTCTTCCTGGCAACGAAGGACTCATGCCTACATGAGTGACTATGTTGTATATGAAACATCACAGCCCACAATCCTATATGTTCCATTAAACGTTGAATAACTATTGTAACAGAATATACAGAACATTAGGACATGTTACTTATCATCCTACTCTTGGAAACCATAATATTTTTTTCAACTTAATATTTTACTGTTTGTAGTCAATGAATAATCACTATGTATTGAAGAGCAACTACTCAATATATCTGCCAACTCACAACAGGCCTTATGATACATGATTTCAATCATATTTGTTACAACCCAAAATAAATCCTTACTAATGATGAGTCTGGTGCAGCATCTCTCAGTGAATACATCAAGTACGTCCTCTGAGAGCAAGACGAGGAATCTGGCCACATCTGTAGCAGAAATGGTGAACCAGTCAAATCCAAAGCTGCTCACCTGTATCACACCAGATTCATCAAGCATTTTATTCAACACACACAAAAACACAGTAGAAAAACATTTTACCTCTTTCATCTGTAATTTCCGAACAATATATAAGAAATGTTCAATAATACACCAGAGAAAACATGCAGGTGAAACACTAAAATTCTGCCCCCACTGTGAATACAGTACAAAGTGCACTTCTAATTTAAAAAGTCCTATTAAAATTCATATTGATGAGAAACTTCACCAATGCCCTCATTGTGATCATAGAACAATACTACTTGGTAGCTTAAAGACTCATATTAGCACCCACATTGGTGAGAAGCCCCACCTTTGCCCTCACTGTGATTATAAGACAAATCACCCTAGTGATTTAAAATGTCACATTAGAACCCACACTGATGAGAAACCTCACCTTTGTCCTCATTGTAATTATAGAGCAATAAGCTCTAGTACTTTAACAATACATATTAGAACTCACACTGGTGAGAGACCTCACCTTTGTCCTCATTGTGATTATAGAGCAATAAGCTCTAGTACTTTAAGAAGACATATTAGAACTCACACTGGTGAGAGACCTCACCTTTGCCCTCACTGTGATTATAGGACAAATCGCCCTAGTGATTTAAAATGTCACATTAGAACTCACACTGGTGAGAAACCTTACCTTTGTCCTCATTGTAATTATAGAGGAAAAAGCTCATGTGCCTTAAGAAAACATATTAGAACTCACACTGGTGAGAAGCCCCATCTTTGTCCTCATTGTGATTACAGAGCATTAACCCTAAGCACCTTAAGATATCATATTAGAACCCATACTGGTGAGAAACCCCACCTTTGTCCTCATTGTGATTACAGAGCTATAACCCCAAGCACCTTAAGATATCATGTTAGAACCCATACTGATGAGAAGCCTCACCTTTGCCCTCATTGTGATTACAGAGCAATAAGCTCTAGTACTTTAAGAAGACATATTAAAATCCATACTGGTGAGAAGCCTCACCTTTGCCCTCACTGCGAATACAGAGCAATAAGCTCTAGTACTTTAAGAAGACATATCAATATTCACACTGGTGAGAAGCCCCACCTTTGCCCTCACTGTGATTTTAGGACAAATCGCCCTAGTGATTTAGAAAAGCACATTAGAACCCACACTGGTGAGAAACCTCATCTCTGTCCTTATTGTGATTACAGAGCAATTAGCTCTAGTGCTTTAAGAAGACATATTAAAATCCACACTGGTGAGAAGCCCCACCTTTGCCCTCACTGTGATTTTAGGACAAATCGCCCTAGTGATTTAGAAAAGCACATTAGAACCCACACTGGTGAGAAACCTCATCTCTGTCCTTATTGTGATTACAGAGCAATTAGCCCTAGTGCTTTAAGAAGACATATTAAAATCCACACTGGTGAGAAGCCCCACCTTTGCCCTCACTGTGATTATAAGACAAATCACCCTAGTGATTTAAAAAAGCACATTAGAACCCACACTGGTGAGAAACCTCATCTCTGTCCTCATTGTGATTACAGAGCAATAAGCTCCTGCACCTTAAGAAAACATATTAAAATCCACACTGGTGAGAAGCCCCACCTTTGCCCTCACTGTGATTATAAGACAAATCGCCCTAGTGATTTAAAAAAGCACATTAGAACCCACACTGGTGAGAAACCTCATCTCTGTCCTCATTGTGATTACAGAGCAATTAGCTCTAGTGCTTTAAGAAGACATATTAAAATCCACACTGGTGAGAAGCCCCACCTTTGCCCTCACTGTGATTATAAGACAAATCACCCTAGTGATTTAAAATGTCACATTAGAACCCACACTGATGAGAAACCTTACATTTGTCCTCATTGTATTTATAGAGGAAAAAGCTCTAATACATTAAGAAAACATATTAAAATCCACACTGTTGAGCTTCCCCACCATTGCCCTCATTGTGATTTTAGAACAATATATCTTGAAAGCTTAAAGACTCATATTAGAACCCACACTGGTGAGAAGCCCTACCTTTGCCCTCACTGTGATTATAGGACAAATCACACTGGTGATTTAAAAAAGCACATTAGAACCCACACTGGTGAGAAACCTCATCTTTGTCCTCATTGTGATTACAGAGCAATAAGCTCCTGCACCTTAAGAAAACATATTAGAACCCCACAATGTTGAGAGTCCACAGTTGCCCTCAATGTGATTTTGAAACAATACATCTTGGGACCCTAAAAACACAGAACCCACCAGTGTGAATAATAAAAATAGTCCAACTTCTTTAATAAAACACCAATAGGATGAATATTTTTAGGTGAATTAAAGTTGGTATTAAATTATAGTCAGTAATTTTTTTTTTAAAAGCCTTTCAGTGAAAATTAGACCAGAGATCTTATTATGCTAACTAACTGCAAAAATACCTACACCTTTGTGAAATTATTGGATAAAAAAACATTTGAATAAAAATATTATGTATTGAATAAATATTGCTACTAATTTATCTCTCTCATCACATGCATAAAGATGTATTTTACATAAAATAAATAAACTTGATTTTCTTTATAAATTGTGAATTATTTATATAACACACACTGTCCTCCACCCAAAGTAATCAACTTGAAGTCTAAACCATGGGAAAGTGGATATAAATTCACAATAAAATATTAATAAAAAGAATAATGATTAAGATGCAGATGATATACGCAAAAGAGAGGTAATATTAGGCCAATTAAGGCATATGCCGTAGAACCTTCCTATAAAGTACACCCAATTGCTGAGCCAAATTGTCCTTTAAAGTGAGGTTTCTTCTTACCAGAGAGTTTCTAAATAGTAAAAATGGTAATTTTGCAAATGAAATCTGTCCTTTATAAAGAGGTGTCCTCTCATGGAGGTTCAACTGTATGTATTTAATTGATATTTGATAAGTCTAAAGACTAGTAAATAAACTAAATAAAAAAAATAAAACTGGTCAAAAGTTGTTCCACTTCTCCTAAGTATACACGAGTTTTATGTCCCTTTGACAATAAAATTTCATATTGTGTTATCTTAACAGCATTATCTTGCTCTCTTTTTGCAATTATAAATTGGTGCTGTGGATGTCACTCTTGTAAAACATCCCGCTCCAAACTTTGTGTCTAAGAAGCAATATTTTTATAGAAAGATGATCTGGCTTTGTGTCTTCTGCTCGATTGAATGTTTCTGTTAGAATTTTGTTCTTGCATACTAAAAATGAACAGACTTCACCCATGGTCTCTCCTTTTTAGAATTTTTTCCCAATATAATTTTGTATCTGATAATCAAATATGATACAGAAATATTGTCATTATCATTTTCTGACTTCTTTCTGACCAAAAAATAACTATTTTTATTCAGAATTTGTCAATTTCAAATTGTCTTGGCTAAAAATGGGATAAATATCTCTTCCAGATTTTTCTCTGTTATGTTAAAACACGTTTTACATGTACATTATGTCAGCTGTTATTACCTCCCATCTTAACCGCTAGAGGCGCTGCTTGCGAACGAAAGGGCAGATTTGTAAATAACTCGAAAAATATACGGGATAGAGACCTGAAATATTCACTATTAAGTTTTTGGGTGAGTCCGCGACCTTTGGGCCAATCTGAAACTAAGACTCATTGGTCATGACATCACAGTGATGCGCAATGTAAACAAAGGCTATGATTGGTTCATTGTTTTTTTTTTTTTAAACAAGATTTATTTATTAATATTTTAAATACCTATGATTAATTTATATTTTCACTATATATATATTTTTTTTATATAAAAAACAGACACTTCGGCCAGTTAGAGTTTAAAAACTCTAACTGGCCGAAGTGTCTGTTTTTTATATAAATATGAATGCCGGCCAGGCAACCTCTATCTTTTCGATATATATTTTTTGTCTACATGGCCTTTTATTTTAAATTAGAATTTTTTGAAAAATAATTTAGCATAATTGTAAACATGTGTTTTATGAATACACATGATGTTAATACCTTGAAAGCAATGGTGTCACAGATATTTTAAATTATTATAAAATTAATTATTAATTAATATTAAAATATTGTATTTAATTTAGGTTTAGATAGGTTAGGTTCAGGTTCGTTTAGGTTAGGTTAGTGTAATTTATATTAAAATATTAATATTAATTTTTTAATTTTTATTTTTATATTTTTTTGTAGATGCCTATTTATAAATTCAAATATCTGTCACCGTTGGAATGTATTATGCCTGTATTTCTTTGTTACGTTAGCGCTAAAACACAATAAAAAAATTGCTAATATAAAATAACTAGCCTAATGACCCGGGCAACGCCCGGGTAAAACCCGATTAAATGCTTTTATTCAAATACTATTCGTTACAATTATAAATTGGCGCCGTGGATGTAATTCTTGTGAAACGTCCCGCTCCAAACTTTGTGTCTGAGAAGCGATATTTTTATAAAGAGATGATCTGGCTTTGTGTCTTCTGCTCGAATGAATGTTTTTCTGTTAGAATTTTGTTCCTGCATACTAAAAATGAACTGGCTTCACCTGTGGTCTCTGCTTTTTGGAATTTTTCCTGATATAATTTTGTATCTGATAATCAAATATGATACAGCAATATTGTCATCATCATTTTCTGAATAAAATACAACTACTTTTTTTCCCAGAACCTGTCAATTTATTTTTCTTGACTAAAAATCTGAAAAATATCTTTACCAGATTTTTCTCTATGTCCTGTTAAAACACGCTTTACATGTCCATTAGGTCAGCTGATATTACCTCCCATCTTCACCACTAGAGGCGCTGCTTGCGAGCGAAAGGGCAAATTTGCAACGCAATTTGCAAATAACTTGTATATGTGATAAGGTCCTGTCGACTTATCTGTGATAAGATATCCTGCAGACTCTCGCTATAGCTGTGGTAACCGAGGGTCAAACCAGTAGCAACCGAGAGGGACAGTCAGGGCGTGGAGAGTTTTCCAGTACCTCTCTGCACCTTGGAGGACCTTTAACAGTTCTCACAGAGTACAGGCCGTCGTGGTCGAGGCAGAGTGGAAAGCTTGGGAATGTCCACACACAAAAAACGAAGAGACAGTTGTAGTAGGAAAGTCCCATGAACAGATAGGAGTCGAGCTAAGAGCAAGATGGAGTTAGAAGAATTCTTACTGTTTTACATGGTCGATGAGGTGGTGTCAAATTATATTGACAAATATTTGCAATCTTATCATATCTTATCTCAGGTTTTAGTGGAAAGAATTTAGGTTTTCGTTTGTTTGTGAACAAATCTCTCCCGCCTTCTCATTGGACGAATGTGGCCATGTTTGTATATCAAGGGGGCTATGGTATGAGTCGAGGCGAGTGTGGTGGATTATCGTGTGTGGACGCTTAAAGTGTTCTCTGCGTGCTATATCCCTGTCTGGCAATCTCGGCGCATACCTGTGTAACCCCGGTCCGATCCCTACCTAAGCAGCAATAAAGCTAATTACTGTTTTTTATTTTATTTAACAAATTGTGGTTTATTATTTACTTTTTTTTTGTGTTGTACTTTTGAGTCCATGATTTTTCTGTGTTTAAGTTACTCTTACTGTAGGCCCTAATATTGTATTTGTGTGTTAACCCGTAAATAGTAACTTTTGTCATTGGCGAGCCCTGCCAGAATTACTGGTGTTTTGCACGTGTAAATTCCTGTAATTTTACGTGCGGTTTTTTTTTTCTTTGATTGTTTGGTTTATTACTTTTTTTTGTACTCCATCATGTTCGCGAATTCTATGCTCAACTTGTCAGTGTTTAATGGGGTTGATCTCGAATCTTTCATTCGAGAAGTCGAGCTTAAAGCTCGAGTAGGCAAATGGGATCCTGAGGTCAAAGCATTGCTCATGTTCGAGGCTTTATCCCCTGAAGTTAGGTTGAGCTTATAGGAGATGGGTATCCGTAACGATAGCAGTTTCAAAAGTATTGCTAGTAAACTGAACATATTGTACCCTAAGAAAGCGCGTGGTATTAGGGAATGCCTTAAATTAATAGAAGGTCTTAAGCAGAGAGTTGGGGAAGTCCTGTGGTTTTTAAAGAAAGATTCCTGGCCATTAGAGATAAAGTAGAGTACAGTTTTGACGATAGCCTAGTGTTCGAAATTTTCCTCGAAAATGTGCTCGATAAGTATAGAGAGGCTATTGTTCGCAGCGAGGCTAAATCAATAGACAAAGCAGTCAGTGTCATGGCCACGGAGGATAGTGTAGAACACCGTTGCAGCTTTATGAAAGGGGTATGTTCAGTAGAAGGGGTTGAAGAAATAAATAGCATTAAGAGTGAGATGAAGATGCTTAGTGCCAGTGTAAACAGGATGAAGCACGAAAATGAGCAGTGTATTACAAATCTTAGAGGTGAGATAGAAAAACTGACTAAATTGTTGGGCAAAATCAGGCTGAGTCCACCTGAGTGTAGCTTAGGACATATAGCTAGTGATTGCTCAAGACAGTCTTCTATGTTTTCCAACCGCAATACTCTTGACAATGCTGAGATAGTGAACATACGTTCATATGGAGGAGATCAGTTTAGAAATCTGCCAATAGTTAAGGTGAATATTAACGGCAATATGTGGCACCTGTTATACGATACAGGCAGCCAAGTCAGTATTATTGATTCAGAAAAGTGTAATGTCTTGAAGGAGAATTGGGACGATGCACTTAAAACTTTACGTATAGTTTCAGTGACAGGCCACGAGCAGACACTTACACGTGTTAAAACCTGTAGAGTTGGTAACGAAAACGGCAGCGTGCTGGGAGAGATAAGATTCTGGTTAATGTCACTCGGAGATAAAGGCTACGACGGGATTCTGGGAATCAATGATATAAGGAGATTGAATATCCAGTTACCTCCCGTACGGGAACGTTGCAACATGATTTCCTTGAAACCAGAAGACCATGATTATGTAGACCTTAGCCGCGTTGCCAGTGAACATAGACCAATGGTTTCAAGCTTCATAGATGAGAAATCAGTGAGACGCATTGAAAACGAGGCTGTAAAGTTGCCACCTACTGAGTTTAACAGAAGCTGTGAGTGTAGCGCTTGGTCTGTTAATAGTTTTAGAAAGCCTACTTGGGCTGAGAGGTTAAGGGTGATGCGGAAAGCAAAGGAGACTGTCAGACAGTTCATGTCAGGTAATTCTGCTAAAAAGCTTATGAATCCTAGGCCACCTTATACCAAAAGTTTCGACAGAGGAGATCTGGTGATGCTAGCTGTTTCTAAGACCGAAGGTTACTCCAACGTCTATGGGCCTTTCCGTGTGGAAGCTAGGGTCTCCGATGTTAACTTTAGAGTAAGAGGGGTCACCATGCACGATGTGAAAGTTGTACATGTCGATAGGATGTAAGTGTTTAGAAACAGATGTTAAGAAGAGCTTTTAGCTCTTGGACTTGAGAGAACTGAATGGAATTGGATCGTTCGGTTTCTCATCAAGTGAGCGTCTGTCAGTACCCAATTTCTCTACCTAACATGCCCAGCTTGTCCCAGATGAGAGCTTATTTGGTACCCCATTAAACTCTGTATACTAAAGCATATTATATATGTATGTGTTTGGCAATCACTCATGGTAACTCACGTAGTTTGCGCAGATTTTTTTTTTTTTTCAAGTTTCTTTTGGGAGGAGCAAGATGGAAGGCACCTTTATGGAACGACCCGGATGCCTACTTCTCCTCTCTTTAGTTTTTTTTTTTTGTTTCTTTATAACATGGCTCCCGTGAGCTTTTTCCCTCCCGACAGCGGGAGGTTTTCCTTACGGGACAATGGGAATGTTTGGGAGATTTGTTAGTTTCTTTTTTTTTTTTGGAAAGATACCTTTTGTCAAATTATATTGACAAATATTTGCAATCTTATCATATCTTATCTCAGGTTTTAGTGGAAAGAATTTATCTTTTCGTTTGTTTGTGAACAAATCTCTCCCGCCTTCTCATTGGACGAAGGTGGCCATGTTTGTATATAAAGGGGGCTATGGTATGAGTCGAGGCGAGTGTGGTGGATTATCATGTGGGGACGCTTAAAGTGTTCTCTGCGTGCTATATCCCTGTCTGGCAATCTCGGCGCATACCTGTGTAACCCCGGTCCGATCCCTACCTAAGCAGCAATAAAGCTAAGTACTGTTTTTTATTTTATTTAACAAATTGTGGTTTATTATTTACTTTTTTTTTGTGTTGTACTTTTGAGTCCACGATTTTTTTGTGTTTAAGTTACTCTTACTGTAGGCCCTAATATTGTATTTGTGTGTTAACCCGTAAATAGTAACTTTTGTCAGTGGTCCTGAACAACCGACAAGGGCACACGCTGATGGTGAAGTGACTGCAAGTTCGGCTAAAACCGAGGTTTTTATATACCTTTGCAGAGGAGGGAGACATGCGAGAATTTTGGACTTTGAAAGGGTTCAAAGGGCGTGGGGGCGTCTGCGCTATTCTGCACCCTTTGACCTTGATGGCAACGACTTGCCAAATTCCTCTTTAGGGTTGATTTCTATCTCGATCTCTTGCTTAGCTCAGCTCTTAATCAATTACATAGTTTTATTTATTCATCCTCAGTTTGTACAAAGTACATTACATATGGTGATACAATGACATGTCAATCATGCGTATAATTATTTATAGGTGTGTTTCTATATACAACATGACAATCTTGTTATAAGTATTATACAATATAGGGTTGTTGGTTTAAATTACCATAGATGGGCCCCGGGAGTGAAAGTGTTTATATGGTTTAAACGGGTAAAGCCTCTCTAACACAGGTAAGTAATTAAAATTTATTTTAATTAATATAAAGTGTGAAGGTTAAAAAGGGCTATAACAAGATGTTTTGTTTGGATATATCTGAAAATTATAAAAAATAAAACTTATGTTTAATTTAAAAGTTATGATATTCATTATGATAGAGAAATTTAGATAAAGCCTTTGTTTGCTAAAAAAATAATGATGATAAAAAATTGACATTCTAAGGGATTATTGACGGGCGATGGAAAGAGTTAGGGGTTAAAGAATATGCAATTGTAAGTATTACACATGCAACCAAATACTTAGATCCAGGTGTAAAGCAAGGATATAGACTTGAGCGTCTTCCTAGGGAATGTGTCACTTGTGATCCTGTATAAGGTTACAGTGCTTTGTCACAATTGTAGGGTTGTTGGGTTGAGAAGTTGTTGAAGAAAAGGTTGTTCATTAATATGATTGAAAGGGGTGAAATGGAGAGCCATGCGATAAGTAAAATTGTTGTAGCGACAGTAGGTGATCTGACTTGACTTGAAATCAAAGGTTGATTGTGTTCCGCTAGAGCTAAAAAAATTGAGAGTTGTTAACACTTTGTGCATGCGTTGGTGATTGTGCTCTACGGATGATTGAAATAAACTTTTGAAATGTGTTCAAGCCAGAAGTTGGGATTTTTAAATCTGGGGAACTGTGTTCAAAGAGTTTGTTGAAATTACGAAATAAAAAAAAATTGTCAAGCAGTACTGTCGTTTTTCTACGTTAATTGGAAGCAATGACTGAAATAGATAGTGAAAGTACACTGAAGTGGTTATTTATTTATTTATTTCAATTCAAAACGCTATGTCCCCCTAGGGACACTTGCGCTAAATGTAAATACAAATATAACAAAGAAAATATGCAACATGGAAAGATACACAGAAAGTTATTAGAAAGATTCATAAATATTATTTACATATAGGAGTCGAGCTAAGAGCAAGATGGAGTTAGAAGAATTCTTACTGTTTTACATGGTCGATGAGGTGGTCCTGGGTACAACCGACAAGGGCGCACGCTGATGGTGAAGTGACTGTAAGTTCGGCTAAAACTGAGGTTTTTATATACCTTTGCAGAGGAGGGAGTTAGAGAAAAGATTGTTTTATGCCCGATAGTTAATGATAAACATGGTCATATTATATAAAGGTATAAAAACAAACATAAAATGAATAAAAATATAGAAATGTGATTGTGGTTGAATAAAGTTTAAGTGGACAAAATCAAACATGTAATATATAAAAGTAATAATAATGAAGAATTAAAGTGATTTTGACAAAAATATTTTTTTTGTAATACTAAAATGGAATTATAAAAATAAATGTAAAATTGATTTTTTTTTTAAATAATGTTGGATTAAAAACTTGTGATTATATAATTGAAAGGTAAAAAAAATATATATATATTTTATACAAAAAAAGAATATAATTAAATATTGTTATCAATTTAACATGTAAAATGTTTGATATGTAGAAAAAATTAGAGAATAACACAGGATCAAAAATATTAAAATGTTCAATTTTAGGTAGGTCTAGTTCAAATTCAAATATCTAAATGTTTTAAAAGTTTGGTTAAGATATCGACTGCTAATGTAGTAAAAGGTGTGATATAAAAGGAATGTAGGACACAGCCCTCATTTACTGGAGGACGAGATAGGGGGAAAAGTGGCGATGGATTTATTGACGCGGGAATGGTCTCGAGATGTTTAGTCTATCGTCACTGGGGCCTTTGGTATGTCATCTAGCGGTGTCCATTTTTACGATCGCGGTGCGATGTATATTGTTTTTGAAGGGAGAGATATGGGGCGTGTCTGGGGCGCACGTGCTTTAAATTCTTTCTCCTCTAGTCTGGATCTGTGTGATCTGGATATTGTGTGAAAGAGAGTAAGTAAGTAAGTAATACAGATCCAAATGGGTTGGTGTAGAGTATGTAGATAGAAGAGGTTTGTGAATTTAACTGGAAATTTTCTGGTCGCTACTTGAGGTTTGTTTTAAAACGATCGATGTTAAATATATCTGGATTTAAATGTAGGAATGGCTGGGAGGTTGTAGGCGGTATAGTTCGGTATAGTTGCATCTCGAAGATATCTGGAGTCAAATGATTGAATTCACTGAGATATACATCTTGAGACAATCGCTATGGGTTTTGAACAAATCAGGGTTGTGGAAGGTGTGATGTACAGAACATTCTCTGTGTAATATTTTAATTTATTGACATGTATGGTGTCACTGTCTCTATTTAGAGGTTGATTGGGAAGATCTATTCGAACGACATTGGGTGAGATTATTTCAATTATTGTATATGGTCCAGTAAAATATGGTGCTAATTTACCTGTGTCTGGATGTCTATAATTTTTGACCAAAACAAGATCATTCACTTCGAAATGTGGTGTGCTGTGCTGCTTATCAAATGTTTCTTTATCTTTTTTATGCTTATTTTGGGTACGAGAGCGTGCTAGATCTCGAGCTATATTTATTTCGGGGTATGGGTTAAGATGAGTTCGTAGATCTGGGGGGATAACATTGAAAATTAAGTAGGTAGGTGGAAAACTTGTGACAGAATGGGGTGTGTTATTATACGTTTGAGTGACGCGCTTATGTAATTGAGTCCAGGAAGCTTTTGGATTTTCTAGATAAGCTAGTCTGAGCTTGCCTGTAATTGCTGGACAGCGAACGATTGGCTCGGCAACCCTAGAGCTGACGTCACTTCCTGTTGATGTAACCCTGCAAGCGGCGTCGCCATGCTGACATTCTCTTTCTCCATGTTTACTATTTAATCTATATATAATCCCTTTACCTTGTAGTTAATTAAATAATAATTAACGTTGAGCGCTGTGTGTAATCAATTGGAATACAACAAAGATTATGAGACTGAAGAAGCGCAAGGCCTAAAACGTGAAACTGAAGAAGCGCAAGACCTAAAACGTCTTACTGAAGAAGCGCAAGGCCTAAAACGTGAGTAACCAAATTTCCTTTGTTTACTTGGACCATCCTTTTTTCTACTTACCAAATATTTTGTAAAATGGCAAACACGACGATTACAAAATTAAATGGTGCTAATTACTCCAGCTGGAGCTTCCAGATGAAACTCGTTCTAATCGAAAACGACTTGTGGAGTTTGATCAATCCAGGAGAGGCTAAGCCTGACCCTAGTGACCTTGTTGCAACAAAACTTTTTTTGTCGCAGGAGGGTAAGGCGTTTGCAAAAATTTGCCTCGGGATTAATGATGAACAACAATTGCATGTTCAACATTTGAATACTCCGAAAGAGGTCTGGGAGGAACTGGAAAAATTAAACGCACCAAAGGATAGTAGATATCGAGCCGTACAACTAAGAAGGCAGTTATATGGCGAAAGGTTGACTCAGCACAGCAATATGGAAGGGTATATGGGGAAGATAAACCACATTGTAAACGAACTGGCCCAAATTGGCGACAAAATTGATGATGGCGATTTGGCTATGGTTCTTTTGGGTGGATTACCAGAGGATTGGGACACCGTTGTCTCAACCATATGTAACTTGCCTGATTCAGACTTCACGACCGCCACAGTTAAAAGACGGTTGTTGGCAGAAGCAGAAAGGCGTTCGTCAAATCTACCAAAAGATGTGGGTGCCATGGTCGTTAATGCCTCTTCGAAGCCCATTGAAACAGGAAAACAATTTAAAGCAAAGGTTGTTTGTTTCAAATGTGGAGGTAAAGGCCATTATGCAAGGGAATGCAGGAAGAAAGGAAAGAATGAACAAAGACCAAAGAGGTTTGACCAAAACAAAGGCCTAAATATGTCGGCAATGGATGAGGGGATGAGATGTGTCACAGGCATGAAGGCGTCTTTGGCCTGAGAGGGAGAAAAATTGTTGTGATGCGCTGTGACACGAGTGAGTGAATTGAATGGAAAGGTGTCACGTGAAGTCTTTGTTTTTGGTACAGCATCTAACTTGTTTCACCACGAATAAAAAATTTACTAGTCATGAGTGGTGGTTGTACAAAACACATTGAGATATTTTGGATGTTAGTGGATGTGGCATGTTTAGTGGCGACGATATGGAGCTTGTGTTGCTGGCGATTGATTTGTTGCTAAGTTGAGCGCTAATAGATGGTGGCCAATTTGAGAAAGTGATGGGCGAGTGTGTTGAAGTTTGTTGAGAGAGATGTGTGGATGATTAATAATTATGCATGTAAAAGGAAAGGACGAGGGAATGACACTACATTGGATTTTTAACTTGTTTTGGGGAAGGATAGTTACTTTTCTAGTTGTGATTTTGTAGATATTGTATCTTTCGATTTTTGCAATTTAAAAAAAAATGTGTTTCACCTATTTTTATTAAAATTTGAATATATCGTTGATTATGGTAGTGCGAAAATTATCCTTGTAAAAGGGCAATGGCGTGATAGTGACTTATAATTTGACTGGTGCGTTTACATAAAATAGTGAACATAACAATGATTTCTGCAAAGTTTTGAGTATTTGATTAAAAAATTGGTGTTTTGCTATAAAAATAAGATATTAAGAAAAACACACAAATAAATTTAGAATTATGATTCGAGTAATTAAAAAAATAATGCTTTTTTTTTCTTATGTAAAATTGAAAGTAATGAATTGAAATTTATGTTACTTAAAATAAAGTAAAAATTAATAAATGAGGGTGTAAAAATTTTAAAATTTGAATTGAAATGATATAAAAATGGTAAAAATTGATTTAAAATGTTTACAGTGAAAATAAACATTAAATTTATGGAGAATCAAGTTGTGAGCTTGAGGAGAAAGTTACGTAGGTTTTTAAAACTTACAGTTTTGAGGATTGTTCAGTCAAGAGACTTGATCTTTAGTTGTCGTCCTGATGACGCCGAAGACGTCCCATGTAAGGCGTGTAGAAGCTTGTGACTTCTGTTTGGCGACGGCGGCATGTCGCCTGGAAGATGGTTGAGTTGCATGGTCGAAGGTAGGGAACTTCTCACCGGCTTATTTTGCGCGATTTTCGGCTGTGTCGTTGGGAGGAAGATTGCTTGGTCGTTTCGTTGGAATGGCGGGTTGGTTCCTCCATCTTTGCTCTTCCTCGCTTCTATCTGGACAGACTTCCTACCTTCTTCGTTGTGGTCTCCTTCGCTTTGGTCATCCTGTCGACTTATCTGTGATAAGGTCCTGTCGAATTATCTGTGATAAGGTATCCTGTCGACTCTCGCTATAGCTGTGGTAACCGAGGGTCAAACCTGTAGTAACCGAGAGGGACAGTCAGGGCGTGGAGAGTTTTCCAGTATCTCTGCACCTTGGAGGACCTTTAACAGTTCTCACAGAGTACAGGCAGTCGTGGTCGAGGCAGAGTGGAAAGCTTGGGAATGTCCACACACAAAAAACGAAGAGACACAGTCGTAGTAGGAAAGTTCCATGAACAGATAGGAGTCGAGCTAAGAGCAAGATAGAGTTAGAAGAATTCTTACTGTTTTACATGGTCAATGAGGTGGTCCTGGGTACAACCGCCAAGGGCTAACGCCGATGGTGAAGTGACTGTAAGTTCGGCTAAAGCCGAGCTTTTTATATACCTTTGCCAAGGAGGGAAACATGCGAGAATTTTGGACTTTGAACGGGTCCAAAGGGCGTAGGGGCATCTGCGCTATTCTGCACCCTTTGACCTTGATGGCAACGACTTGCCAAATTCCTCTTTAGGGTTGATTTCTATCTCGATCTCTTGCTTAGCTCAGCTCTTAATCTATTCCATAGTTTTATTTATTTATCCTCAGTTTGTACAAAGTACATTACATGTGGTGATGCAAGACACCTGTCAATCATGCTATAAATATTTATAGATGTGTTTCTATATACAACATGACAATCTTGTTATAAGTATTATACAATATAGGGTTGTTGGTTTAAATTACCATATATACATACTTGTATACTTGTGTACATAGACCATAAATCTGTAAATAGACAGGAAACGCACATATGTTGTTGTTGTCGTGTCCAAAGAAGAGTCTCAGATGTCTCCATGCATCTCCATCACAGCAGCAGCAATATCCACTATCTTGGGTGTGTAAAGCTGCTGCTCTGGGTCTAAGTCAATTTTCTGCAAGGCTGCGGCCATTGCTGGGCATGAGAATATGTGAGTAGGTGTTAGTTCCACACCAGGACAGTTGTTGCATGCTTTATAAGTTCTTGTGCCATCTGGATGTATTGTCATTCCTTTATAGTGTTTTGTTCTAAGTCTTGTTATAGTTTTTGTCAGTTTTCTCTCAGAGTTTATTTCACATATTTGATCTTTTCTTATTTTTTGTTTGATTATCTTGTATTTTGCCAAAGCATCATCGTCAAATACTGTCATTTGTTCTTTCCTTTGGCTCAGCTTTCTGGCTTCCTTTGTCAATTCATCTGCCATTTCATTACCCTTGATCCCAACTTGGGCAGGAATCCATTGTAGAATGCAGTTCTTCTCCAATGTTTCCAGTTGGGTAAGTAATGAGTGTATTTTCTGCGTGATTCTAGTATTGCCCTTCTGAATTGCTTCTAGAGCGGATCTGGATTCGCTGTATATTATGGTTCCTTCTGCTTGATGCAGGGATGGTTGGTTCAGGCATACATCAAGGGCTTTCCAGATAGCTGTCAGTTCACAAGTGAAGTTTGACGAAATCTTTCCTGCTCCTTCTTTGATTTTGATGTGTGTTCCATCTTGGAGTATTATGTTAATTCCAGCCCCTCCATTACTCAGGGTAAGGTCTGATGATCCATCTGTGTATGCTAATAAATAATTTCTCTGATCATATGAATCAATTGTGT
The DNA here is from genome assembly GCA_030710605.1 of Cordylochernes scorpioides. Classification (NCBI taxonomy): domain Eukaryota; kingdom Metazoa; phylum Arthropoda; class Arachnida; order Pseudoscorpiones; family Chernetidae; genus Cordylochernes; species Cordylochernes scorpioides. Next base: position 68,316,387 of record CP092874.1, read on the forward strand.
CAAGTCCTTTCTTTTTAAGTATGATTTTGTTCTCTTTTTTATTGCAGGGTTCGTTCAGGTTGAGATTAATGATTATATTTGATGGTAATGGGGTAGGAAATGTTGGTTCTTCTTGAATTTGAAAGTCACTGTGTTTCATGTTTATGCCTTTTCTAATATTGTTGTCGTACTGAAGTGTTGAAGATCTTTTAAGTCTTTCTTTTTGTGTCCAGTTTAAATAGGTTCTATGGGATATGTGTTCGTTTTTTTTTACTTTTTAGGCTATTTGTGAATTTTATTATTTTTTATTTGTCTTCTGCTTTCGAGTAGGTCTAGGCCACATTCTTTTTGAATTTTCTCATTGTTGGTGGAAGAAACAGCACCAGTGATTATTTTGGCCGCTTTTGCTTGAACACTGTCTAGTCTTCCTTTTAGTGATGAGCTTGAGGGAGCCCAGACAGGTGTTGCATATTCCATTATTGGCCTTATTAAGGTGGTATATGTGGTTCTGAGGGTTTTGGGTTTTGTTCCCCAATTTGTTCCACACAACCTTCTCAGAATATTTAGTTTTCTGGTAGCTCTATTTGAGGTGCTAATTATGTGTTCTGTAAATCGCAATTCCTCATCAAGTATCACACCTAGGTATTTTGGATTTCTAATTTTATCAATTATTTGGTTGTTTATGCTTATTTTGGGATTAAATTTATGCCTGTTTTTCCTGTCAGTGGAAAAGACGCATGGGTTTGTTTTTATTGGGTTTATTAAGCAATATAGCAAAATTATTTACATCAATACTCAAATCTCATCTAGGCAGTTGGATCGAAAGGAGAAATATAGTTCCTGAGAACCAGGCGGGATTCAGGGCTGCCCACTCTTGTCAAGACCATATATTCACTCTATTATCCCTGATTCAAATGACTCTAAGCCGAAAGAGCAGAAAATGCTACATGTTCTTCGTGGATTTGAAAAAAGCCTTCGACACAGTGCCCCACTCATTATTATGGAGAAAACTGGTAGATACAGGTCTTAACCACCGTTTTGTTAACTTAATTAAAGATTATTACACAAATATGACAGCGGTAGTGCGATGGAACAATTCATTCACTGCGCCAATAAAGGTGCGTTCGGGAGTTTTACAAGGGGAGCCGATGTCACCTTATTTATTTATACTTTTTATAAATGATTTAATCGGTCTCTACAATAATTCAGATTTACCGGGAATATATCTCCCAAATTATGGATATGTTCATATTCTACTATACGCAGATGATATTGTCTTGATTGGAGAATCCAAAAATAACCTTCAAATAAAAATCAATATGCTAAGAAAATATTTTGAAACAAATTTATTAACCCTGAATGAAAATAAGTCAAAAATTGTAGTTTTCAGAAACGGCGGTCGATTAGCACAAAATGACAAATGGTTTTGGGGTGAGAGGCAACTGTCTGTTACTACGAAATATCTATACTTGGGATATCCGCTTACAAGTGCAAATTCACTAAACAAGGTAGCGTCACACTACAAGGGCAAAGCCCTGGCAGCAATTGGCGCTGTGTGGCAAGTTCTGACAAAATCCAAGATGAACTCTCTAAATGCGGCAATGAGATTACTTGATTCGACGGTCTTACCTCACATGCTATACGCCGCACCCTGCTGGGCACTCAACCAAGTAAAGGTAGTTGATCAGGTTCAGAATATTTTCCTAAGACGCTACCTAAATTTACCAAAGTATACTCCGGGCTTTATGCTAAGAATGGAGTGTGGACGAGTATCACAGGAAGTTATCATAACTAAACAGGTCCTGAGATTTTGGGTGAGGATTATGAAAATGGAAGAGAGTAGGTTGCCCCGGGCATGTTTGTCACACCTCTGGACATTACACAGCAATCAAAGGGCTGGTTTAACCTTTGTCGAAAACCTGTCAACCATTTTAGACTCAAACGGTTTTTCGTTCCTGAAGGGTTGTCCGGATTACACTGCAATAATGACTGAAATCCCTGCTATTATTCGAATAGCAACCGAACAAAGCATCCAAAACGACATGGCGAAAATCCTAAATACTTCACATTACAGTCACTTCAAATACCTAAAAAATTCAATAACAGCAGAACGATATTTATTCACAACTATTCCTCTAGCAATTAAAATATTTTTTGCACAACTGAGACTCCTTTGGACGATCTTCCCAGAAAATCGTTCAAATCGCTGGAAAATTGATTTGACTCTAACTTGCGATCTGTGTAAAAACAGAATCCAAGACGAAATTATGCATATAATATTTGGATGCTCTTGCTTAGAGAAACAGAGGAAAGAAATTTTGGGTGACTTACCCTGGTCTCAACCTGACTGCCAACAAATTTGCAGCTGGATGAACACACTGATGGTTGATCAGGGTCTCTCCCTCGGTTTATATAAATTCTACAAGGCCGCAGTCAATGTCCGTTGGAGAACAATGGATGCGCCGAAAGTCGTGGTTTGCTTGGAGAAAGAAAACGAAGATTGAATGTGGCTGTTTCAACACTAGCCCTCTCAATGATATCCCAACCGTGACATATTTTAAACATTGGTACTTTAATTTAAATATTTAATCATGTATGGTTCCTTTTGCTCTGTATGTTTATTTTTTGTATATATGGTTATATTTATTTTTGTTTGTTTTTTTCTTTCTTCTCGCTTTTCTTTTTCCTTATTACTTCCAGTATTCTAGTTTTTACTTTCGAAATATCTTCCTTTGCTAAATCCTGTAGAGGGGAATCATGTATAGGGCTGGATGCCCCAATAAAAAGGCTTGTGTGTGTGTGTGTTTTTATTGGGTTTATGGTCATTTTGAGTTCCATTGCCCACTTCTCCAGTCCTCTCATTGATGTGTTCAGTATTTTTTCTGATTTTTCTATACTGCTACTTGTGTGCCATATGGTTATATCATCTGCATAACAGGCAACCTTTGTGTCTTCAGTGAGGTAAGGATGGATGTCGTTAATATATAGCAGGAAGAGTAGAGGACTGAGCACAGATCCCTGAGGTACACCAGCCCATGTTCTTCTGTCCTTGGAAAATGCTCCATTAACCCGAACCTTTATCCTTCTTCCCCTTAAGAAGTCTGCAATCCAGATTAAGGCTTTTCCTCTTACTCCGATGTTGTGCAGCCTTTCAAGTAATTTCTCCCTCCACACTCGATCAAAAGCTGAGGTCATATCCAGGAATACGGCCGTTGTCTTCTTTGTTGGTTTTTCCTGGAAAGAATCTATTATTGATTGGCAGAAGTAGAACAGTTGATCAGTTGTACAATGTCTGGATCTATAGGCAGTTTGGTAGAAGTATGCTGGTGAGAGCAAATGGCACATATATTTTAATAATATAAATGAGTTTTAAAAATTGTAAAAAAAAAAAAAAATCGGGAATCGAACCATGGACGCCCGCGTGGCAGGCGAGCATTCTACCACTGAACCAAAAGCAAACGGTGACAGAATTGTTGATGACTCTGATACTTGTATATTTTAATAATAAAAATAAAAAGTCCTTTATAAATATAGTGTCAATATAAATTAATCACAGGTATTTAAAATATTAATATTTTAACCTTGTTTGAAAAAAAAAAAACAATCATAGCCTTTGTTTACATGGTGCCGTAACATCACAACCAATGGCTCAAATTGGGCCAAATGCCGAGGACTCTCCCAGTTTTTCCAGATTCTACTATATATACTGTTAAAATTTCAGTCAGATATCCCTCTCTGAGATTAAGGTTCAATGTAGGAAATAGGTACATTGAAGAATACTGAAGGTGCTAGCACGCTAAGTCTGACAGCCCTAATCATCTTCAGACGTTGAACCCACATGGAGATAATTTCAAGCTTTGAAGGGGGGGCCGAGACAAGCCTCACTTCCACATTACTTTATTAAAACATTTTTTTTTCTTTTCATCACTACCTATTTTACATATCTATTTTACTTAAGTTTCATGCATTGAACGAACAAAACAACAAAAACAATAAATTTACATAACAATTACAATTTAGCTGTGGCGATACTAGAATACAAAGGATAATAATTATTATCTTATTCAGAGAGGCCTAGAAAAAAAAAATAAACGCGCGCGCTAGAGAACAGCATTTCACCAAAATCAAAGAAATAAGAATTTATATAGCAATCATAAACCAAAATGATCTATGCAAATGAACTTGAAAATGAAACTTAAAATTATGTAAATTTAGATTCATATTATTAATGTGAAAAAAAAATAGGAAGAAAAATATAATTAGATAATTAGTGAAGAACACAGATGACTTCCAAACAACCAGTTGAAAAGAGATAATTCTCAGAATCTTCAAAAGAAGCAACTGAAGAGCCATTTTACCTAGAACCCATGGAGAATAAATTTGTAGAAGAATAAAAAAAAATTGAAGCGAAAATGTCTTGATATTTCTGAACCATCAATAATAGTACAGGAAGAAGACACAAAGGTTAAAGTTTCTAACCAGGTGTTGCGCTTGTGTAACATCTGCCTGGAAAACTTCCCAGATGAAGCCTCACTGTTAACCCACTTTCTCGAACATCAGAGGACACTGAAGTGCCTTGCAAATAATTTCTGATTGAGCCAGGAAAAGAAACCAAGTTTTTCGATAAGAGAGGAGAAAACTCGATACTGCAATGTATGCAAATTAGTGGCTTATGACCCTGAATTACTGGCGGACCATTGGAGATTTGAGCACACAGGCGACATTATAATGACTAATATATGAAAGATGGAAGCTTTACTATTACACTTGCAAATGTTCAAAAAATTCGAACATGAGATAATGTTTGAGCATCACCAGAAAGTGTGCAACGCGAAGAATTCTTCAGGAGACAAGAGTCAAGTTCAAGAGGAACCTCGGATTTCCAAAGAGACTATACCTGTTGAGTTCCGTTTGTTGTTATTGGGTTCAGTTGGACAAATGGAAAGGGATGTAAGAAGTGACTTAGTAAAATTTCCTTACTAAAATATACAAGTGTGACGTTTCGGTAACAGCGTCGTTACCATCATAGGAATAGCGTGTGACATAGAGATAGACAAATATAGAACTTAAGCAGCTAAAGCCATATTTGGGAAGATAAAATATCAGATAATAAAGGGCACAGAAGCATTGCGAGGACCACGCAGTGTCAGAGGCATGTCAGAAGCGTTCCCTGAGCCACCGTGGGTGAGAGGCGTAAGAAAGGGGGGGGGGGGGCTGTTGACAGATTCCGCCGGGGTTTCAAGTTGCTGGAATGTGCTAACAAGGCCTCTGCTATGTGAAATTCCAACCCCCCCCCCCCCCCCGGGTGTCAAAGGACATTTGAAAAAAAAGGGGGGGGGCCTCCTGGCCCTATATACTGTGTAACACACACACATCCATGAAATCATTAATAAATTTGATAATCTATAAAAAACATCTTCTGGAGATTTATATATATATATATATATATATAGCAACCCACTGATGACGCTGAGAACTATTTCAGAAAAGAAAATATAGCAATAGAATTCTATAATTTCTATAGATCAATTGTAAATAGATTCATACACAAAAGAGATAGTGAGGAGATTTTTAGAACAGATGTGTAAGTAAATCCCTTTTTAAACAAAGGCCCACGTGTACATGGGGAAAAGGGGAGGGGATTTGCTGTATTATTTTGTTGTTTTATGGTGAATCCATACAGGGCAATGTGGGCCCTAATAAAAGCCCTTTGTTGTTGTTGTATTAAATTAGATAATCTATAAAATAATGGTCGGCTCTCCCATCAAAATAGACGCTAGAATTGAGCGCCATCTATTGACCGTCTCTACAAACTAGAGGACTCGGGTCGGTGACAAGCCGAGCTTTACCAATTAAGAAGCGCCCACCTAGGAGCGCCCCCCCCCCGTGTGTGGGCCTGGGACAATACTGATATATAGACCAAATACAGAATATGTATAACAAAACTCTCTGAATCTACCAAGATATATATATACCTTTGTAGTTCCACGGCGGGAGAGAGACTGTACAGGGCAAGAGGCCCTAATTAAATAACCTTTAAGATCAAAGAACTTGCGCATAAAATTAAATCCAAAAGACAAAAAACCTCTCGCAATCAGTATCTTTTATTATTACAAATAACGGACGCTAGCTTTCTAACTATTAGTTCTTCAACGGGCGTTCTTACAAAACAAAATCAGATTCTTATTAATATATATATAGAGGTAATAGAAAAAATATATACAAATATTCGCTCAAAGATATGCTAAAAAGGTAAATTAGAGAATTGAAAAATAATCAGATATGCAAAAACTTCTTTAAAATTAAATTAAGTTTAAAACTAAGTGGGGAAGGGGGGACATAGCAGAATTCGTTCTTAAAATTCTTTTAAAAAAGGCAGCGGAACTGTTCCGGGACATCTATTCTTCTGTTTATGCTGTCTTTACAACCAGAAACCAAGGATTCCAAAATTAATCTTTCCCCTTTGTATCTGATGTTGTTGTAATGGCAGATGGGGTTATCCAGATCAAAACTATGTCCTGTGTTTAACGTGTGTTGGTACAGAAGGGATCTGGGGTCTTTTAAGCGTATATTGTATTTGTGTTCTTTGATTCGGTTTTCGATTTTTCTGCCTGTTTCTCCTACATAAACGGATTCACAATCGTTGCAGGCAACCGAATAGATCGCGTTGCTTTTATGTTGAACATCATGTTTAACTCCTGGTTTGGTAATGGGGTTCCTCATTATATGTCCTGTTGTGTTTGTGCTGCGATAGGTGAACTGGATTCCATATTTCCTCAAATCATGGACTATTCGCTGATTGGTAGGGGAGAAATCTATAAAACCCCTGGTTCTGTTGACTGCAAGGGTAGCCTTTTTGAACGGGATGAATGTATGTTTTCTTATAAAGTCTGGTGGGTATCCAAATGTCCGTAGATTATTGTAAATATTCTCTTTTTCTTTTTCTTTTAAAGCTCGAAGGGAACAATAGGTATGGAGTCTCTTAGTTAGGGTTTTGACAACTGATATTTTGTAAGAGACTGGACTGTAGGAGTTAAACGGGATATATGATGGTTTGGCGGTATCTTTGTAATAGACAGTTGTTTGGAAACTGTTCCTATTTCTAAAAATGAGGGCATCCAGATATGGTAAGGTGTGGTTTTCTTCTCTTTCTATTGTAAACTTAATTTCTGGGTGGTAACTGTTAAGAGTGTCAAGGATGGCTTGGTCCGCTCCTAGGTGATATTCACAATATATATCGTCAATATATCGTCGCCATTTCTTAATCCCCAGATTCTCTCGACTGTTAATCCAGCCATCTATTGTCATTAGAACAATTTCTGCTACTGTAAGGGAAAGGGGGGCTACCCATTGGTGACCCCTTAATCTGCCTGTAAATCTGGTTCTGATATGTAAAATTATTAATGGAGAGGCAAGCCTTGACCATGGTACAAATTGTATCAATATTGTCGAGTTCTGCCATCACAAATATATCCCGTAGGTTGCTGATTATAAGATCATGAGGGAGGCAGAGGAAGAGGGATTTCACATCGAAGGAACAAATCCTACTGTTAGGGTCGGGTATAGATCTTCTGATATCACCTATAAAATCTGCTATGTTGTTAATTGAATAGATGTTCCGTGACAGATATCCCATTAAGACCAATAGTCGCATACCACCTTTCGCCGGCTATAGTGGTATCTCGTTTTTTGTCTTCACTTTTGTCGCCCCATGTCCGTTCACGGAACATCTATTCAATTAACAACATAGCAGATTTTATAGGTGATATCAAAAGATCTATACCCGACCCTAACAGTAGGATTTGTTCCTTCGATGTGAAATCCCTCTTCCTCTGCCTCCCTCATGATCTTATAATCAGCAACCTACGGGATATACTTGTGATGGCAGAACTCGACAATATTGATACAATTTGTACCATGGTCAAGGCTTGCCTCTCCATTAATAATTTTACATATCAGAACCAGATTTACAGGCAGATTAAGGGGTCACCCATGGGTAGCCCCCTTTCCCTTACAGTAGCAGAAATTGTTCTAATGACAATAGATGGCTGGATTAACAGTCGAGAGAATCTGGGGATTAAGAAATGGCGACGATATATTGACGATATATATTGTGAATATCACCTAGGAGCGGACCAAGCCATCCTTGACACTCTTAACAGTTACCACCCAGAAATTAAGTTTACAATAGAAAGAGAAGAAAACCACACCTTACCATATCTGGATGCCCTCATTTTTAGAAATAGGAACAGTTTCCAAACAACTGTCTATTACAAAGATACCGCCAAAACATCATATATCCCGTTTAACTCCTACAGTCCAGTCTCTTACAAAATATCAGTTGTCAAAACCCTAACTAAGAGACTCCATACCCATTGTTCCCTTCGAGCTTTAAAAGAAAAAGAAAAAGAGAATATTTACAATAATCTACGGACATTTGGATACCCACCAGACTTTATAAGAAAACATACATTCATCCCGTTCAAAAAGGCTACCCTTGCAGTCAACAGAACCAGGGGTTTTATAGATTTCTCCCCTACCAATCAGCGAATAGTCCATGATTTGAGGAAATATGGAATCCAGTTCACCTATCGCAGCACAAGCACAATAGGACATATACTGAGGAACCCTGTTGCGTTCCCGGTTTGGATAGATGAAAAGGGAGGATACACGATGTGACTTATCAAAGTTTCCTTACTTAAGTATATATATATATATAGCAATTTAGGCCAACAACCCCATGTATATAACCCGCAGCAAGACCTTAATGTTATATAATAGAAGCACAGCTGTCAATGATACACTATCGACATATGTCTTTACATCATCACATGTAATGCAATTTGTGCAAACAGGATAAATAAAGAGAAAAAAAAAAAACGGGGGAAACTCTGTAATTGATTAAGAGTTTGAGTTAAAGCAGGGATCGAGCATATAATATTGTCAGGACAAAGGTCTAAAGATGGAATAACGCACTGAAACACATAAAAGTACAAACATCACTAAAACCTGACAGATAATTAGCCTCAAAGTAGCCCTAATAAAGTCGTAATTTTGCAACTGTTGCTGTGTCAATATATCACAGCAAAGATATAGTACACAACTCTATTTCAACAGAGTCGGTTGTTCTATAATTTGTACACTTTGTGAAATTAAGGTGTGGGGTGTAGCACCATAAAGCGAAAGGAATGAAATATGTATGAGAGGAAACAGGAAATTTTCTCTAGATATTTATTTAAATAAATTAAAATTTGGGAACATGTCTATACTGACGAGATATGCTATTTACATAGTAAAATTTAGATAGAGGTGACCTGAAGTTACTTTATAGCCCTTTAGGGCCCATGCGAAATCTAGGTTGGTTACTACACAAAAAGGGGGGGGGGGCGCTAAGTCATAATGACAAATGGCTTACCTTTTTCTCGAAAGTGCCGGCAAAGGTCTGATCTCCCGTCTGAAGACTGTCCTCTCACTGAGCGACTCCGATCGAATCTGCCTTTTGGCCAAGAAACCCTCTTTTATTCATGTCTCTCCCCGTTTCCATTCGCTGCCGAGCCAAAGTTTCTATTGGCTGGCATTTTCATTCGCCGAAAGAAACACCAATCAAAATGGCCAACGGCTCCAGTATCAATTTCATAGACGCCCCAGGCCTCTCCCATCGAAATAGAACATATAGTATTACCAAAACAAAAAAATCTAAAGAGAGAAACAGCTACAGCGATAGTGTAAAATTTCAGACGCCAGGCCCCCCCTTCCACATGGATTGAAATACCATCCTCCCTTTTTCTCGGGACGGTATATATATATCGCCCCCCTAAAAATCGACACAGGCCCCTTTTCACTTGAACTGTAATATAACGCTTTCCTTTCTCGGGAAGGATATTTTATAAGGTTCAGTCCTTTAGAGATCTTCCTTCTCCATTTTTTTTTCTGGTCACCTTTACCTAAATTTTTTGGTGAGGGGAATATATGTACATATGGAACAACATCTTCCAGCGCGGATGTCCCTGGATGTCACTGGTGTTTCCTTCACCAGGCATCAGCTTTCGGCATGGAAGTCTGGTGTCATCAATTGTCTAGGTTTCTGGGCAAAAAGATGGTCTGTAAGTCTATGTGGGAGGGAAGCCATGTATCCATTTGATTTGATTATACATACGCCTTCTGTTGGGGTATGGTTACAAAAAACGTGCCCCAACAATCCTCCCCCTGCCAAGTAATGGACAAATGCGTTTGTGCTATTCATTATTCATCTGCCTTTCATCAGTTACTATGAAAGCAGGCCCATTTCTAGCAAAATGCATTTTCCATTACTAGGTGAAGCCAGGTGTACCGAAACCTATAGGGAAGATAAGGCTAATCAAAATGATGGTATGCTATTCTAGATGTTTATTATTCCGAACATTAGTGGGCATTGTGCATCCTGGCAAAGGGTTTTTTTTTTTGTGTGTTATTATTCTGTCAGCACACTGTTATCAACATAGGTTATGGGGGACAGTCATATCATATGTATGGAAGTAAGCAAGGTCATCTGTCTTACCATTCATGGGTATATATACCACCCTTCCACTTTCTTCTTTGGTCTTGAGGAGTAGGCCTTCCTTGTGGTAGGTCCTCTCAACCCCATCCTTGCCTCTGGTGTGCTGGTTTCATTGCTACCTTCTTTCTGCTAACAATACAGTTAGAACATTTCCCTATTACATATTATATAACAAAAATTTTGGGCGCCAAGAAGTCGTTTAGAAATAACTGACTAGTCCAACTCCTAAAACATGCCAGCATCTTTATTCAAGTACCAATCAAGACATTCGTGTGGTATAGTTAAACATATACAATCAAAGGAAAGGATAATTATAGTTAGCTGAAAGAAATATCATGGTATATAATGATTAGCCTATGACATGATGACTTTTGCTAAATAAAAAAAAATTACAGAAAACAAATTGTGAAAGTAATTATTAAATAAGGCACGAAATATGTAATGATAAAATGAATCCTTCCATGTTATATGATGGGTATAATATATATATTGAAGAAAACACGTATCATGCAGATAGTGATTAAATATGATAAAAATCATCCCATGATGGATGATAAAGAAAACTACTACAAAATTATATATGATGACAAAATATATATACATATACAAGTAAGGCGGATAAAAGACAATAAGGATAAAATAGATCATGCCTTGAGGGAAGAATAAGCCATGACAACATGTTAAAAAAAATTGCAACATGGCAGGTAAATATTACTAATATCATGAATATCAAGGAAATAAAATTGTTGAAATGAATAGTATATGATTATAATATAATATAAATGATATAAGATAATAACCTATTCAATAAGAAAATGAAAACACATTATATATATTTGTGCGCTGAAGGATCAAGGTTTAGTATCTCAATTAAGTTTTCAATCTTATTCAGTCTGGAATCACGAGTTGGTCACTGGGTAATATTCGTCTATCCCGATCCTACTGGAGGGTGTGTTTTCTCTTATGTGTTAGATTCCTCAAATTACAATACTCTCTCAACCCAGATAGGTACGTCATTTAGAATCTTGGTCAAATGGAACATAGCCCAGACCTCTATTAAACTACTCAGTCCATTTAAATCTAGGGTGACAACCGTATGAAGAAAGCTCTCTGTTTGACAGAGAAACTAATCAACTTCTCCCATTTTGTTTGTGACTCCGTTTACCTTGTCTCTGGGGTGTGTACAGTTCAGCTACCTCCCCCTTCCAAGAAATTCATATTACTTTCATCTACCAATATACTCCCTATTCATTGACCTGAACCCTATAAATCTACATCTTATAAATTTGAATTTTATCAATCTGAAATTTTGGTTCTTTTACAAATTCCTTCAGAATTCTACTCCCTGTATAACTGCTCTTAATTCTACTGTCCTCAATACAACACTTCTAAAACTTTGACTCACTGGCTTGTTCTGGCGTCTCGTTCGCGGTCATTATAGTTAACTAATACTTTAAAATCTTATCCTAACATGGAACGAGTCTAAACTCGTTGAAGGTCCTAATAATTACTTATTCTGTCTCTCGAATCGGTCTTATGCTCGAATTCATTCCAACAAAACGTATGGCAGGGCGAATCCTTTATTAGAAGAAACTTCCGCTAGCTATGGGGGATCAAACTGGTACCAAAAAAAAAATTCAATAGACGGAAACACTTCGTCTAGAATAACTGGGCAATCTCTGCCTACTTGCCAATCTTACAGGACCTCCCGTCTGCAACACCCTCGCTCCAGCCACGCTAAAAGCGTCGAAACTACGGTGTCAGATCGGTTACCCAAGGTCGCGCCGTTATACCCCAGGCTATACGGCATGGCTAAAACAAATCCCCCATCCTGCATAAAATTCAATCTATACCTCTTCGTTTCCTCTTGCGAGGAGGAGTTGAGTGGGAAATTCGGCTTGATCCTCGCCTTCCACTGTCTCCAAGTCTGAGGGTCGGGATAGGGATCATTTATCCACAATCCTTAGAATTCAAGCTAAACTAAAATAAAAGAAAATCAAAGGAAAATTATATCCTCTAACGAGGGACCTAACAAAAGGGAGCGAATATTTCTAACTAGATAGAGTTGTAGTTGTCCTGTGAGGCTTCCGATCCTAACAAATAAAGAAATCAAAATTAAAAAAAAAAATCGAACCTATTAATTCCCTACACTATTCTAATATACCTTTGGTCTAACAGTATAATTGTTTTTAACCTTCTTACACATTCATTAAACCAATCCATTCATACACCCCCCCCCCCATCATTCACGGTTTGCATACAAACTAAAGTTAAAAGCTGCTACACAAGCCAAAGTACTATAATTATCATCATTGATAGATCCTAATAATAACAAATTTTTCAGGACAAATGTGAAATCAAATAGAGTTTCTAATTAAAACAAAGTGGGGACTAATGCCCTATTAACTTAAATTAATGCCTCATACAAACTCTATATATACTAATACTTTATACTTGATAAATGATTGTTAATAAAATGGTTAACAATTCTAAATAATCTAAAAGCTAACCTACCTAAAAAAATGTAATTTCAAAAACTGCCCTTGCTTTGACACTAAGTGACTATTCACGACAATTCTATAAAGACACACACAAATTACAATGGCGAATAAAGGACCATTAAACGTGACACCTCATAAAAGCGGAATTGAGTCACTCCCCTAGCCACCGTGGGTGAAGTCACTTTCTTCCTACTTCACCTTGCGTCTGTCCCCTTTGCAGTAGTCCGACCTCAACACTCTATTGAAAGATGGATTTATAGGGTTTACGATTCACTACCCAACACTAACATTCTCAAGTGCTTTCCGAGGATCGACTACGGTCTGGGCCTACTTAACTTCTACCCCTGGCTTAGGGTCCCTATACTTCACAACTTTACTCTGAAAGATTGACCTTTCATGTCCTCATTAGAAACCTATTTCAAAGCTACTACCTGAAGGCCAGGGATTATAGGGTTTCTGAATTACCCAACACAAGCCATAGGATGCCTATTAGGTTCGTTGTTTTAGACATAGCCCCCCTCTAAGTTGTGATTTCCTACACCTTCCTTCACCTATTACTCCTGATAATAACTAAAATTTCAGATTTACACTAAATAGTTAATTCACAATGGTATACATTATTCTCACTGGTCTTTGAAACTCGGGTTTTAACAAGAAATAGTTTGTATAGAAGAAAAAAAAGGAATCCTAATGAAGTTCTACTTTAAAAAAAAAAAAAAGGTTTTTAAATGAAAAAAAAAAAAAGGTTGAAATCTCTAAACTTCTCATTCTATCGAGCTGATTCTCCGTACACACTCCAAAATCCTAGTTAGTGGCGACAGTCTAAGCAGAATTTACACTGCGTGGGCCTTTTCACCCTTGTAGACCTGCGTAAAGTTAAACTGTTCACACTAACTCTGTCAACTTCCCCTCGTCTCATTACTTCTGAGTTCGCTCTGGTTGTCACCCCTTGTGGAACCACTACATTAACGGACCTATTAGGGAGATAAGCTGGACCTGTAAGATGAATCCAATGATCTTCATCACTGGAACCTTGACTTGAATTACCATCACTAGTTTCCTCCTCCTCTGTGGGGAAAATCCTAATTGGTATATGGTATTGTTTTTAACCTATCTATATGGTATTTATCCAAATTCCCAGTTTCTAGATTCTTCAAGAGATATACAGTATCACCAGCTCTTCTTAGTACCTCATATGGACCCCCATACCTTGGCTCAAATTTGTGACGCCCCTTCGTCTCATGCATTCTCTCCACTAGGACTAAGTCCCCGTTATTGAAAGTTCTCAGCCTTTTCTCTCAGTTCTCTCTCAGTCTGCTGTCTGAAATATTCCAGATTAGTAGTGGGGATTGGAGAAGAGAATCTCATGTATTAATGGGGGCAGGGAACCGAGGGGTGAAAGATGGGTTCATGGCCCAAAAGGGAAAGGAAATGGGAGAGGTACATGTTCATCCATGTGGGTGGATAGTAATCTTAGATCAATGCTCTTTCTGGGTGTATTGAAACTAACTAGCCTTGATGGTAGAGGCGCTGTTCTCACTGCCTCTACTGTACATCAGAATGAACTATAATTATTACTAGTGTATTATTATTCCAACAGCCTATGACCTTTAAACCTTTATACCTTCATATACACTCGACGGGGTAGTCACCTTGTTAAAAAAAAATCTATAATGTCATAGATCAGCTAAAGGGAGAACATAACAAAATTGTGCGAATAGTCTGTTTCAACTACTGATTGTAAGCCTATTAAACTCGTTCTCTATAGGTTGGCTCGCTCATTAATCTTCAATCTACGTTCAATAGTCATATTGAGTTCACATGGATGCTAGATGTAAACTGTATCAAAATAGTGTAGTTTTCTAGTTTCCGAATTATATGACAGTTAGAAAAAGAAACAAACATTCTGGAAATATCTCGCACTGGCTACTATAAAAAAAAATTGAATGGGGTACAGCTCTGATCTTACAGGATACCTCATGGCTCATAGAATTGAATCGCTCATTTCTCACTAAAATATTCACACAGGGTATGGAGGTCTCCAGCGGTTCTATAGCTATTGGTCAACTAAATTAATTAATGGCAGGAATTGAAGTTAGTTTAAATGCTCATGTGCTGTTTTGTCATGCGTCTTTATGTCATCTGCAAAGGAAAGTGTCGCCTCAAAGGACCTAATTCTGGGACTAACATTCGCTGCACATTTCAGGAAGGAGTGGTCGTCCATACAATAGCAAGATATCATTTTGCTGCCAATGTACAATGTTGAGCATTTTCCATGTCGTCATTTTGTCGATCCCCAATCTTCTAGGGTGTTTCTTTAAGCATTTCTTGATGTCATTTAATGCTTCATGCGATCCCGCCCGGCATTCAATAAGTAGTATTTGATCGTACCACCTCCAGGAGACCATCCCATTGCGGCCGAATCATTTCCACCCAACTTATAACGCCGTCCATATCGCGTAATTGAAATTAGTGTAAAACTCAAAGAATAAGACCTTAATCTCTTAATTCTTTACTAATTTCAGTTGGCTCAACATAAATCTTCTCAATTATTAATTCAGTACAGTGGCGTGACATGTCACACTTCTTCTAGTTCTTTCGCAAGCTCGATTAATCCCAGTGAAAGCCAGTTCAGGCGTCAATCCCGTGCTAACCCGTCATGCATGACTTCAAATTTGGAAATTATTAGACCTGAATATTTGCAGTGGCATCTGCTTCCACTGAAGGTATTTAAGACATAAGGCTGCCTCTTATCTTGTTTAAATCACTGTCTTTACACCCATATGCCTGTGTAAACTTTAACCATGACCTTATCAATTCTCAAAATTCTGCCTATCGAATATCCTGAGAATCAATGTTCTTCTTGTCTACGGCGGATTAACACAATAATTGTTCCCTAGAGTTATCTGCGTCGAGTGGTCAGTCTGTACTACTAATTCTCCACTCTAACTCCAGGATTCCTTTATCTTCTCAGGCTGTTCAAAAATTTTCAAGACAGTTGTTCAAATCCCCAATGATAATCTGCTAAATTTCGATAATTATTGAATTCTCATTAAACAGACTAACTACACCTTCCTGACACAGAAGTGTCCAGCATCAAGATATGGCGTACTGCCCATTTCTTCATTTGATGACTGTGTCAAATTACAGCTGAAGAAACATACTAAGCATATAACTGGTTTAAATTTCATGTAATCTCATCATGCCTTCTGCTGGCAAATATTTACTGTAAAATTCAATACTATCAAGATGGTTTTATTTGTCTTCATCCAAAAAAAAAATGTTTCAGAAATAGAATCTTGGAAATCTCTACTAAAGACAAAAATTATACATTTGTCAATTCAGGATAACCTTCCCTTGTCAGAGTGTATACAGGATATTTAAGATCATATGCAGTTGGAGGCATCATGAAAAAAAAAAAAAAAAAGTCGGTTGCCTGACGCGTCTTTTTATGGTGATCAAACTTCTCTCTTCACGGGTACGCTAACTGGATCTTCAATTCTATTTTCACCTTAAGGCTCATATATATCTGCCACTCTCCCAATCCACTATGCGTTAAAAAAAATAAAATCGATTAACTATCATTCAGCATGTTAGCCCTAATCTGGATGCACAGGCTAGTATGATTTGATAGAAAGCGCTATTAAAATGAAGTTAAGATATTTGTATCCAGCAATATTTATCAGAACTCACCTCTGCTGTGAGAAATTATATCAGAGCTATGATGAAAAAAAAATGCTAAGTCATTTCAGTAGACTACTGTAAAACACTGATCACCGTTCTAAATTTGGACCATGGCAATCCAACCTCATTTCTCATACTGTATATAATAATTTGAGAAAGTAAAATAAAGAAATTGTAATCAATGGTGCTCGCAACAGAATTCTAAATGATTGAGACACAGAACATTATAAATAATGTCCAGCAAGCAGGATACCAAACCACCTTTATATTACAACATTTCCACAAAAGTATAACTATCAATAACCCAATAAACAAAACCACAAAATATCTATAGGGCGATATGTTACATTCCATACTCACAAACATCTATAACAATAGCCAACTACTTAAGAAACTCTGGCATCCAAACATATTACTGTAATTCCCCTAACATAGGCTCCACCATAAAAGTCCACTATCTAAAAATAATCCTACTATCATAAAACCCACTAACCAAAACAGAGAATAAAAGGCAATATATTCCGTAGAGTGTAACAGCTTACAAGCCAAATACGCAGGGGAGACAGGAAGGAGAGTCAGCAATAGAATATATGGACATAGACGCAACGTTATTAATCAAGACAATAGGTCTCTAATTTTCCAATACTGCAAAGGAACAGGTCACACTTTCGCATTAGGAGAACCTAGAATACATTACAATAACATAAACAGCAAATATCAAAGGCTTATAATTGATTCTCTATTATTCAGAAAACACAATAGCATTAATAGAAAATAGATTTGCCCGAAACATATAACACAATATATCCTAGTACCAGCTAATAATATCAACAATAATATAAGTAACTTATATGTAATAGCCAATAACTATTATAAAACTACTTAAATAATAGAATTTCTAACCTATAAGATAATTCATAGAATATAGCAAACAATAGTAGAATATGTATAAATACCTTAATCAAAAAAAAAGTGTCTTAAGAAAACAAATAATATGCAAAACTTCCTAATGTATATATATATATATGTAGATAGAATCATAATAGTTTTAGCATCAGGCGACGTTATATTTTCTTGATATATTGTATATGTTTCTCCTGTAGAAGGGCGGACAAGCTCGAAAGCTTGAGAAGACCAGAATAAAAGATACTCATCCCCATAAACGTTTTACTTTGATATCAGAAATCAATGATAATATTAAGGTTTTGCCACAAACAATGTGAATCGTAAAAGACAGCGGCGAGAGAAGCGGTATACACCGCCTCAACATAACTTTCATTGCCTGATAAAATGCCCGTGAAACGGAAAGCATAAATTAAAATTCACGATTTATAATAGACTGTTAATCTCAGGATGCGTGGACTACTTCACCAATACTTAAAAATAGTATGGCTTTTCATTAGGTATATATTTCTAAAGTATAGGGGATGAAACATATACTAAATTCGAGCCCCGCGGCGGGCGACATTGTTGCGTTCCCGGTTTGGATAGATGAAAAGGGAGGATACACGATGTGACTTATTAAAGTTTCCTTACTTAAGTATATATATATATATAGAAATTTAGGCCAACAACCCCATGTATATAACCCGCAGCAAGACCTTAATGTTGTATAATAGAAGCACAGCTGTCAATGATACACTATCGACATATGTCTTTACATCATCACATGTAATGCAATTTGTGCAAACAGGATAAATAAAGAGAAAAAAAAAACGGGGGAAACTCTGTAATTGATTAAGAGTTTGAGTTAAAGCAGGGATCGAGCATATAATATTGTCAGGACAAAGGTCTAAAGATGGAATAACGCACTGAAACACATAAAAGTACAAACATCACTAAAACCTGACAGATAATTAGCCTCAAAGTAGCCCTAATAAAGTCGTAATTTTGCAACTGTTGCTGTGTCAATATATCACAGCAAAGATATAGTACACAACTCTATTTCAACAGAGTCGGTTGTTCTATAATTTGTACACTTTGTGAAATTAAGGTGTGGGGTATAGTACCATAAAGCGAAAGGAATGAAATATGTATGAGAGGAAACAGGAAATTTTCTCTAGATATTTATTTAAATAAATTAAAATTTGGGAACATGTCTATACTGACGAGATATGCTATTTACATAGTAAAATTTAGATAGAGGTGACCTGAAGTTACTTTATAGCCCTTTAGGGCCCATGCGAAATCTAGGTTGGTTACTACACAAAAAGGGGGGGGGGCGCTAAGTCATAATGACAAATGGCTTACCTTTTTCTCGAAAGTGCCGGCAAAGGTCTGATCTCCCGTCTGAAGACTGTCCTCTCACTGAGCGACTCCGATCGAATCTGCCTTTTGGCCAAGAAACCCTCTTTTATTCATGTCTCTCCCCGTTTCCATTCGCTGCCGAGCCAAAGTTTCTATTGGCTGGCATTTTCATTCGCCGAAAGAAACACCAATCAAAATGGCCAACGGCTCCAGTATCAATTTCATAGACGCCCCAGGCCTCTCCCATCGAAATAGAACATATAGTATTACCAAAACAAAAAAATCTAAAGAGAGAAACAGCTACAGCGATAGTGTAAAATTTCAGACGCCAGGCCCCCCCTTCCACATGGATTGAAATACCATCCTCCCTTTTTCTCGGGACGGTATATATATATCGCCCCCCCTCTAGCTAAAATCGACACAGGCCCCTTTTCACTTGAACTGTAATATAACGCTTTCCTTTCTCGGGAAGGATATTTTATAAGGTTCAGTCCTTTAGAGATCTTCCTTCTCCATTTTTTTTTTCTGGTCACCTTTACCTAAATTTTTTGGTGAGGGGAATATATGTACATATGGAACAACATCTTCCAGCGCGGATGTCCCTGGATGTCACTGGTGTTTCCTTCACCAGGCATCAGCTTTCGGCATGGAAGTCTGGTGTCATCAATTGTCTAGGTTTCTGGGCAAAAAGATGGTCTGTAAGTCTATGTGGGAGGGAAGCCATGTATCCATTTGATTTGATTATACATACGCCTTCTGTTGGGGTATGGTTACAAAAAACGTGCCCCAACAATCCTCCCCCTGCCAAGTAATGGACAAATGCGTTTGTGCTATTCATTATTCATCTGCCTTTCATCAGTTACTATGAAAGCAGGCCCATTTCTAGCAAAATGCATTTTCCATTACTAGGTGAAGCCAGGTGTACCGAAACCTATAGGGAAGAAGCGGCTAATCAAAATGATGGTATGCTTTTCTAGATGTTTATTATTCCGAACATTAGTGGGCATTGTGCATCCTGGCAAAGGGGTTTTTTTTTTGTGTGTTATTATTCTGTCAGCACACTGTTATCAACATAGGTTATGGGGGACAGTCATATCATATGTATGGAAGTAAGCAAGGTCATCTGTCTTACCATTCATGGGTATATATACCACCCTTCCACTTTCTTCTTTGGTCTTGAGGAGTAGGCCTTCCTTGTGGTAGGTCCTCTCAACCCCATCCTTGCCTCTGGTGTGCTGGTTTCATTGCTACCTTCTTTCTGCTAACAATACAGTTAGAACATTTCCCTATTACATATTATATAACAAAAATTTTGGGCGCCAAGAAGTCGTTTAGAAATAACTGACTAGTCCAACTCCTAAAACATGCCAGCATCTTTATTTAAGTACCAATCAAGACATTCGTGTGGTATAGTTATACATATACAATCAAAGGAAAGGATAATTATAGTTAGCTGAAAGAAATATCATGGTATATAATGATTAGCCTATGACATGATGACTTTTGCTAAATAAAAAAAAATTACAGAAAACAAATTGTGAAAGTAATTATTAAATAAGGCACGAAATATGTAATGATAAAATGAATCCTTCCATGTTATATGATGGGTATAATATATATATTGAAGAAAACACGTATCATGCAGATAGTGATTAAATATGATAAAAATCATCCCATGATGGATGATAAAGAAAACTACTACAAAATTATATATGATGACAAAATATATATACATATACAAGTAAGGCGGATAAAAGACAATAAGGATAAAATAGATCATGCCTTGAGGGAAGAATAAGCCATGACAACATGTTAAAAAAAAATCGCAACATGGCAGGTAAATATTACTAATATCATGAATATCAAGGAAATAAAATTGTTGAAATGAATAGTATATGATTATAATATAATATAAATGATATAAGATAATAACCTATTCAATAAGAAAATGAAAACACATTATATATATTTGTGCGCTGAAGGATCAAGGTTTAGTATCTCAATTAAGTTTTCAATCTTATTCAGTCTGGAATCACGAGTTGGTCACTGGGTAATATTCGTCTATCCCGATCCTACTGGAGGGTGTGTTTTCTCTTATGTGTTAGATTCCTCAAATTACAATACTCTCTCAACCCAGATAGGTACGTCATTTAGAATCTTGGTCAAATGGAACATAGCCCAGACCTCTATTAAACTACTCAGTCCATTTAAATCTAGGGTGACAACCGTATGAAGAAAGCTCTCTGTTTGACAGAGAAACTAATCAACTTCTCCCATTTTGTTTGTGACTCCGTTTACCTTGTCTCTGGGGTGTGTACAGTTCAGCTACCTCCCCCTTCCAAGAAATTCATATTACTTTCATCTACCAATATACTCCCTATTCATTGACCTGAACCCTATAAATCTACATCTTATAAATTTGAATTTTATCAATCTGAAATTTTGGTTCTTTTACAAATTCCTTCAGAATTCTACTCCCTGTATAACTGCTCTTAATTCTACTGTCCTCAATACAACACTTCTAAAACTTTGACTCACTGGCTTGTTCTGGCGTCTCGTTCGCGGTCATTATAGTTAACTAATACTTTAAAATCTTATCCTAACATGGAACGAGTCTAAACTCGTTGAAGGTCCTAATAATTACTTATTCTGTCTCTCGAATCGGTCTTATGCTCGAATTCATTCCAACAAAACGTATGGCAGGGCGAATCCTTTATTAGAAGAAACTTCCGCTAGCTATGGGGGATCAAACTGGTACCAAAAAAAAAATTCAATAGACGGAAACACTTCGTCTAGAATAACTGGGCAATCTCTGCCTACTTGCCAATCTTACAGGACCTCCCGTCTGCAACACCCTCGCTCCAGCCACGCTAAAAGCGTCGAAACTACGGTGTCAGATCGGTTACCCAAGGTCGCGCCGTTATACCCCAGGCTATACGGCATGGCTAAAACAAATCCCCCATCCTGCATAAAATTCAATCTATACCTCTTCGTTTCCTCTTGCGAGGAGGAGTTGAGTGGGAAATTCGGCTTGATCCTCGCCTTCCACTGTCTCCAAGTCTGAGGGTCGGGATAGGGATCATTTATCCACAATCCTTAGAATTCAAGCTAAACTAAAATAAAAGAAAATCAAAGGAAAATTATATCCTCTAACGAGGGACCTAACAAAAGGGAGCGAATATTTCTAACTAGATAGAGTTGTAGTTGTCCTGTGAGGCTTCCGATCCTAACAAATAAAGAAATCAAAATTAAAAAAAAAAATCGAACCTATTAATTCCCTACACTATTCTAATATACCTTTGGTCTAACAGTATAATTGTTTTTAACCTTCTTACACATTCATTAAACCAATCCATTCATACACCCCCCCCCCCCCCCATCATTCACGGTTTGCATACAAACTAAAGTTAAAAGCTGCTACACAAGCCAAAGTACTATAATTATCATCATTGATAGATCCTAATAATAACAAATTTTTCAGGACAAATGTGAAATCAAATAAAGTTTCTAATTAAAACAAAGTGGGGACTAATGCCCTATTAACTTAAATTAATGCCTCATACAAACTCTATATATACTAATACTTTATACTTGATAAATGATTGTTAATAAAATGGTTAACAATTCTAAATAATCTAAAAGCTAACCTACCTAAAAAAATGTAATTTCAAAAACTGCCCTTGCTTTGACACTTAGTGACTATTCACGACAATTCTATAAAGACACACACAAATTACAATGGGGAATAAAGGACCATTAAACGTGACACCTCATAAAAGCGGAATTGAGTCACTCCCCTAGCCACCGTGGGTGAAGTCACTTTCTTCCTACTTCACCTTGCGTCTGTCCCCTTTGCAGTAGTCCGACCTCAACACTCTATTGAGAGATGGATTTATAGGGTTTACGATTCACTACCCAACACTAACATTCTCAAGTGCTTTCCGAGGATCGACTACTGTCTGGGCCTACTTAACTTCTACCCCTGGCTTAGGGTCCCTATACTTCACAACTTTACTCTGAAAGATTGACCTTTCATGTCCTCATTAGAAACCTATTTCAAAGCTACTACCTGAAGGCCAGGGATTATAGGGTTTCTGAATTACCCAACACAAGCCATAGGATGCCTATTAGGTTCGTTGTTTTAGACATAGCCCCCCTCTAAGTTGTGATTTCCTACACCTTCCTTCACCTATTACTCCTGATAATAACTAAAATTTCAGATTTACACTAAATAGTTAATTCACAATGGTATACATTATTCTCACTGGTCTTTGAAACTCGGGTTTTAACAAGAAATAGTTTGTATAGAAGAAAAAAAAGGAATCCTAATGAAGTTCTACTTAAAAAAAAAAAAAGGTTTTTAAATGAAAAAAAAAAAAAAGGTTGAAATCTCTAAACTTCTCATTCTATCGAGCTGATTCTCCGTACACACTCCAAAATCCTAGTTAGTGGCGACAGTCTAAGCAGAATTTACACTGCGTGGGCCTTTTCACCCTTGTAGACCTGCGTAAAGTTAAACTGTTCACACTAACTCTGTCAACTTCCCCTCGTCTCATTACTTCTGAGTTCGCTCTGGTTGTCACCCCTTGTGGAACCACTACATTAACGGACCTATTAGGGAGATAAGCTGGACCTGTAAGATGAATCCAATGATCTTCATCACTGGAACCTTGACTTGAATTACCATCACTAGTTTCCTCCTCCTCTGTGGGGAAAATCCTAATTGGTATATGGTATTGTTTTTAACCTATCTATATGGTATTTATCCAAATTCCCAGTTTCTAGATTCTTCAAGAGATATACAGTATCACCAGCTCTTCTTAGTACCTCATATGGACCCCCATACCTTGGCTCAAATTTGTGACGCCCCTTCGTCTCATGCATTCTCTCCACTAGGACTAAGTCCCCGTTATTGAAAGTTCTCAGCCTTTTCTCTCAGTTCTCTCTCAGTCTGCTGTCTGAAATATTCCAGATTAGTAGTGGGGATTGGAGAAGAGAATCTCATGTATTAATGGGGGCAGGGAACCGAGGGGTGAAAGATGGGTTCATGGCCCAAAAGGGAAAGGAAATGGGAGAGGTACATGTTCATCCATGTGGGTGGATAGTGATCTTAGATCAATGCTCTTTCTGGGTGTATTGAAACTAACTAGCCTTGATGGTAGAGGCGCTGTTCTCACTGCCTCTACTGTACATCAGAATGAACTATAATTATTACTAGTGTATTATTATTCCAACAGCCTATGACCTTTAAACCTTTATACCTTCATATACACTCGACGGGGTAGTCACCTCGTTAAAAAAAATCTATAATGTCATAGATCAGCTAAAGGGAGAACATAACAAAATTGTGCGAATAGTCTGTTTCAACTACTGATTGTAAGCCTATTAAACTCGTTCTCTATAGGTTGGCTCGCTCATTAATCTT
>CP092874.1:68340859-68445637 GCA_030710605.1 Cordylochernes scorpioides
TTTAATATCCATATCCATATATTTTAATATTCATATCCATATATTTTAATATCCATATCCATATATTTAATATCTATAATCAAAGAGTAAATAGCCAATGCTTGTATATAATTTTTTGACCAACGACCCGAGGGTAAGAGGGAGAAAAAAGGAGGTGGAATAATAAACAAAGAGAAAATGGCTGCGTTTCTTTTTGTCGCGTCTATTATTTCTTATATACAAATTTAGATTTTTAAATTTATAATTATTCAAAGATATACCTTAATACGACATATATATATACAGTGGCTCGCCGGAAGTGTTTGGTGTCCAGAGGTGGAGATGACACGAGTCCTGCCCAAGGATCCTGGAACACATTGCAAAGAGGTCCAGCGCAGGATCTACACCAGGAGGTGGAGATGACGCGAGCCCTGCCCAAGGATCCTGGAACACATTGCAGAGAGGTCCAGCGCAGGATCTACACCAGAAGGCTGGAAGTAGCACCTATGCCTTTAGAATTCACCACAGTGCAAATGGAAAGCTGTGGACAATGGAGAAGCTGCTCGACAAGAAAGAAAAGGACTTCGAGCATTCGTCTTTGTTAAACCAAACCATCTCTTCACCTCCTTTTTCCTTTCCTTTCTTCCTTCTTTTAATTTTGTATATAACTTGTGACATCACTTTTTGATAGATGGGGCATATTTAGTAATTTTTTTTGGATTTCTTAAAGAAGAAATTAGTATATAAATTTCTCAGAGGGGCAGGCATTTAAATTTTATTTGATTTCATTGTTAATCTAAATTATCTCTTAACTTAAGAAAGATAAATTTTAAATTTTCGTTAATATTTATTTTATTCTAAATTGATTTCTCATAAGTTGAGCAAGTATATTTATTATTTCATAATTTTCCTTTAAAAAAAAAAAATATATTATTTTTATTCCTTATTTTTTTTTTTAATTTAATAATATTATTATTTTTAATATTCCGAGAATTTTTGTATATTCAAGTTTTATTACTCTGTAAGAAATGATTGAGATTGAGGGCGCTGTAGGAAAGGGACGGCAGTAGAGTTAGGCTTTATCGAGCTTCCAACGGTCGGGGGGGGGGGGGGGGGGCAAGCTTTCGGAGGGAACAGATCGAATTCTTATCATCTTATCAGGAGAGGTATGTAGTCAAGATACTAGGTAAGTCAATTTAGATTTTGTCGTAAGAGGTCAATATAAAAAAACATGGCGAAGCCATGGCAGATATCAAAAAATTTTGGTAAATTTGATTACTTAAGATATATACAGCGAATAGAGATGTGGACCTTTATGTTTTCCTTTTCTTTATTAGTCTTTTTTTTTTGATTGATCATCTTATCCAGATGAAGTAATTAGGTTGAATTACCAAGTCGCAGATTCTCAGTCATTTCTTTATAGGAATTTAAATTTTGCAAGATGAGATAATCTAATGTCCAATATCCTTTATGCCCACTCATACTATTCACATATAAAGAATGTTTTTTTTTGTGTAATTTTTTTTTATGCCGAATAAAACGAGTGTGGATATTTAACAATGTGTGTTGGTTTACATATTTAACCACATATCACATGTAAATCCTTGTGTGTTTTATAGATTTTGAGTGCATGTGTTTGAAATTTAATCTACAGTGGTTAATATTCAAAAAGGCGTATTGGTATTACTATGTATAATCAACAAAAAAAAAAGGATATATGTACCTGGGTTTAACCCCTGAACTAGTCAGGATCAGAATATAGATGTTCTAATGAGACGTAAGAATAAAATCTTACAATTGGCGCCCACGCGAGGCGAGTTACTGTTGAAAAGTACAAAGCAACTTTGCGCGAAGTAAACTCTACGACCGAAATGAAAGAAATCTCATGCTCTACCACGATTCGCATTTAAGCCTAAAGTAAAAATGCATAATAATGATGAACAATCCCAATTTTATGACTTTGTTCAATTTCTACATAATTTCAAAGAAATGTTTAACGTTTGGTACACCCTTCTTAATGTACTTTCTTGTTTAACAAGAGCTTTATTTTAATAATATAAAGAAAATGCATAATAATGATGAACAATCCCAATTTTATGCTTTGTTCAATTTCTGCATAATTTCAAAGAAATGTTTAACGTTTGGTACACCCTTCTTAATGTACTTTCTTGTTTAACACAAGAGCTTTATTTTAATATATAAAAATGCATAGTAATGAGAATAATTTTTTCTTTCGAGTAAAATTTTTTTATTTTTAGAACGCCGTTGCATATTTTACGAACGTGCCAGTTTTATGACTTTTGTTCAGTTTTCTGTATAATTTTTCAAAGAGACGTTTTAATGTCTAATTTGTATTAGTGAACTTTATTTTAACACCCAAAAATATGCGTTACAACAGCGTACAGACGGTTATAGATAAAATTTTATTTTTTTTTAGAAGATCGCTGGTTTTTTTTTTCAAAGAGACTAGGTAGCAATTTTATTTTAAAAAAAAGGGGTCACTGGTCTTTCAATACAACGTTAAACTTTTACAACTATTTACCGCTAAGATTAAAATTTTTTGATTTTTTTTCTCTATGTATCAAGATAGGCCTAAAAAACAATGCCTTTTTCAAAACCTGAGAATTTCCCACAAGCTCCAAATTTAGAACCTCTAGGGACATCTTTGATTGACACGCTGGGGCTGGGACCACATCTGTAGAGGGGTGGAATGATGGGCGTGAAAAACAAACAGATGTGCGTGCAAGATGTTTTCGAAGGGGAGGTAAGCTATGGGAATGGAGGTATTTTGGGGTGGACATGTGTCAAACACATGTCCTCCACTATAGACGGGAAGAAGAAAAACAATTAGAGTTCAGTCACTGCCAGCTCCCGAGCTAGAAAGGTCAGTTTTTTTTCTTCTCTCTCCGCTCCTGCGGAAGGGATTCCCCTCTTGAATATTCCATCTTCTTTTAATTTTTCTGACCATTATCCTTTAAACTTGTTAGATCAAATGCGATTTATTATCAAGGTTTAATATTTTAATTTTCAATCTATTTTTAAGGTTTAATAACTTTATTTTTCAATCATTTTTTTAAACAAAATTTTCCGCTCGATAAGTCTGAAGATATTTCCTTTGAATTTGTCAAATTGTTCTCCAGTTACCTCTTATCCTTATAGTGTTTAACATTTATCAATATGATAATCCAAAGCTATCTATTTTCTTATCTAAAGTGCATATGTCAGGCGGTTTATTTAATTTATGAGTGTTTTCAATTATTTTTATTCGATAATGATCACTTTATTTGGGACAGTTAATATAAATTTTCGGGTAGTGCCCATGAGATAGGACAACTGAATTTATATTTATTTACTGGGATTTTATTTTTTAACATTTATGTGTAAAATCCGCATGATACCCAACATATATTTCAGATTATTGCAACATTAAGTTTTATTACAAAATTTTTAGCATATCATGCATTTTGGATTGACAATTAGATTCATTTAACGTCCACCTATCCACAGGATTTTATTTATTTCATTTTCTTATAATCCATGTATTTCGTAATATATCTTGTAGATCTCGCTTCTAGAATGGGTCTGAATTTTTTTTTTTTTTGGAATACATATATATAGCCAAAGAATAATTTCCCTCTGTCATGCCCAATTTTAATTGTTAAGTGATACAGCAATAGTTATTGGTACCATGTATATGATTATATTTAGCAAATTTTGGTGAGTCTGCATTATTTATTTTAATTTTCTTCCGCACTTAGACATGCATACTTAACATTTTTTTTTTCTCTCTTCAAAAGCAGGTATTGGATAGATATGATGTATCCAGAGACAATCTCCATATTTTATTTCAATCTCTTGGTTATGGGAAGGCGAAACGCCTTTATGACTTTAGTAGTTTGATTTTACTAAACAATTAAATATTGTGTGTATTATTCACTTACTACTTTATATATTTTTAATTTTATATTTCAGCTATCCATCTCGCAATTTATCTTTTTGTTTACTTATCTATCTAGATCTCACAAATATTGCGTATCATGGGTTCAAGAGATAATCCCGATTATCAACTCTACTTTCTCTTTGGTATTTAGAAGTATTAATTTAATTTATATCTATTTACTAGTTATTTTTTGTATCCAACATTTGTAATCAGCATAATTTGTAATTATATATATTTTGGATTATTGCAACGTTTTTTTTTTTATTATTACAAATATTTTCCTTTTTTTGGCATTTCATGCGTCGTGATACCCCATGTTAGTTTGTTATATAGTATTTAATATAAATAGTCGTGCGACAATACAACCACGATAAATTTCCAGCATGGCGGATCGAGGGACGCGTTTAGTCATGCTTTTCCGTACACCTCCATGTTAACTTGTTCTATGTAACGATCATTTTTCTTTTATATGGAACGATCAATATAATTCCGACAGTGTACACGAGATAAAACAGTATTTGATATTCTTTTATTTTTTTGGTAACTTATATGAATGTGCATTTCGTTTTGAAATTTAACCCCGATATCTTAGGCAAGCGTATAGTTTAGCTTGCTTCTTTGAAACGTTGAATAGGATCATATTTTTTTTTCGATATGGTATAATTTACTATAGATGCTTACATGTCGAAATACAATCACAGCGAAATTCCAAGATGGCGGTCAAGTGACGCGCCCGGCGGCCGATTTCCAGTACATGTTACCTCCAACTATATATGAATTCCCAATAACGTCGTACACAAAGTAAAAACAGCCTTTTGATTTTTTTAAATTTGTTAACTTTATATGAATGTGCATATTTTTTTTAATTAACCCTCCGAGATTTAGAAGGAAGTAAATTCCCCAGAACGGGTGTCTAATTCCGCTATCTCTCTGTACGCTTTCTTTTAAAATATTTAGGTTTGTAAAAATAGAACAACTGAATTTATATTGATTTACTGGGCCTTTTTTATTTCTTTGTAAAATAGGACAACTGGATTTATATTGATTTACTGTTTTTTTTTATTTCTTTGGCACCTGTGGGCAGAACTCGCCCAGTATTTAATTATATATTTAGATTTGCAAGATCCTTTTTGTTACAAATATTTTGGCATACCAGTATCACAGTAGCCAGGATAGTTTTCCTCGTTAGTATAACCCCTCAAGCGTCGAATCTCACCACCTTCCCATTTCCCTTCCTGATGCAAATTTTTACGTAAATATTTGTGTGACAAACTTTCTTTGGTTAGACTTGGACAACGGTTTTGAAAAAATTCGAACAACTAAATAGTATAATTTTTTTGGTCATCTTTGATTGTATTTTTTTTTGTGCATATATCACGCACATTACACGTAACTAACTGCATATAATTTTATCTCTCCTATTTATAGGTGCAAATTATGTTCTATTATTTAGTCATTTTGTATTCAATTAATGGCGATTTTTTGGTATGATAATTCATATTGCAGAACTTAGTGGGAAAGGCTTCATTTTTTGTGAAAGTAATGAGATTTGTTGTTCCAATTTCTATAACTCCAGCCACAGAACGACATCACCTTATATTATAACCTACGTCCTTGGAATTTAGTGACTCTATTTTGAAATAAGAACTTAAGCAGTTCACCAAAATATGACTATAGATAATCTTAGACAAACAGAGATAGAGGGTATAACTCCTCGTGTATGTTTGCACTTGACTGGTTTGATAAGCCCTTCCAGAAGCATTTTATCTACTCCACCAACTTCAGAATATTTGGCAGCAGAAGCCAGTAAAAAGGAGAGGATTATAGCATCACAACAGACCTAAAAAACCCGTTTCCACATAGGCTTTCTTAATTTTATGAAATGTGGCATTGGGCATTGGTAACCAGTAGCAAAGACTACATTTCTGGGGGTCGGGAATAGCCTTGAAGACTAAGGAGGGTATCTTGCGTAGCCTTGAACTGTGGATGTCGGAGCATGTAATTTTACCTACAAGACTGTACATTATTAGATAGGATTTAAAGATACTTGCGAAGGTGGACGTGAGTGAAGAACGACATAAAGCATAATATCCCGAAGGACGCCACCGAGCGTAAGACCACGTGGCTTGAACCAGTTGAAGAGTGGGCCATTGTGGTGGGATGTGGAAAGAATATTTGAAATATATGCATCAATATACATACTATCCATCTGCAGGCTGATGCACCTGATTTCGCTCAGATCTTCCAAAATCAGCTAATCGACATGCCAAGTAACCTACGCAAGATATGGTTGTGCCAACCCGGACCTGATCAGATGTATCTAAGCTCGGTTCACCTCTGTCATACCAAGAGAAATCACTGCGACAGCCATGTCTTGACACGAGACACTATATATATATATAACAATATATTTATGTTAAATGTTCACCTCCGTGTCCTGAAGAGATTCCGATGGGAAGGCGTGCTGAACCAAACCAGGTCAAGACAAAGTACACGATATTATCAAAGGCGTAAGAGAGATTAGCCTACAATTGACAGTATTTTTTTTTCTCGAACCAACGTTGTAGTGAACAAGAGTTCCGGCTGGAATAGGGAAAGGAACAATATGATGGAAGACTGTACAAGAAGCAGTCATTTATATAAAACTTTATTATATATTGAATGGGAAAGATAAAATTGAGCAGAATTTCTTTATACTAGCAATTAGGTGTAACCCATTAGGCACAAACATTCGAGTTGCAGGGCAACTGACTTCCGTACATATATATATCCCCAATTTCCATGATAAGGCTGCCCTATCTCATTTGGTTGGAGCAAATTATTTATCTAACTATATTGCGTTTTAACTGGTCTGTAATGTTATGGATTTTATTTTATTGTTAACAAAGTGACTACCGTGCCGAGTGTGTAAGGGGCTTAGAGATCATAGGCTGTCAGAATAATATTACACTAGTAATAATTAATAGTTCATTCTGATACGCAGTAAAAACAGAAGAGAACAGCGCCTCTATCAGTAGGCTATCATAGCTAGTTAGTTTCAATACACCCAGAAAGAGCTTATCTCCTCGAAGGGGAGATTAAAGGGGTGGAAACGGGTTTTCAGGAATTCTCCTCGTGATTTTTTTCGGTAGCTCTCGCCCTGAACGAATGTCAGATTTTAGTATAGAGCTGGCAGGGGAGGGGATAGAATACCAGAATGGCTTCAAAGGGAAGAATGATAATAGATCGGGAATCCAATTCCCGATGACGGGTTCAGGGAAACACCAGAGGTGATGAAAAGGCAGTGAAATGTGTTAAAAGCGATGGAAGAGAGATGCGGGAGAGGTGATGAAAAGCAGGTGAAATGTGTTAAAAGCGATGGAAGGGAGATGCGAGAGGAGTGAAAAAAAAGCGACGAAATATGTTGAGAGGTGTTGTAAAGTGTAGAAAAGCGTTGAAAGAGATGTTGAAAGATATTGAGTGGCGTGAAGAAATATGTTGTAAAGTGTTGGAAAGTGTTGTAAGAGACGGAAGAGAGATGCAAGAAATATGTGGAAGAGTGTTGAAAGCGATAAATAGATGCGAGGAAGGTGTAGGAACATGTCGAAAGATATTGGAAGGACGGATGAAAGAGTGTTACAAGCTATCGTAAGAGATGGAGAGAAAGTAGGTCGAAAGCAATGAATAGAGACGAGAGGATGAAAGAAAGTGCTAAAGGATGCTAAAAGGTTTGAAAGGTGTTGAAAGAGATGAGAAGTGTTGAGAGGAATAGAAAGTGATGAATAGAAAGACGAATAATGATGAAAAAGCGTTGGAATGTGCTGAAAATGATTGAAGGAAAGATGTGTTAGAAAGGTGTCGAAGCATATCGAAAATCGACAGAGAAAATTGTAGAAAGTGTTGAAAGAGAAAGAATCGAGGAAAGTGATAAAGAGTTTGTAAATAGAAGATAAAGATTGATAGGAGAAGGTGCGCTCAACGTTAAAGAATAGTTGTAAATAGTACAAAACATGTACTGAGAGTTAGTACGGGCTAGTTTTCCCTAAATTTCACTAACTGTATGTACTAAGCTATATGAATAAGTCCAGTATATATATCCAGTGTATTTGTTTATTGTTGGTATATGATTTTGAAGGGTTACTCAATTGATTTTTTTAAACAGCACTTTGTTCTTAATGATAAGAAGTGATTTAAAGTGTTTTTTGTTTTTATTTTAAGCTACATCTTATCCTAGTGTGCTGATGAACCTTAAAGAATTTCCAGTTTTTCCTATTTCATTTTTATGTTAACAACTTTGTCTTAGTGTTATGGTGAACTTTAAATAGTTTGCAGTTTTTCTTTTTATTTTAAACTATAACGTGTGTTCTAGTGTTAAGTGACCGTTGAAAGGAGTTTTAACACCCTGTTTCAGTGTTAGTATGTTATTTGTTTCAACCTTGTCTTTGTGCAGTATATCGTCTCACAACCTTGTTGTAGTGTTTGTTGTCATCTTTAAAGGTTTTCACAATTTGTTTTAATGTTAGTGTGTCATTTAGAAAAAGTTGTCACAACCTTATCCTTGTATAATACACCGTTTTACACCGTTTTATTTAATGGATTATATGAGAGATTTTGGATATAAAATGGGAGTTACTATTTACATGAGCCAAGTCGACCCAGCAGTTAGAGCAAGAGGGGGGAACTCAGATATTTCCTCCTTCCACGTGACGCCACTGTTTACCCCGACCGGTCGGTCCAGATAAGAGGGAATACCAGGAAACTCTGTCCTCCTGACATCACTCCCTCCACACGAGAAACAGCGTCCCGCTGTTTACTAGTCGGTCACATGACCTTGGGCAATCTGTTCTTGTACTTCGGGGTCGTGGTAGGGCTTCATGCTCACTACATGGATGATATCTTGGGGTTTCGTCTTCTCCTAGTGTAGAATTGTCACAACCTTGTTTTAGTGTGGTACATAGTTGTAAAGAGTCTTCACAACCTATTTTAATGTAGTGTGTCATTTTAAGAGTTGTCTCAACCTTGTTTTAATGTAATACTTCGTTTTGAAGAGCTTTCACAACCTTGTCAGGATATGATTTAGGAAATTTTAGTTTTCCTTTTTTCTTATTTTATGCTACAATTTCGTCCAACTATAGGACCAGAGGAACCACAAGAGACGACAATCTTGAGAAACCCGCTAGAGGTAGTTAATAGAGCAATTGGTGGCAATGTTGGTGGCGCTGAAATACGCCGTTCGACCAGGGTCAAGAAGCCCACTGGGTGTAAATCATGCCCAGGCTGCCAATAAGTGAATCCATAGAATGTATATTGAGTTTAGCTAAATTTTTGATCATAGTATGAAGTACTAGGAAGTGATTTGGAGGCCTTAAAACGTGGTCTTAAAAGGATTTCAGCTTTTTTTTCTGCAACAACTTTGTTTTTTTTTAATTTCTTTAAATGTCATTGTAAAGGGGGTTTTCAGTTTTTTTTTCATTGAGCTTTAATGTTAGGAAATAAATCTAAGAATTTTCAGTTTTTTTTTAACGGCTACAACTTTGTGTCTATGTTAAATGTTCATTGTAAGGAGTTTCCAGTTTTCTTTTTTATTGAAGAGGCTATTCTGTAATAATAGCAGGTTGTGATTTAAGACTTGAATTCAACAGTATATTTTGTTTTGATTTTTTTTTAAGGTTCTGAACAGTGGTTCAACTTTAAGAATAACTAAGGAACTTAGACGCATTAGATATCTGCTGTGCTTGTAATATATTCGCTATGGGTTGGTTCGGAATATGCGCTGGGTTAAAACTTGACACCCTCTAATTCCATAGGTCCAGAATACAGCCCAAAAGAGAATTTCTAATGAGAGTGTGTAAGGTAGTTATAGTCTAAGAGTTGATATGATAGGATAGCAAGTGATCTCTGTTGTTAATCTCCAGAACGGGTTGAGTAATGAAAGCCCTATAATTCCAAAGAAAGAGTTTAGCTGAATAGCGGAGAAAGAAGAATGCCAATAACCTTATATGGGAAATAGGGTTGGCAAGCACTTGTAAACCTATGATATTTTGGCAAATGAGGTAAATGCTTTAGGTTCAATTCGCTCCAATTTAAGTGTTAGTTTTGATGATTAGTTTTGTCTAGACACCACGTGTCAAGATAAGAAGAAGATTTCAAACTATTAGACGCACACTTTTAAAGATAGGTTAGATTACAGCATTTGATTGTTAGCAATCAATTTTTATTAATTTGTTTAAGTATAAATAATGTTTATCTATGGGGATATAATTTATATAGAGTTTGTATGAGGCATTTATTTAATTTAATAGGGTTTTAGTCCCCACTTTGCTTTAATTAGGTAGCTTTATTTGATTTCACGTCTGGTCCTAGAAGATTTTATTATTGTTAGGGTCTATTTGATAGAAATAATTGAGTATTTTGGCCTTTGTAGCAGCTTTTAACTTTAGTTTGAGTGCATTCCGCGAATGATTGGGGGGAGGGTGTATGAAAGAATTGGAATAATGAATGTGTAGAAGGTTAGAAAACTATTATATTGTGAGCCCAAAATACATTAGAATAGTGTTAGGGAATCTAATAGGTTCGATTTATTGATTTTGATTTCTCTATTTGTTAGGGTCGATAGCCTCACAGGACTGTACAACTCTATTGATAGGAAAGTATCCGCTCCATTTTGTTAGGTCTCCTTTTAGGGGAGTATAAGTATTGATTTATTTTATTAGGGTAATCAGTTACTCTATTTCATTATATCAACTTGAATTCTAAGTTGTGGGAGGTTATGATCAGACCAGAAAGTCCACAAAAACTTCTCCTCTTTAGAGGGAACGCAGAGGTATCAGGTGAACTTTGTGCTAGGTGGGGGATTTAGTTGCCGATGTCGCAAGCTAAGTGTATAGCGACAAACCTCGGATAGCCGATCTGACATCGTAGTTTACGACGCTTTAAGCGTGGCTGAGATGAGGGTGATTCAGACGGGAGGTTGGGAAGGTTCGGGGCGTTGAAGCTCCTCTATATATTGCGCAGCTTGGAACCAACCCTCTATGACAGAAAACTTGAAACACGTGCTGGGTGAACAGTCCCTATAACTCCTTGATTTTAAGTCATAGTCTAATGGGGGTTTCTAATGAGAGTTAACAATGAGAGAGCGTGTAAGAGATTCCGTCTACAGATTTTTAGGTACCAGTTATCAAAGTGACAGATGGACTGTCCAGATTCTTTGCGTTTTATATCGCCCCAGGCTAGCAAAAGTTAATCACCTAATTAAAGACTATTAGTCTGCCATACGTTTAGTTAGAATGAGTTCAAGTCTAAATATCAGATAATAAGTAGAATTTTTTTTTCACGAGAATAACTCGTTCTAGGTTAAGATCAAATTCTAAATTAGTAGGACACCTAAATGAACCTCTGAAGCAGATTGCCAGAACAAGCCAATACAGTATTCCAGACTCGAAAAGGAAGAATTTTTTTTTATGGAAGATTGAATATCAATTTTGTTTTGACAGCAAAATGGCCTAGAGTAATGGGCTTATTTTATTTTTATTTTTTTTTGGACAAAGAGTCAAATTTTAGAGAGGTATTAAGAACTCAAGTGGGGAGATATATCACAAGATATGAGTTAGATCTAGTTTGTTATTCATCATAATTTATTTTCAGGGTTAGTTTGAGTATTTTTATTAAAGTGGATTTATCGGTCAAAAATATGAGTACACATTCTATGGATAAGCTAAACAATGTATAATAGGGGTTAGCAGTCAACGTTCAGCTAAAAACAAAGATAGGAGAGATTGCAACCACAGGTAAGGTAATTTGGAAGTAATCTGATTTTGAAATGTACTGACGACCAGGATTTCCTCTCTTATATGTTTCCCAGTGACTCCCAAACACTCCCAGTGACAAGTTAGTTAGAACAAGTTTTTCTTTTGTTAGATATTACATATAGAATTGAAATACTGGTGAAATGACCTAGACCCTCAGTGCCTATCTACGCGCTTATTATTATTATATATACTCATTATTATCATATATCATTCCCTATTATATTCATGTATATATATATATATATATATATATATATATGGCACAATCAATTTGGATTATGGATTATAGACACAAGATAACGGGACCAAGTCCTAATATCAAGTGGTGTGTGACATTTCGGTAGCAGCATTGTTACCATCTTCAGCCAAATATACTGAATGAGAAATTTAACCACAGCATATATATTTTTGTTTATCATTTATATCTTCTATATCAACGCTATTTCTCTTCTATGTATATATATCATGTTCATACATTTTTTTGGTATATGTCTTTCCCCTCGTTATTTACCATATTGTTGTTATTATTTAATCTTATATATCACTTTTAATTTCTTTTGCCCTATATAACCTTATATAATCATTCTTTTGCTTTTGTATTATAAAATTACCTCATGCACCCCATTATCTATAGCTAAATAAAGAATTTTAAGATATGTTTTTAGGAATTGTACATATCTATGTTAACACGCACAATTCCTTGGCGCCCTCAATAATTATGTTTACCTAGGAGGTACTAAGAATCTGTTTGTATAGAATCTGTGCTTAGACCAACCCACATCTCCACCCATAGGGACTATGGCTGGGAACGTGTGGACTCACCTCACACCTGGGTCAAGACCCTCTGACGTACAAACAGTGAAAGATGGGCTAGTACTTTGCCCACTAAATGGTAGGATGAGATTTCCCTCAATATTACGATGAGCTAACATGTTCTAGGTTCCATGGCCCGTTTGTTTCCCCTTTGCCTGAGCGTCGGTGATTGCATACTGGTATCATAAAAAAAAATGCATTTCTCCCAATCTCATATTTCTCATAGAGTAAGAACAGATCCGAATTGGAATAAACACATTTTGTTTTACTCTGGCAGGGGAGGAATTGTTGGGCCAGATTTTCCACCAAACAGACCCAACAAAGATGTAAACATTTACATCATATATATATACAGTGGCTCGCCGGAAGTGTTTGGTGTCCAGAAGGTGGAGATGACACGAGCCCTGCCCAAGGATCTTGGAACACATTGCAAAGAAGTCCAGCGCAGGATCTACACCAGGAGGTGGAGATGACACGAGCCCTGCCCAAGGATCCTGGAACACATTGCAGAGAGGTCCAGCGCAGGATCTACACCAGAAGGCTGGAAGTAGCACCTATTGCCTTTAGAATTCACCCACAGTGCAAATGGAAAGCTGGTGGACAATGGAGAAGCTGCCTCGACAAGAAAGAAAAGGACTTCTAGCATTAGTCTTTGTTAAACCAAACCATCTCTTCACCTCCTTTTTCCTTTCCTTTCTTCCTTCTTTTAATTTTGTATATAACTTGTGACATCACATTTTTTGATAGATGGGGAATATTTAGTAATTTTTTTTTGGATTTCTTAAAGAAGAAATTAGTATATAAATTTCTCAGAGGGGCAGGCATCTTAAATTTTATTTGATTTCATTGTTAATCTAAATTATCTCTCAATAAGAAAAATAAATTTTGAATTTTCGTTAATATTTATTTTATTCTAAATTGATTTCTCATAAGTTGAGCAAGTTTATTTATTATTTCATAATTTTCCTTAAAAAAAAAATAATAAAAATATTATTTTTATTCCTTAATTTTTTTTAAATATAATAATATTATTTTTAATATTCCGATAATTTTTGTATATTCAAGTTTTATTACTCTGTAAGAAATGATTGAGGGCTCTGTAGGAAAGGGACGGCAGTGGAGAGTTAGTCTTTATCGAGCTTCCAACCGGTCGGGGGGCAAGCTTTCGGAGGGAACAGATCGAATTCTTATCAGGAGAGGTATGTAGTCGAGATACTAGGTAAGTCAATTTAGATTTTGTCGTAAAGAGGTCAATATAAAGAAACATGGCGAAGCCATGGCAGATATCAAAAAATTTTGGTAAATTTGATTACTTAAGATATATACAGCGAATAGAGATGTGGACCTTTATGTTTTCCTTTTCTTTATATTAGTCATTTTTTTTTGATTGATCATCTTATCCAGATGAAGTAATTAGGTTGAATTACCAAGTCGCAGATTCTCAGTCATTTCTTTATAGGAATTTAAATTTTGCAAGATGAGATAATCTAATGTCCCAATATCCTTTATGCCCACTCATACTATTCACATATAAAGAATGTTTTTTTTTTGTGTAAATTTTTTTTATGCCGAATAAAACGAGTGTGGATATTTAACAATGTGTGTTGGTATTCATATTTAACCACATATCACATGTAAATCCTTGGTGTGTGTTATAGATTTTGAGTGCATGTGTTTGAAATTTAATCTACAGTGGTTAATATTCAAAAAGGCGTATTGGTATTACTATGTATTATCAACAAAAAAAAAAGGATATATGTACCTGGGTTTAACCCCTGAACTAGTCAGGATCAGAATATAGATGTTCTAATGAGACGCAAGAATAAAATCTTACAATTTGAACCAACTGATAAAACACAACCACGCAATAATCGTTGCAGGAGACTGGAACTCTAAACACCCTCTTTGGGGATCAAGGACTTCTAATAACAGCGGAATCGGGCTGCACAATTTCTCTGAAAGAGAAAGCCTCGACATTGTCGCACCTTCGTCACCCACGCATTACAGTCCACTCGGCAATGCCGATTTCCTAGAATTCGCTGTTCTTAAAAACATTCCCTGGACCCCAAAGGCCAGAACCACCGACATTTATCATCTGACCATCTCTCTGTGATCTTTGAATTTAATTGTCCAAAGGATGAATTCACAACCCAGCTCAGCCGAGTAACTGATTGGGTTCATTTTCAACAAGACCTAATCTCCACCACGCCCCCCAGACTCCCCTTGAAAACTGAAGCAGACATTGACTTAGCAGTTGGAATTTTAAACGAGAAAATTAATAGTCTCACCATAGTCTCATCTTCCAAATTAATAAAGAACCCAAAAACCAAAGCCTTAATAAGGGAGAAAAATAAAGCTAGGAAAAGATGGCAATCAATCTGGGAGCCAGCTCATATATATATAGAGCTACTTACCTCAATCTTCAAGGAAAGGTAAATCAAGCCCTTGAAGCAGAGTAATCTGAAAATTGGAATAGTTTTTTAAGCAAACTTGAATCGAACCCAACAGACTTCTGGAAAAAAAAACCCATTAGGAAAAAACTGACAAAATCACTAGTTTAAATGCAAATGGAAAAACCTTGCTGACCGACAAAGAAATTGGAAATGATCTTTCAGAGCATTTTTCAAAACACTTTTCCAAGGCGGAGGATGAGGTTCCGTCTTACCTAACAGACAACACTTGCCAACATCCCCAAGAGAATATACTATCAATGACAACGCAAAATGAAGTCAAGGAAGTGATTAAAAACCTAGGTAATCACAAAGCCCCAGCCCACGACAATATTACGCCGCTAATGACTAAAAACCTCCCCATCAAATGGATAGTTTTCCTCGCTGGGATCTTCAATGCTGCATTACACCTGTGCTACTTCCCGAAGACATGGAAACATGCCATTATCATAACCATTTCAAAAAAATCACCTGTCAAATCACCTGAAGATCTCAGACCAATCAACCTTCTCACTACCATCGATAAGGTATACGAGAAGATTGTTCTTCGCAGATTGCAGACATACATGGATTCTATTAACTTTATCATTCCACAACAATTTGGATTCAGAAAAAGATACTCCACAACCCACCAGCTAATCACAGTAATAGACTACATTCAAATAAGAAAGTCCCACAAGGAGGCAGTAGGTGCTGTTTTTCTAGACTTTACCAAAGCCTTTGATAGAGTTTGGCACGATGGCTTGATAACAAAAATAACAAAATATCAATTTCCAAGGGATTTTATCAAATTCTTGAAAAACTATCTCCAAGACAGGACCTTTTCAATTATGCAAGGGAATTATCTAACCACGGCAAAACCAACCCAGATTGGAGTCTCTCAAGGCTCTATCCTTGGACCCTACCTATTCAACATCTACATCAACGATTTCCCTCCACATCCAAAATGTCAAATGAAACTTTTCGCAGATGACGCAGCAATTTCAGCAAACTCCAAATCAATAGGCATAATAACTCAAAAATTACATAAACAGTATAACCTAATGGTGCAATAATTGGAAATTAGACATCAACCCAAAAGTCTCAGGCAATAATTTTTCCTCCACTAGACAATAAAAAATTCAAGCCTCAATCCATCCAAAAGGTAAACCAGAGCCCTATTAACTGGACTGACAGCGTTAAATATCTTGGAGTTACCTTAGACTCCAAGTTGAAATTCAACATGCATGTCAAAAATATCATTAAGAAAGCAAAAATCGCAAAAATAACATTATCAAGCCTGTTC
The DNA here is from genome assembly GCA_030710605.1 of Cordylochernes scorpioides. Lineage (NCBI taxonomy): Eukaryota > Metazoa > Arthropoda > Arachnida > Pseudoscorpiones > Chernetidae > Cordylochernes > Cordylochernes scorpioides. The sequence goes on from CP092874.1 coordinate 68,357,114, forward strand.
AACTATAGAAGCAAATTGACTACAAAACAAAAGTTTATACAGAAGTTGTATCCTCCCGATAGTAACATACGCACTCCCAGTTTGGTGCAAATATATTACAACCACAGACAAAAATAGGATAAAAGCATTTATGAGAATCTGCCTTCGGACAAGTATAGGAGCTCCATTCAACCTATCAAACAAAATACTGAAGGAGGACTTGAACCAACCCGAATTAGAAGATATGTTCCAAACTTCCGTTAAGAAATTATACCTTCAAATGCAATTTTAAAAAAATCCAACCATACAAGATATTCTACAAAATAAAGGAGATATCAATCCCCGATTCCGACGACCCGGCCCTGACACTTAGTCAAGAGCTCATCGCCCAACAGCTACCCTCTTGCAAGGCCTAGGGGGACCACCTCTACTCCACTTACTCGCCATGTGTAAATAGCTAGGACAAGGTGACTCGCGAGCTGTGCTCGAATGTAACACCTGCAAATTGAGACGAAATAAATAAATAAATTCAAATGGCTCAAGCCTGCCACCCCCGCTCCAGCTGCTGTCTCTGTGGCAGCACCTGCTCCCAAGAAGCCAGATCCTGCTCTAACCAAGAGGAAGCAGCCAGAGACCTCAAACCCGCCCGCTAAGAGGAGCAAACCACTGGTTCCAGTCAAGCCTGCAACTTCCCGCGCCACCAAGCCTGCCGTTGCCAAAGGCACCCTCAAGATCAATGTCTTGCCCAACTGCCAGAGCTAGAGCTGCAAAGTTCTAGTCCTCCCGCCTTCTTCCTGCCTCCTGACCTGCCTCCGCGGACCCAATCCGGCCTAACCTGCCTCTTCCCTGACGGTGATCCTGTCATTTGCCTCTCCACCCTGGTCATAGTGGTTTTATATATTCCGCTTTACGCGGCCATTGGGGCTCAAAAATAATTTATTTTGGTTAGCAGCCCCGTAAATAAAGATATTTTCACTCTATCCCAATGGCCATGGTTAACAACCCCATAAATAAAGATATTTTCTCTCTCTATCCCAATGGTCGGCTCAAAACTTTTGTACATTATGTAAATAAGCTTTTCATTTTTTTTTCATTCTTACGCCTTAAGCCAGGCAGTACTTTTATCAAATTATGTATTTCATATATATTCCTTTAGTTCAATTAAATTACTGATCAAAATTATTTTTATTACCAAAGATTTAACCACTACTGCATTAACATAGTATAATCCACAAGATAATCAAGTAAAAGCAGAAAATATCTTTTCTTTATATAAGACTAGACGGTGACCCGGGCTTCGCCCGGGATTGACCCGTGTGCATATCTACCCGAGTGATATATATTTAGATAAGATTTTTTAAATAATTGTTTGTTATTAGCATTATCTATTTGTTTGCATCAGCATAATTTAATCTAATCTTTGATAGAGCTAAGTAGAATAATTTGAATATATAGTTTTAATAATTGATTTATATATTTTTCAAAATAGCCTATCGTCTTCCCCGTATTTTTTTACCTATGTATGGAAATTTTGGTTTGAATTAGTGAACTACACGTTGGTTCGAAAAAAAAATACTGTCAATTGTAGGCTAATCTCTCTTATGTCTTTGATGATATCGTGTACTTTGTCTTGACCTGGTTTGATTCGGCACACCTTCCTATCGAAATCTCGTTGGGATACAGAGCTGGACATTTAACATATATATGTTGTATATGGTACCAAAGATTTGTCTCGTTAAGACATGGCTGTCGTAGTGATTTCTCGTGGTATGACATAGGTGAACCGAGCTTAGATACATCTGATCAGGTCCAGGTTGGCACAACTATATCTTGCGTAGGTTACTTGGCATGTCGATTAGCTGATTTTTGGAAGATCTGAGCGAAAATCAGGTGCATCAGCCTGCAGGTGGATAGTATGTAGAGTACATCTCTGTATTCTACCATTGATGCATATATTTCAAATATTCTTTCCACATCCCACCACATTGACCCACTCTTCAACTGGTTTATGCCACGTGGTCTTACGCTCGGTGGCGTCCATCGGGATATTATGCTTTATGTCGTTCTTCACTCACGTCCACCTTCGCAAGTATCTTTAAATCCTATTTAATAATGTACAATCTTGTAGGCAAATTTACATGCTCCGACATCCACAGTTCAAGACTACGCAAGATATCCTCCTTAGTCTTCAAAGCCTATTCCCGACCCCAGAAATGTAGTCTTTGCTACTGGTTACCAATGTCTGATGCCACATTTCATAAAATTACGAAAGCCGATGTCGAAACGGGTTTTAGGTTTGTCGTGATGCTATAATCCTTTCCTTTGTTACTGGCTTCTGCTGCCAAATACTCTGAAGGTGGTGGGGTAGATAAGGGCTTCTGGAAGGGCTTATCAAACCAGTCAAGTGTAAACATACACGAGGTGCAACGCTCTCCATCTGTTTATTTAAGGTTATCTATAACCACATATCTGGTAAACTGCTAAGTTCTTATTTCGAAATAGAGTCGTTAATTTCCAAAGGACGCAGGTTAAAAAAAATGATTTCGTTCTTTGGCTGGAGCTAAAGAAAAGAAACAACAAATTTCACTACTTTCATTAAAAGAAAAAAAAAAACTTCCCCACCAAATTCTGTAATATGGATTATCATACTATAAAATCGCTATTAAATTGGATACGAAAATAACTGAATAATAAAATATAAATTCACCTATAAATGGGAGAGATAAAATTATGTGCAGTAATTATTTGTAATGTGCGTGACACATGCAAAAAAAAAAAATACAATCAAAGATGACCGAAAAAAAATTGTACTATTTAGTTGTTCAAATCTTTAAAAACAGTTGTCCAAATCTCTCTCTACTAAAGATAGTTTGTTAATATTCGATGATTATTGTAATCCCCATTAAACGGAATAACTACTCTCTTTGATATAGATACACATCCAGCTATCAGGATATATCTTGCTGTCCACCTTTCTTTGCTTTATAACGATTCAAAATTATGAAGAAAAACAAAAGCTAAACATATGACTGTTCTAAATTTCTATGGAATTTCATCATGCCCTCTGCTGGCAACCATTCACTGTAATCAAATACTATCGAGATGTTTTTATTTGTCCTCATCCAAGAAAAAGAATGTTTCAGAAAATAGAATCTTGGAAATTTTACCTAAGACCTTTTTTTTTGGTAAAAAAAAAAGAAAAATGCACATTCATATAAGGTTAATAAAAAAAAATCAAAATACTGCTTTATCTCGTGTACACCACCGGGATTTGTACTACTGTTACATATAAAAATGATCATTACATAAAGATAAGAGAGAACAAAGGGCACAATTTGACAAATTCTAAAAAAAATATCTTCAGACTTATCGAGCGGAAATTTTGTTGTATAAAGTATTTGAAATAAATCATTAAACCTTGATATACAACAGTACAAGTCATATTGAACTTACAGTGTGAAAAGAAAATAATGGTGAAGAACTGAAAGGAGATGGAATATTTAAAGCGTGAAGCCTTAAATACAGAAAATATAATTGAAGACATTTATAAATTAAACAAATCGCATGACAATGCACATTAGATAAGAAAATAAATGCTTCGAATTATTATATTGATAACGTTAAATACTATAAAGATAAGAGATAACTAAGAGAACATTCTAACAAATTCAAAATATCTTTAGACTTATCGAGTGGAAATTCTGTTGGATGGAAATAATTGAAAAAATAAAAATTATTAAACCGTAGTATAAAATAAGTCGCATTGATTTTTACAATTAAGAAGGTAATGGTGGAAAACAAAAGGAAGATGGAATATTTGAGACGTGAAAACCTTCCCGCAAGAGCGGGGAGGATAGCAAAAACTAACCTTTCAACTCTGATGCTGGCAGTGAACTGAACTCCTAGTTCTTTTTCTACCTCCCACCTTGGAACACCCACATGTGTTTTCCACATGTTCACCCCAAAAATACCTCCCTTCTCCGCCCCCCATGTACATGTGTTAGGAGGGGAGGGGAAAACACATGTGTCCCAAAGGACCCCAAATTTGGAATTCGTGGGAAATTCTCAGGTTTCTGAGAAAGCGTTAGTTTTTAGGCCTAAGTTTCGCAATTTAATATATATATATATATAATAATAAATAGTTATTTAATTTTATAGTCCAGTTTTGTATTAAGATTATCTTCACTATTATGCTCATTTAAATTCAAATTATAAAATTTGTAAAATGTTATTAATTTGTAGATAGAGAGAGAAAAAAAAATCCTTTACTTCTAATACATCCTCAAGTTAATTATATATTTATAATTAATAACAATAAAAATTAACAACGTAACGTCTATTACATCGGCTTTTACACGTCATTTAGACATACTCTAATCCTATATATAGAATAATCGAAGAGAGAATATATATAATAGTTAGAAAAAAGAGAGAAAGACAGAACCATGCACTTTTAATCAAACTAATAATAAGGAAAAAAAAATTTGTAAAGAAGGTAGATAAGATTGTTAGTATATATATATATATTTTTATAATTTTATATTTTATCCTTTTTTTTTAAAAAGATTTTTAAAGGTTTTTTTTATTTTATAATATGATTATAAATAGTTGTATTTAGTAATATATCTATAGTATGAATTAACATTTGTTATAAGTTTGGATATTATGTTTTGAAACCCTAATGGTAGACCAGACATACACAAAAAACTTTAAATTGAAATAAATTGGAAAAAGAGATCTGCTGGACCGGGGATCTTCAGATAAAAGTCCAACGACATTTCACCCCTTCTTTATTATGTCATAGATCTCTTTTAAACCGGATTTTATGTGTTAATATTAAGTTGTTTCAGTGAAATATTTAAATGAACATATATAACAGATACAAGTGTTAACAAATTCAAACTGTAAACCTACCTCGACCGCGGCGTCCTCCATTGTGAATATCTATTTCTGGCTGACACATGTGGCGGGAGGGGGGGACATTTCAAATTTAGACCATTTATTCAGAATTTTTTTGAACAACAAGAAAATTAAAGAAGAAAGGAAAAATAGTTAAGGGAAGAAAGTTGAATTTCATAATCTTTACAGCTAGTTATATCAAAATAACTGATTCAAAACTTATTCATCTTTTAATATTCCTTTAAAAAGGCAAATTATAAGTGTTTATTAAAGCTATTAATTGTGCAAATTCACCTTTATTTAACTTCCATTTTCCTCCCCAGAAATTGGAGATTAAACAAAATGAACTATATACTATAACACTTTAAAAATCTTGTGAAAAAATCTTTTAATCAGTTATTTAATCAAAGTTTAATTAACTGTTAAAGATTATAAATTTGTATTAGTTATAATTAAGAGAAATTATAGAAAGTTGATTTCATAAATGGATATTTCCATTTATTTTTTTTAAATATTTTATAATTGATATACTGTTGAAATATTTTACTTGTTTGATACTAAATATGTTTTTAATAAATTCCATGTTTAAATTTTTAACATCTTCTATGAAATTATCTAATATATTATTTATTCTATAAAATCTTAGAAACTGACCATAATATATACCTTTACAGCAATTTAATGATATATTAGAATTCATATTACAGTATTTTATAATATTGAAATTATAATTACTCTTTTTATTATAAACTCTAACAGCACTATTTGTAAGGTCTATATTCAAGTCTAAAAAGTTAACTTTTTTGTTTCTATAAATTTTTTCATTGTTCTTAAGTTTCAAGTATTTAGGATATATTTCAGGTATTATTTTTTTAAACTGTGGATTATTAAATATTATAATGTCATCTACATAACGGAATATTTGCCAGTTAATATTATTTTGTAGAAAGTATTCTCTTTCGTACCAGAACAATATTAGATTTGCTAATAACGGACTAGAAGAAGTTCCCATGGGAACGCCTTCTGATTGAATATATATTTTATTTTTAAATTCTATATAGTTAAAATTTAAAAATGTTTCCAGTAGAGTTTTGCTGTTTTAAGATCTAATTTAAATGTTTTATATCTGTTATGAATAATTTTAATGTAGAAAGTTTTGTCATTAATGAATTCATTAAATAAATTGGTTATTTTATTATTTAGATCTCTTAAATTTATTTTAGAATATAGGTCCTCAAAGTCAAATGTGTGTACTGTTTCAATGTTTGTCCAATTGTTCATTAAATAATTAATGATTTTTTTTATTTGAGTCGATAAATTTATAATTATATTTATTAGTTAATTTATTTATAATAAATTGTAGTGTTGAAGCTAATTGTATATCAATATTTTTTATGACTGAATTTATACCAGATGTGATTGTTCTGAAAGAAATAGGTTTTTTGTGTAGTTTAGGAATTATATAGAACTTTGGTATGTTTGGATTTTTGTGGTTATTATAATTTTTTAGTGAATTTTCAACATTTTTGATGTCTCTTTTGATTTTTGTGCCTGTAGTTCTAGCAAAAGTGTATTTATGATTATTATCAATTTCCTTTTTTAGTATATCGTGGTATAGATTTTTACAAATTAAAGATAAATTATTGGAACATTTATCTATAGGAGTGATAATATAGTCCTTCTGTAAATTAATTATATTTTCTTTAAAAGAAGGAATGTCTGAATTAGGTTTTGTGTATTTAAGTGTATTATTATAATAATTTATAATTTCCTTTTTAATATTATGTTTCCATTCCAGAAAAGTAAATTCTGGAATACTGTATTTTATACTAGTTTTATTTATGAAAATATCTATATCTTTTAATATAGATTTAATTGTATTATTATAATTGTGTTTAATTTGAGGTATATATTTATACCCTTTATTTAAAATTTCTTGATATTCTGGATTTAAGAAAGAAAAATTGCTAGTTAATATATGACCTGAGAACTTATATTTATCAATATAGTTGTTGCAATTACATTTAATTTTTTAAAATTTGCCAAATTATTAATAAATTGGTTATAATTGCAAACTAAATTACCTATATTTTTGTTGTATTTACAGATTGTTTTGAAATTTAATTTTTTTATAGGGAAAAGATTATTGATGATTTGGTTATTAAAAATATCATTAAATTTAATATGATTAAATAAATTGTTATTAAATTTAATGATAATATTAATGTTATTAGTAGCTTGTTTAATTTTTCTGTATTTAAAGATGTCGTGTGTGATATCTATTAATCTGTTAGTCAGATTATGAATTTTAATATATTCTATGAGTTTGATAAATTTATTATTATTTAGTTTAAATAATGTTTTAATAAATTTATCGACGAAGTTGTTAGTGTACATTTGTTTTGGGTCCAGTAATTATTCAAATTCAATGTAACCTAATTTATTTGTAGTTTTACCTCTAGTTTTATTAGGTTTAGTTTTAAATTCATTTTTTTTTGTATTTGCAACTGATTTCATAGGTTGAAATTTCTTCTGTTTGTGGTTTGTATGTGTAGTTTAATTCGTCGTTAAGTCCATAAGGGAATAATGTGTTGTGTTTATAAATGTAGTTGTTTTCTAATAATAGTCGTTGTTTTTTGTTTTGACATATGTCTAGTATTTCTATCTTAAAGTTGTTAAAAGTATGTAATTGATTGTGTTCTTTCATATATATATTACCAATTGATTTTTTAGCGTGGTTTATATGTAGGTTTATTCGTATATTTAATGAATTACAAGTTTGTCCTATATATGATAGTTGACAAATTTGGCATGTTAATTTATATATAGTATTCACTAATTTACAACTAGTTGTTTGAAAAGTGTCATGGTTCTTAAGAGAGGGACAAGTTTGACAATTTTTTCTTAGGCAATTCTTAGCGAGTTTAAATTAACATAAAAGAGGTGCTAACACTAATATGTTTGTAGTTTTTTTTAAGTTTTTTCAGTTTGTTATTCTTATGAATTTTTAAATATACAGGGTGATCCAAAAGTCCCGCACAACTTTAAAAATTAATAACTCCGCGAATATTTGCGCTAGAGCAATGCGGTAAACACCATTGTGTTCAGGATGCAATGGGATTTTTTATGGCAAATATTGAAAAATTCGAAATTGATTTTAGTTACAACTTTACTTGCTAGATGGCGCTCTACCAGAATCAGCGATTCAGCGGCCAAATTGTTTGATAAATTGAAAAATATAACTGAACGACACGTATTTTTCCTTCTTGAATACCAGGAAAGAACCATAATAATATCAAATGATAAATTAATAAAACACCATTTCGCCAAAAGTTAGAAGAAATGGTTAATGATTTTTAAATACAATCTGAGATATGTAAAATAGGTATATGCAAATTAAAACATGTAGCAAAAAAAACCTGATATTTTAGATGGAGTTTTGTGAAATATATTGAATGTTTGAAAATAACTACTGATATCAATACACGATTTTTGAAATGTTAATATAGTACCAAAAATTATGATGACACTACTAATAGGATTTCGTGCTATAAGGAATGTGTAGTTTCTTGACTAATTGGCGACCCTTGACTATTTAACGGGATATTTGTCATGATCTAACAAATGAAATATAGAGGGGAGTGATAAAATATATGTGTCATACTTTATACCAAATATCCTATGGGTTTGTCAAATGTTATCATTGTTTATTATACTGTACACAATTTTGAAAATGTATCCCCTCAAATAAAAATAATTTTTGAATCGACCTTTTGCGTTGAAAAACGTGGTAGTAAAATCATTTTGTATTATTTTTTTTGGAAATTTTCTCAAGTTGGGGGGGAGGGGGAGGGGAAAAGAGAATATTCCTTATGCTATTTCTTCTAATGAGCGAAAAGCGATAAACTAAAAATAAGGGGTAAAATTGTGTATACGACCAGATATTGTGTATCGTACCAGTGTTTTTCGAGAAGTTATAACACTTTGGCATCCACGACATAATATAAGATGTGGGCAAATGACAAACAAAAAAAATACTTAAATATATACGAATAAAAGATTACATGAGAGGAGCCTCTTTTCCGATTTATTGCGAGCCTTCGAACCTTTCTGTTCTTCTACAGGCGTGGATAGCATGAATATGGTTAGTATATCCATGCTATCCACGCCTGTAGAAGAACCGAAAGGTTCGAAAGCTGGCAATAAATCGAGAAAGAAGCTCCTCATGTAATCTTTTATTCGTATATATTTAAACAAAATCTACTGAGTTCATGTAGCCTAAAAAATTACTGTTCACAGAAAAAAAAAAGAGTCAAGATGTGAGGACAGCATTTATTGTTCCCATAACCCAAAACAAAGAGCTGCAAAATATAACACATGAGGTAACTGCCTTCTCTCTTGTATCAGGTCACAATCTTTGCTCAATGTGGCGCCCTTCATTCTCAAACACCGCCTGCAGACGATAGATGACAGAATGGTCACAATTAAATAGTTGAAATTTATAAAACGTGCCATCTGATAGAAGCCTTCAACATGGCCAATGTGGTAGGCCGGCATCGATAAAAACGCGACTTAATGTACCCCCATAACCGAAATTGTAAGGCGTCAAGTCTGGTGATATTGGAGGCCACTGCTATATAAAGTGGCGACTTATCAATGAATTTCACAGAAGGTATCCTTCAGCAATTGTTTGGCACCGCGGGAGATATGAGGAGGTCCTCCATCTTGCATGCATGCTATTTCGCTCAGTGCTTGTTTGTCCTGCAATATGGGAATAACCTTTTCTCTCAAAAGTTGAACATAACGTTCACCAGTTACAAAAACGGTTTTAAAAGTTCTTCCATTGATTTTTTAAAAGAAAAATGGCCCAATAATAAAAGAAGAAGTGAACCCACACAAAACTGTAACTCTGGGCTGATGAAATGGTATTTCTGTAAAATTCCTAGGGTTTTCTTTTGCCAAAATGAGGCAGTTTTGAATGTTAAATTCTTCCTTTAGATAAAAGTGAGCATCATCTTTTCTTAGAACATTTGACAGCCAGTTTTCATCAATATCAATTTGCCGGAAAACCCATGCAGCGAATTCTTGACGCTTCTCAAAATCGCTGACTTTCAACTCGTGAAAACTTTGAATTTTGTTAGGGTATTTTTATAGAAAAATTCTAAATGTGTGTTCTCTCCAAACTGTTCCATGCGAAATCCCCGTTTGTCGAGAAACTTGTCTAGCACTTACTTCTCCATACATGGATAACGTTTCAATAGCTTCAGCATTCTGCAAAACCGTAACAGCCACTGACTTGCATGTCGATGGTCTTCCACTCCGAGGTTTTGCTTCCAGAGATCCAGTTTCCTCAAAACTTTTAATCAATCGCTTTAGAGAGTAGCAGCTCATTGGTCCTTTACCGCTTCGAATATCTTTAAGGGAACGAAACGCTCGTAGAGCTTCAGTGGCAGATTCTGAATCACAATTTAAAAAATTAACCGAGTGCTTTATCCTGTAGTGACGCATTCCGGGGGGAAGGGGAGAAGTCCGACCACACCTCCTTGCGGTCCCCCCTGGACCCTTGGAATATTTGACCAAATTCTAGTTCGTTTCCAAGATGACTTACGTTGCAACGGCACCCATTTTCAAATGAAGAGCAAAACTGATATCTCCAGTAATGCTACCGCGTCCGGGGTAACCGCCGCGTCAGGAGCTGCAGCTCGAGTTCATGATGAGAAATCTACTACGAGGACACAATTCAATCTACTACAGCTCAATATAAATGGCACCTAGAGGAAAATAAAGAGCTTATTTGTCTTCTCTGTGACAACAATGTACATGTTACTTGTCCTCAGGAGACAAAATTGAATCAGAATCTGAGATTCAATATCAAAGATTATACAACACTATGAAAGGACAGACCGGGAAAATTCGGAGGAGGACTTGCCGTTTTGATTAAAACTCTAGAAATCAAATTTAAGGAAATCGCCTATAATCAGAGTAAGCCTAGAGAAAGCACGACAGAAGCTCAGGCAATAGAAATCTATCTTACAGATAAAACAATTCCAATCATAAATGTTTATCACCACGATAATACTAGCTTCAATACAGGCCTGATAGAGACATTAAGTGGAGAGTCTTCGGATATCGCAATCATACTTGGTGATTTTAACGCCGAAAGACCAACTTGGGGATCACCTGTCCAGGATAACAAAGGTCAGCAGGTTGAGGACATGCTAACCGACCTCGACCTAACACCGTTAAATAACGAAAAGAACACCTATCTATCCAAGTCCACAGGCACAGAATCCGCAATAGACATCACAGCGATAAATTACAACATCGCACCCACAACACAATGGAAAATTCTGAAAAGTACAATCAGTGACCACAGACCAATTTTAACAACCCTAAAATCAAAATTGAGAATGTCCAACAGAATAAAAGAACAATGGAAAACAATTCACAGAAAAGCTTGAAGAACTGTGCAACAAAGAATTAAATCACAGAACGATTGACAAAAAATTGGAAAAATTCTCTTCGAACAAATCCAAAGCTGCAAAAGCATCGATACCTAGAGATAGACGTAAAGACCTGTGAATACTTTACTGGAAGGACCACAATATCAAGGCAATGATTGCAGAGAGAGACAATATCAATGAACTTCTTAAAACAAATAAAACAGAAGAAATCATAAAGGAACTCATTGAAATTAGTCACAAAATATAGAACAAGTGAAGGCATGTTGAATATGCCCACTTCCGCCTGAGAGGACCTACGTCACCACTACGTCACGGCCAGCCAATCACCGAGCTGCCCAGCGGGCAGTCCATCCCCCCTCCCCCTTTTAGATAACACAATAAAGATAACTTTCCTCTTGTTCACGTCGCCTCCATGTGCTTCATATATATCCACTTCAATCGGCAGATGTAGTGGGTTAATTGACTACTTCCTTATACTATTACATCATCTAGTCCAGCTTCAACTAATAGCCCAACATCTGGTAGCAGAGCGTGGTTAATTCGAGACACCACGTGCAAGATGACCTCGACGCTGATCAACACGCCCCTCGAGAAACTCAATGATCAGAACTACAGAAGCTGGAAGTATAATACGAAGATGATGCTAATCGAAAGAGAACTCTGGAAGTATGTTACGGAGCCAACACCCGATGAAGAAGCCTCAAGAACAATCTTCAACATGAAGCAAGAAAAGGCGTTGGCTATGATAGCACTGACGATCTCACCGAGCCAACAGATTCATATAATGGACTGTACCACTGCACGAGAAGCATGGGATACCTTGGAACAAGTATACGAACCCAAGTCAAGGTCAAGAATCTTCCAACTGAAGAAGCAGTTCATCTCCATAAGATTCGAAGAACAAGAGACGATGACGAACTATTTGGGGAGACTGAAGATCTGTTCGGATCACTTAAGAGAGGCAGGCGCAGAAATGCAGGATCAAGACCTCGCCTATTCAATGCTTGCTGGCCTACCGGAGTCATACGACGGAATCATCATGACCTTCAGCAACGTAGAAGACAAGGAATTCACCTCTAGCAAGGTAAAACATGTGCTGCTAGCAGAATACGAGAGACGGATGGCCCGACGTGTGAATAACACAAATGAAGCTTTGCAGTTCGGGACAACGACCAGGAAGGAAGACAAGAAGAAGAAAAATTTCACCTGCTACAAGTGCGGCAAGGAAGGACATATCGCGAGATCATGCAGAGGAAAGGCTAAAACTCCAGCTCCAAATTTCCAACCACCGAGATGTAGCACTCACGAGATAGCGGGAAGCGAAATGCTAACAGCCCTATCCTGCGCCATCCCTGAAAACTCTTGGGTGATCGACAGCGGCGCGACTCACCACGTGTGTAACAAAAGGGAGTGGTTCACCAACTTCCAAGGAATAACGTCGGATCCGATCCTAACAGCGAGCGGGACTACACGAGCGGAAGGATGCGGCGACATCAAGTTCAAGGCCTATGTGGGTAAGCACCACGTTGACCTAAAACTATGTAATGTGCTGTATGTCCCTAATGTGCGACGAAACCTATTGTCAGTCTCGAGCATGGAAAATAAGGGCAAGATAGTTAATTTTGCGAACAGAAGAGCTCAAGTTTTCGATTCGGAGAACCGAATTGTTGCAATAGCACATGATGAAAATGGATTATATGTCATGAAGGGTAGAGCCATTTTACCAAACGCTGAGTTGTTTAACAGTCAAAAGAGTTCACAAAAACAAACATTAGAACTATGGCATCAGAGGTTCTGTCATGTAAACAATGACGCAATTGAGAGAATGGCAAAGGGGGAATTAGTTAAGGGGTTAGAGATCTCCTCGATGGATCGAAGTCTGTGTGATGATTGTTGTGTAGCAAAGTCCACGAAAGAGCCACACAAACCCATTAGGAATATAAGATCTAAAAGGCCGTTAGAATTAGTTCACACTGATATTTGTGGTCCAATGCCTGTTAGATCTATTGGAGGAAGCGCATATTTTCTAACATTCATTGATGATTATTCTAGAAAGATAACTCTGTTTTGCCTTAAACATAAAAACGAAGTGCTGAAACACTTCGACTCGTATCTCGCTAGAGCTGAGAGAGAAACCGGACATAAGCTAAAAGTGCTAAGATCCGACAATGGACTCGAATATTGCAACCATGAATTTAAAACTAGGCTAGAGCAACTTGGCATCAAACACGAGCTAACGAACACATACTCGCCACCTATGAACGGCGTTGCAGAAAGGGCTAATCGAGTGTTGTTGGACATAACCCGATCTTGTTTACATAGCGCCGAACTCCCTCAGAGATTCTGGGCAGAGGCAGTAAACACTGCAGCTTATATAAGAAACAAGTGCTTCAATAGCGCCCTAGGAGATAAAGTACCCGATGAACTTTGGTCATCAAGAAAACCGAGTGTTCGCCACTTAAAAGCTTTCGGGTGCTTAGCATATAGCCATATCCCCACAGAAAGGCGAAAGAAACTGGACAATCGAGCAAATAGGTGCATTCTTGTTGGTTATTCTTCCCAGACTAAAGGCTATCGTCTTTGGTGTCCAGAAACTCAACACGTAATCCAAACGAAGCATGTCAAATTTGACGAATCCAAGATAGGACTGAAGTGGACTAAGGTTGAGGATGAACCTGAAAGATACAACCATATTTGGATAGAACCCGATAACCAGCTTGAAGGAGATATAGATCTAAAACCTGAAGCGGAAAGAGAACGTAATGATGATACGAGTTATCAGGATTTAGTGGGGGTAAACAACGACGACATTGTTCAAACTAGGCCTAAAAGAATTGTACGAAACCCTTATGGACGTGCTGGAAAGCCAAAAGCAGAACTGCATTTCCTAGATATCATCGAACCCACAACTTTCGAACAAGCCATAAACAGCAAAGAGGCACCGTACTGGAGAAGGGCCATGAAGGATGAATTGAGAAGTCTTGAGGATAGAAATACATGGACGTTGTCCGACCTACCACTTGGCAAGCGCCCAATTAGCAGTAGATGGGTATTTAAAATAAAGACTAACTCAAAAGGGGACGTTGAAAGATTTAAAGCGCGACTAGTTGCGAGAGGTTTTTCTCAAAAACGAAACGTTGACTTTTTTGAGACATATTCGCCAGTAATAAATTTTTCGGTCATCAGAATGATATTTGCATTGACGATAAATAAAAATTGGTACAATCGACACCTCGACGTCGACAATGCATATCTGTACGGCGAACTGAATTTTGAAGATAAGGCGGTTATCGCCGTATATGTCGACGATCTAGCTTTGTTCGCGGAAAGCGAGGACATTCTGACAACTGATAAGGAAAAGGAGGAGATAAAACACGTCCCTTACAGAGAACTTATAGGGTCTCTGCCATATCTTGCAAACTCTTCGAGACCTGATATGACGTTTGCCGTAACTAAATTAGCACAACTCTGTAGTAACCCAGGCGAACGACACTGGCAAGCTGCTAAACATATACTAAGATATCTTCAAGCTACTAAGAATGTTTCACTCATCTATAAAAGAGGGTCTGATGATATACTAGCATTTAGCGACTCAGATTGGGCTAATGACATAGATGATAGACGATCAACTAGCGGGTCAGCTGTTACTATTAATGGTTGTTTAGTGTCATGGAGATCTAAAAAGCAAAATTGCGTGTCATTATCTACAATGGAGTCTGAGTACATTGCTCTCGCCCAGACCACTAAGGAAATATTGTGGATAGCACAAATATTAGAGAATTTGAAATGCCTGACTAACGCCTCACGCCCAATAACAATATTCTGTGATAATAGAGCTGCCATCGAGTTTTCTAAAAACAACATAGAAAACAAGAGGTCGAAGCACATTGACATACGGTATCATTATATAAGAGAAAAGGTCAACAGTGGAGACATCCATGTGAATTACATCTCTACCAACGACAACCTGGCCGACATCTTCACCAAGGGCCTCAAAAGGACTGCACATCAGAATGCTTGTGCAGCTATGAATTGTCTGGATACTGGCATACTACCCGACATATCCAAAGTGGGGGAATGAAGGCATGTTGAATATGCCCACTTCCGCCTGAGAGGACCTACGTCACCACTACGTCACGGCCAGCCAATCACCGAGCTGCCCAGCGGGCAGTCCATCCCCCCTCCCCCTTTTAGATAACACAATAAAGATAACTTTCCTCTTGTTCACGTCGCCTCCATGTGCTTCATATATATCCACTTCAATCGGCAGATGTAGTGGGTTAATTGACTACTTCCTTATACTATTACATCATCTAGTCCAGCTTCAACTAATAGCCCAACAACAAGAAATTAGGATATTCAAACAAGAGAGAGAGAAAAATGGGCAGAATCTGCGAAAAAAATGGATCCAAAAAAGGAAAGCCATCACAGGAATATAATTAGTATTATAAAACAATCAAAACCAACATAATCTTCCAATACTCTAACCGATATGAACAGCGAGAATGAACAAACAGATGGCTGACATAATTGCTGAATATCTTTCAAGCACTTCCAGACTCAACTACACGAATGAAGACACGAATGAAAAGGTTAGTATAACAAGAAAGAAACTACCATCAACAAGATATTTACTCGAGAGAGACTTCACACTATATGAGATAAACTCATCAATAGAAAAGTTAAATCCAAGAGGTCACCAGGGGTTAATCTAATCTTTGGTCAAATTAAACACTTTGGAGACGAAGCTAAAAATCAACTCCTACGAATACTGAAGATTTCATGGCAAACTGGTAAACTACCAAAGAATTGGAAGATATCAATTATAGTGTCAATACCGAAACCAAACAAAGATGCCAAGGAATGCAAGAACTATCGGCCAATTGCTCTTACCAGCATAATTTGTAAAAAAACAGAATGAATTATCCACTCTAGGCTCATAGTCTGGCTCACTAATAATAATAAAATAAACTTCTACCAAACTGCCTAAAGATCCAGACACTGTACAACTGATAAACTGTTCTACTTCTGTCAATCAATAATAATTTCTAGGAAAAACCGCCAAAGAAGACAACGGCCGTATTCCTGGATATGACCTCAGCTTTTGATTGAGTGTAGAAATTATTTGAAAGGCTGCACAACATCGGAGTAAGAGAAAAAACCTTAATCTTGATTGCAGACTTCTTAAGGGGAATAAGGATAAAGGTTCGGGTCAATGGAACATTTTCCAAGGACCGAAGAACATGGGCTGGTGAACATCAGGGATCTGTGCTCAGTCCTCTACCCTTCTCGCTATATATTAACTGTTGTTTGTGTAAATAGATGAATATTATTTGTATTATTTAAAGCCTAATTATGTAAAAATATATGTATATATAAATTGGACATTTGTTGTTGGCCATGGTCAAGTTTGAGCTCTTGTACGTCTAATACCGACACAACAAAAGTGGCGACGAGGATGCGCGATCTACAGAGCCAGTAAAAAGCTGAGGAAAGCGGCGTCTATGCAAGTATAACAACTACATCTTTTAAACTATCTGGATCAAGAAAAAAAAAGAGTAGAAAAGATCAGCATGACAAGTTCAAAGTTAATAGTACCTTTTAGATGCTATAGCCCAGTGGAGGACACTTCGATCTTTTTGTACAAAAATTTGAGGCTTTCTTTTTGGCATCTGAAGGAGGAGATTAAAGTGCTGATTTTTACCTCGCTACCAGATTCTGAAACTTTGAAGCAGGGAAACGACATTTTATTCCTGGTCTAATGAAAGATCAACCCTATGATACTATCATTCAAAGAATTAAGCTGCATTTGGATCCAAAGAAGAAAGTGATATCACAACGATGCAGATTTTTAAAGAGAATTCAACAGGAAGGAGAATCAATTTCGGAATATCTTAGAGAATTGAAACATTTAGCAATGAATTGTAATTTCGGAGATATGCTGGGAACCATGATGCGAGACCGTTTTGTGGCTGGAATCAAGTTGGAAAGCCTGCAAAAGAAGCTACTACAAGAAAAACGACGTTGTCACCCTGGATAAAGTTTTGCAGTGGCGATCTCGTTCGAACTGGCGGAGATATATACAAGAGAAGTACAAGATAAATTAGTGGCCAAAATATCCCCTGTGAATGGAAAAGATAAAAAGGGTAAGTACAATAATAGTATGGTGCAGCATAGGCCTTTCAGGCAAAGGGGAGAAATAATGTGTTATAGATGTGGTGAAAGACATTCACACGAGGCCTCTGTTTGCCCTCATAGAACAAAGATTCGTTTTAAATTGCAAAAAAACTGGGTCAATTAAGTAAGGTCTGCAAAGCTAGTAAAAAGATGTGGGAATGTAAATTTGTACAAGAGGACTCTATATATTCTGTACAGAGCGAAACTGATGCCACAATAAATCTAACAGTAAATGATTATTCTTTGTGCTTTACAATAGATACAGGAAGTCCAGTTACGTTAATACCTAAAGATATTTATAAGATTTATTGGCAAGGTAAAAATTATTTCCCACAAATTTAAGATTAAAATACTTTTGTGGTAAATCAATAGAGATTATAGTGCAAAGAAATGTTTTTGTAAAAGAAGCCAACCAATATTTACGATTAATATTTGTAAATGAAAAATCCAGGTGATTTTGTTCAAACAGTTAAAACTTGATTATTCTAGATTGTTTGCCATTAAAAATGTAAATAATGAATCTAATAGAAATAGTTTGATTGATACATATGCAGATTTGTTTAACAAAGATTTGGGCTGTCTAAAGGATATTAAAATAAATTTTAATTGAAAAAAGGATGTGACTCCTGTGTTTTGTAAGGCCAGAAGTTTACCTTTCTCTCTAAAAAACAAAGTAGGGAATGAAATTGATCGTTTAGTGAATTCTGGCATTTTATAACCTATAGTTCATGCATATTGGACCGCTCCAATAGTACCAGTATTTAAAAAGGATGCTAGAGTGTAATTATATGTGGTGATTTTAGATGTACAGCTAATAAAGCAATAGAATTAGATAGGTATCCCATTCCATCGATCGATGAGATCTATTCAAAATTATCTACAAGCACCGTACTTTCGACTCTAGACCTATCACAGGCTTACCTACAAGTAATGTTAGCAGAAGATGCCAAAGCTGTTGTTGATATGAACACAACAAAGAGGTTGTTTTCTTATAAAAGACTACCATATGACGTAGCGGTAGCACCAAATAAATTTCAGAGAATTATGGAAGGTCTATTTGCTGATTTGTCAGGTGTGGCCTGCTACATAGATGATATTTTGGTTGCAGGAAAATACTTTGAAGATCATGAACAAAAGTTGGATCAAGTGTTTAGATGATTGCTAGAAAAAGGTTTAAAGTTAAACAGATATAAATGTAAATTTAAAAAGAAATCGTTGAAATATTTAGGGTTTAAAATGGATAAATATGGACTGCATCCCTTAGAAAATAAAATTAAAGCAGTGATAGAGGCGCCTGAACCTAAAGAATGTTTCGCAATTAAGATCTTCCATAGGACTCTAAATTTATTATTATAGATTCATAAAGAATATAGAAACATTTTAGCGCTATTCTATCAACTTTTGAATAAAAATTGTAGGTGGAATTGGACGAAAAAATATCGAATGTTATTTTAAAAATGTAAATCATTATTAATGGACTATGGACTAGGCGTAATTCTGAGTCATAGAAATGATAGAAAGGAAGAATGCCCTATAGCCTTTGCTTCTAGAACATTAACTGAAGCGGAAAAACGTTTCTCTCAACTAGAAAAGAAAGCATTGAGCATAAATTTTGGCGTTGAGAAATTCAGACAATACTTACTGGGACGAAAATTTGTATTGGTAACAGACAACCGACCCTTAATTCATATATTTTCACCTCATAAACCAATTCCCATATGTGCATCATCCAGAATTAAAAGATGGTCCTTAAAATTAGCTGCATTTAATTATAATGTGGAATTTCGAAAACTAGTGATAATTCCAATGTTGACGCATTGTCACGTCTTCCTTTAGAATCAAGTGTCAGGGAGTCTCTTGATGAAGACCAGGTACTTCTCAGGAAGTTGAATGAGGTACCGTTCTCTTTTATGGAGGTGGCATATGAGACGCCCCAAGATAAAATACTGTCGATAGTATTAAGGAATGTTAAAGAAGGCAACTGGAAATTCACAAGGGTACCGAGGGAAAACCCACTAGCTCCTCATTATAAGATCAATGAGGAATTAAGTTTGGAGTTTGGTTGTCTTCAATGGCGTGAAAGAGTAGTAATTGCCCAAAAATTAATATCTTTAATTTTAAATGACTTGCATGAAATACACATGGGGTTTGTTAAAATGAAGATGATTGCCAGACGGTATTTTCTCGTGGCCAGGCATAGGGAGTAACATCGAGGAGTTAACTAGAGAATGTAGAGTATGCCAAGAATCGGCAAGCATGCCCCCGGCTACCATTCGGAATGGACTTGGCCCGAAAAACCGTGGCGTCGATTTCATCTTGATCTAGCGGGTCCGTTCGTGGGAAGAATGTTTTTGGTTCTCGTGGACGCATACTCAAAGTGGATAGAAATTTTTATCATCAAAGATATTACCAGCCAAACGATTATAAATCATCTTAGAGAAATTTTTGCCAGATTTGGATTGCCCTAATTTTTGGTTACAGATAACGGAAGACAATTTGTCTCCGGTGAATTCGAACAATTTACCAAAATGAATGTATACGGCACACTAAGACCAGTCCGTATAATCCTAGTACAAATGGTTTAGCTGAGAGATATGTAAGAGAGTTTAAAAACCTTTTGAGAAAAAATAATGGGAAGGATGATTTAGAAACGAATCTACAAAGATTCTTATTTGCTCATAGATCATTCCCCCAAACTGTAATAAAGGAATTCCCCTTCGGAACTGCTAATGAAGAGAAGTTTAAGATCAAGATTCTCGAATTTAATACCAAGATGGGAAATTCGCGAGAGGTATTTCATTAGGCCGTAAGAAGGCAGGAGCAGTTTACTACAGGTTGCGAGGTTTATTTTCGCAACTATGCAACTGGACCTAAACGGTAAAAAGGTATCATTTTGAAATTATTGCGCTACCGTCACAACCTTATAAGTTGCGAGGGCGTCGTGTATAAGAGGCATATCAATCAATTGCGACCTGTGAGAAAGAAACAAGTGGAGTCAAGAAATTTGATACTTCCTCGAACATCAGGAGAGAAGCCTGTAGGTGGAAGTCAGAAATAAAGTGAAGAGGAGGTTCCAGAGGTTACATCAGGAAACAAGGAGGAGACTGCTTCTGTGCACGTACTCGCTTGCACTCCTAGACCAGGGCCTGCTGCTGTGCACGTGCCCTCTTGCACTCCTAAACCGGAGCCTACCGGTGTGCAAGTGCCCGTCCGCAGTCCTAGAACCGACTGGAGTATTATAAAGGGGGAGATTTTGTGTGTATGTAAATAGATGAAGATTATTTGCATTCTTTAAAGTCTCATTATGTAAGAATATATGTGTATATAAATTGGACATTTTTTGTTGGCCAAACGAAAAGAATAAGAGCTAAATAAAGAGTCATGGTCAAGTTTGAGTTGTTGTAGATCTAATTACGACACAACCTTAACAACATCCATCCTTACCTCACTGAAGACACAAAAGTTGCCTGTTATGCAGATTATATAGCCATATGGCACACAAGTAGCAGTATATAAATATCAGAAAAATACTGAACACATCAATGAGAAGTGGGCAATGAAAATCAAAATGACAAAAAAAAACAATAAACACCAACCTATAGGTCTCCTTCACTGACAGGAAAAAAAGGCATGAATTTAACTCCAAAATAAGCATAAACAACCATATAATTGATAAATTAGATCTCCAAATTACCTAGGTGTGATACTTGATGAGGAATTGCGATTTACAGAACACATAATTAGCACCTCAAATAGAGCTACCAGAAACCTAAACATTCTGAGAAGGCTATGTGGAACAAATTGGGGAGCAAAACCCAAAATTCTCAGAACAACATATATCACCTTAATAAGCCCAATAATGGAATATGCAACACCTGTTTGGGCTCCCTCAAGTTCATCACTAAAAAGAAGACTAGACAGTGTTTAAAAAAAGCGGCCAAATTAATCACTGGTTCTGTTTCAAATACCAACAATTAGAAAATTCAGAGAGAATGTGGTCTAGACCTACTTGAAAGCAGAAGACAATTAAAAACAATAAAATTCACCAATAGCTTAAAAACTAAAGAAATCAAACACATATCCCATAGAACCTATTTAAACTGGACACAAAAAGAAAAGCTCAAAAGATCTTCAACACTTCAGTATGACAACAATATTAGAAAGAGCATAATTATGAAACATAATGAATTTCAAATTCGAGAATAACCAATATTTCCTACCCCTTCGCCATCAAATTTAATCATCAATCTTAACCTAAATGAACCCTGCAATAAAAAAAGAGAACAAAAACATAATTAAAAAGAAAGGACTTGACACAATTGGTTTATGCGATCAGATGAATTATTTAACAGCATATACAGATGGATCATCAGACCTTACCATAAGTAATGGAGGGGCTGGAATTAACATATAACTGCGAGATGGAACATACATCAAAATCAAAGAAGGAGCAAGAAAGATTTCGTCAAACTTCACTCGTGAACTGACATTTATCTGGAAAGCTCTTGATATATGCCTTAACCAACCATCCCTGCATCAAGCAGAAGGAATTATTATACCGTATAAAGACTTCATATCCGATCTAGAAGCAATTCAGAAGGGCAATACTATAATCACACAGAAAATACATTCGTTACTTACTCAACTGATATCATTGGAGAATAACTGCATTCTACAATGGATTCCTGCCAGTGTTTGGATCGGGGGTAATGAAATGGCAGTTGAATTTGCAAAGGAAACCAGAAAGTTTAGCCAAAGGAAAGAACAAATGTCATTATTTGACGCTAATGCTTTTGCAAAATACAAGATAATTAAACAAAAATTAAGAAAAGATCAAAATGTGAAATAAACTCCGAGAGAAAATGACAAAGCTATAACAAGATTTAGAACAAAACATTATAAAGGATGACAATACATCCAGATGGCACAAGAACCTATAGAACATGCAACAACTGTCCTGGTGTGGAACTAACACCTACCCACATATTCTCATGCCCGCAGCCTTGCAGAAAATTGACATAGACCCAGAGAAGCTGCTTTACACACCCAAGCTAGTGGACATTGCTGCTGCTGCTGTGAGAGAGAGAGAGAGATGCATGGAGACATCTGAGGCTCTTTATTTGACACGACAAAAACAACAACGGCATTCCAGAGTAAAATAAATCATCAGAGATAGATAAATATTTTTCAAATGAATTAAAATAAATATAATCGATACTGAGAGAGAGTTGAATTAAAAAATATATATATATTATTTTCGGAATTCAAATAGCTGAGAGGATTCTAGCAAACCGCATCTAAAATATCAGGTTTTTTTTGCTACATGTTTTAATTTGCATATACCTATTTTACATATCTCAGAATGTATTTAAAAATCATTAACCATTTCTTCTAACTTTTGGCGAAATGGTGTTTTATTAATTTATCATTTGATATTATTATGGTTCTTTCCTGGTATTCAAAAAGGAAAAATACGTGTCGTTCAGTTATATTTTTCAATTTATCAAACAATTTGGCCGCTGAATCGCTGATTCTGGTAGAGCGCCATCTAGCAAGTAAAGTTGTAACTAAAATCAATTTCGAATTTTTCATTATTTGCCATAAAAAATCCCATTGCATCCTGAACACAATGGTGTTTACCGCATTGCTCTAGCGCAAATATTCGCGGAGTTATTAATTTTTAAAGTTGTGCGGGACTTTTGGATCACCCTGTATTTTTCTTAATTGTTTTTGTGGTGATAAAATTTGTGATAAATTGAATAATTAATCTATAAATATATAGATATTACTGTTTGTTATCTGTTATATTTTTAAGAATAACTAATAAAAAAAACATCTTTAAACTAATTAAACACTGAAAAAAACCAAAAGTTCTGAAGTTATTTTTTCTAGAATTACTTTTATAATTTACTTTTTAATAATCAAACAATGAAAGATAATTAAAATTTGTATGAAGATTTATTTATATTAGAATATCTAATATAATTTAATTTGTATATTATGTTATATATAAAAAATATATCATAGAGCAAGCTCATATGAATTAATATAGTGTAGAAACTATATAACAAAATTATAACAGTGATTCTAATTTTAAAACTTAAGGAGCAAACTGATAATAAGAACTGATATAATAAACTGATAATTAGTTAGTTTAAAGATGTTTTTTATTAGTTATTCTTAAAAATATAACAGATAACAAACAGTAATATCTATATATTTATAGATTAATTATTCAATTTATTACAAATTTTATCACCACAAAAACAATTAAGAAAAATATATTTAAAAATTCATAAGAATAACAAACTAAAAAAACTAAAAAAAACTACAAACATATTAGTGTTAGCACCTCTTTTATGTTAATTTAAACTCGCTAAGAATTGCCTAAGAAAAAATTGTCAAACTTGTCCCTCTCTTAAGAACCATGACACTTTTCAAACAACTAGTTGTAAATTAGTGAATACTATATATAAATTAACATGCCAAATTTGTCAACTATCATATATAGGACAAACTTGTAATCCATTAAATATACGAATAAACCTACATAGAAACCACGCTAAAAAATCAATTGGTAATATATATATGAAAGAACACAATCAATTACATACTTTTAACAACTTTAAGATAGAAATACTAGACATATGTCAAAACAAAAAACAACGACTATTATTAGAAAACAACTACATTTATAAACACAACACATTATTCCCTTATGGACTTAACGACGAATTAAACTACACATACAAACCACAAACAGAAGAAATTTCAACCTATGAAATCAGTTGCAAATACAAAAAAAAAATGAATTTAAAACTAAACCTAATAAAACTAGAGGTAAAACTACAAATAAATTAGGTTACATTGAATTTGAAGAATTACTGGACCCAAAACAAATGTACACTAACAACTTCGTCGATAAATTTATTAAAACATTATTTAAACTAAATAATAATAAATTTATCAAACTCATAGAATATATTAAAATTCATAATCTGACTAACAGATTAATAGATATCACACACGACATCTTTAAATACAGAAAAATTAAACAAGCTACTAATAACATTAATATTATCATTAAATTTAATAACAATTTATTTAATCATATTAAATTTAATGATATTTTTAATAACCAAATCATCAATAATCTTTTCCCTATAAAAAAATTAAATTTCAAAACAATCTGTAAATACAACAAAAATATAGGTAATTTAGTTTGCAATTATAACCAATTTATTAATAATTTGGCAAATTTTAAAAATATTAAATGTAATTGCAACAACTATATTGATAAATATAAGTTCTCAGGTCATATATTAACTAGAAATTTTTCTTTCCTAAATCCAGAATATCAAGAAATTTTAAATAAAGGGTATAAATATATACCTCAAATTAAACACAATTATAATAATACAATTAAATCTATATTAAAAGATATAGATATTTTCATAAATAAAACTAGTATAAAATACAGTATTCCAGAATTTACTTTTCTGGAATGGAAACATAATATTAAAAAGGAAATTATAAATTATTATAATAATACACTTAAATACACAAAACCTAATTCAGACATTCCTTCTTTTAAAGAAAATATAATTAATTTACAGAAGGACTATATTATCACTCCTATAGATAAATGTTCCAATAATTTATCTTTAATTTGTAAAAATCTATACCACGATATACTAAAAAAGGAAATTGATAATAATCATAAATACACTTTTGCTAGAACTACAGGCACAAAAATCAAAAAAGACATCAAAAATGTTGAAAATTCATTAAAATTTATAAAAACCACAAAAATCCAAACATACCAAAGTTCTATATAATTCCTAAACTACACAAAAAACCTATTTCTTTCAGAACAATCACATTTGGTATAAATTCAGTCATAAAAAATATTGATATACAATTAGCTTCAACACTACAATTTATTATAAATAAATTAACTAATAAATATAATTATAAATTTATCGACTCAAATAAAAAATCATTAATTATTTAATGAACAATTGGACAAACATTGAAACAGTACACACATTTGACTTTGAGGACCTATATTCTAAAATAAATTTAAGAGATCTAAATAATAAAATAACCAATTTATTTAATGAATTCATTAATGACAAAACTTTCTACATTAAAATTATTCATAACAGATATAAAACATTTAAATTAGATCTTAAAACAGCAAAAACTCTACTGGAAACATTTTTAAATTTTAACTATATAGAATTTAAAAATAAAATATATATTCAATCAGAAGGCGTTCCCATGGGAACTTCTTCTAGTCCGTTATTAGCAAATCTAATATTGTTCTGGTACGAAAGAGAATACTTTCTACAAAATAATATTAATTGGCAAATATTCCGTTATGTAGATGACATAATAATATTTAATAATCCACAGTTTAAAAAATTAATACCTGAAATATATCCTAAATACTTGAAACTTAAGAACAATTAAAAAATTTATAGAAACAAAAAAGTTAACTTTTTAGACTTGAATATAGACCTTACAAATAGTGCTGTTAGAGTTTATAATAAAAAGAGTAATTATAATTTCAATATTATAAAATACTGTAATATGAATTCTAATATATCATTAAATTGCTGTAAAGGTATATATTATTGTCAGTTTCTAAGATTTTATAGAATAAATAATATATTAGATAATTTCATAGAAGATGTTAAAAATTTAAACATGGAATTTATTAAAAACAAATTTAGTATCAAACAAGTAAAATATTTCAACAGTATATCAATTATAAAATATTAAAAAAATAATAAATGGAAATATCCATTTATGAAATCAACTTTCTATAATTTCTCTTTATTATAACTAATACAAATTTATAATCTTTAACAGTTAATTAAACTTTGATTAAATAACTGATTAAAAGATTTTTTCACAAGATTTTTAAAGTGTTATAGTATATAGTTCATTTTGTTTAATCTCCAATTTCTGGGGAGGAAAATGGAAGTTAAATAAAGGTGAATTTGCACAATTAATAGCTTTATTAAACTCTTATAATTTGCCTTTTTAAAGGAATATTAAAAGATGAATAAGTTTTGAATCAGTTATTTTGATATAACTAGCTGTAAAGATTATGAAATTCAACTTTCTTCCCTTAACTATTTTTCCTTTCTTCTTTAATTTTCTTGTTGTTCAAAAAAATTCTGAATAAATGGTCTAAATTTGAAATGTCCCCCCCTCCCGCCACATGTGTCAGCCAGAAATAGATATTCACAATGGAGGACGCCGCGGTCGAGGTAGGTTTACAGTTTGAATTTGTTAACACTTGTATCTGTTATATATGTTCATTTAAATATTTCACTGAAACAACTTAATATTAACACATAAAATCCGGTTTAAAAGAGATCTATGACATAATAAAGAAGGGGTGAAATGTCGTTGGACTTTTATCTGAAGATCCCCGGTCCAGCAGATCTCTTTTTCCAATTTATTTCAATTTAAAGTTTTTTGTGTATGTCTGGTCTACCATTAGGGTTTCAAAACATAATATCCAAATTTATAACAAATGTTAATTCATACTATAGATATATTACTAAATACAACTATTTATAATCATATTATAAAATAAAAAAAACCTTTAAAAATCTTTAAAAAAAAAGGATAAAATATAAAATTATAAAAATATATATATATATATACTAACAATCTTATCTACCTTCTTTACAAAATTTTTTTTTCCTTATTATTAGTTTGATTAAAAGTGCATGGTTCTGTCTTTCTCTCTTTTTTCTAACTATTATATATATTCTCTCTTCGATTATTCTATATATAGGATTAGAGTATGTCTAAATGACGTGTAAAAGCCGATGTAATAGACGTTACATTGTTAATTTTTATTGTTATTAATTATAAATATATAATTAACTTGAGGATGTATTAGAAGTAAAGGATTTTTTTTTCTCTCTCTATCTACAAATTAATAACATTTTACAAATTTTATAATTTGAATTTAAATGATCATAATAGTGAAGATAATCTTAATACAAAACTGGACTATAAAATTAAATAACTATTTATTATTATCATTAATTTAGATTTAGCTTGCTAATCTAATCAAATCTAATTGATATAAGTTATCATTATTATCAGTTTGCTCCTTAAGTTTTAAAATTAGAATCACTGTTATAATTTTGTTATATAGTTTCTACACTATATTAATTCATATGAGCTTGCTCTATGATATATTTTTTATATATAACATAATATACAAATTAAATTATATTAGATATTCTAATATAAATAAATCTTCATACAAATTTTAATTATCTTTCATTGTTTGATTATTAAAAAGTAAATTATAAAAGTAATTCTAGAAAAAATAACTTCAGAACTTTTGGTTTTTTTCAGTGTTTAGTTAGTTTAAAGATGTTTTTTCTATTAGTTTTTCTTAAAAATATAACAGATAACAAACAGTAATATCTATATATTTATAGATTAATTATTCAATTTATTACAAATTTTATCACCATAAAAACAATTAAGAAAAATATATTTAAAAATTCATAAGAATAACAAACCAAAAAAACTAAAAAAAACTACAAACATATTAGTGTTAGCACCTCTTTTATGTTAATTTAAACTCGCTAAGAATTGCCTAAGAAAAAATTGTCAAACTTGTCCCTCTCTTAAGAACCATGACACTTTTCAAACAACTAGTTGTAAATTAGTGAATACTATATATAAATTAACATGCCAAATTTGTCAACTATCATATATAGGACAAACTTGTAATCCATTAAATATACGAATAAACCTACATAGAAACCACGCTAAAAAATCAATTGGTAATATATATATGAAAGAACACAATCAATTACATACTTTTAACAACTTTAAGATAGAAATACTAGACATATGTCAAAACAAAAAACAACGACTATTATTAGAAAACAACTACATTTATAAACACAACACATTATTCCCTTATGGACTTAACGACGAATTAAACTACACATACAAACCACAAACAGAAGAAATTTCAACCTATGAAATCAGTTGCAAATACAAAAAAAAATGAATTTAAAACTAAACCTAATAAAACTAGAGGTAAAACTAAAAATAAATTAGGTTACATTGAATTTGAAGAATTACTGGACCCAAAACAAATGTACACTAACAACTTCGTCGATAAATTTATTAAAACATTATTTAAACTAAATAATAATAAATTTATCAAACTTATAGAATATATTAAAATTCATAATCTGACTAACAGATTAATAGATATCACACACGACATCTTTAAATACAGAAAAATTAAACAAGCTACTAATAACATTAATATTATCATTAAATTTAATAACAATTTATTTAATCATATTAAATTTAATGATATTTTTAATAACCAAATCATCAATAATCTTTTCCCTATAAAAAAATTAAATTTCAAAACAATCTGGAGATACAACAAAAATATAGGTAATTTAGTTTGCAATTATAACCAATTTATTAATAATTTGGCAAATTTTAAAAAAATTAAATGTAATTGCAACAACTATATTGATAAATATAAGTTCTCAGGTCATATATTAACTAGCAATTTTTCTTTTTGAATCCAGAATATCAAGAAATTTTAAATAAAGGGTATAAATATATACCTCAAATTAAACACAATTATAATAATACAATTAAATCTATATTAAAAGATATAGATATTTTCATAAATAAAACTAGTATAAAATACAGTATTCCAGAATTTACTTTTCTGGAATGGAAACATAATATTAAAAAGGAAATTATAAATTATTATAATAATACACTTAAATACACAAAACCTAATTCAGACATTCCTTCTTTTAAAGAAAATATAATTAATTTACAGAAGGACTATATTATCACTCCTATAGATAAATGTTCCAATAATTTATCTTTAATTTGTAAAAATCTATACCACGATATACTAAAAAAGGAAATTGATAATAATCATAAATACACTTTTGCTAGAACTACAGGCACAAAAATCAAAAGAGACATCAAAAATGTTGAAAATTCACTAAAAATTTATAATAACCACAAAAATCCAAACATACCAAAGTTCTATATAATTCCTAAACTACACAAAAAACCTATTTCTTTCAGAACAATCACATCTGGTATAAATTCAGTCATAAAAAATATTGATATACAATTAGCTTCAACACTACAATTTATTATAAATAAATTAACTAATAAATATAATTATAAATTTATCGACTCAAATAAAAAAAATCATTAATTATTTAATGAACAATTGGACAAACATTGAAACAGTACACACATTTGACTTTGAGGACCTATATTCTAAAATAAATTTAAGAGATCTAAATAATAAAATAACCAATTTATTTAATGAATTCATTAATGACAAAACTTTCTACATTAAAATTATTCATAACAGATATAAAACATTTAAATTAGATCTTAAAACAGCAAAAACTCTACTGGAAACATTTTTAAATTTTAACTATATAGAATTTAAAAATAAAATATATATTCAATCAGAAGGCGTTCCCATGGGAACTTCTTCTAGTCCGTTATTAGCAAATCTAATATTGTTCTGGTACGAAAGAGAATACTTTCTACAAAATAATATTAACTGGCAAATATTCCGTTATGTAGATGACATAATAATATTTAATAATCCACAGTTTAAAAAATTAATACCTGAAATATATCCTAAATACTTGAAACTTAAGAACAATGAAAAAATTTATAGAAACAAAAAAGTTAACTTTTTAGACTTGAATATAGACCTTACAAATAGTGCTGTTAGAGTTTATAATAAAAAGAGTAATTATAATTTCAATATTATAAAATACTGTAATATGAATTCTAATATATCATTAAATTGCTGTAAAGGTATATATTATGGTCAGTTTCTAAGATTTTATAGAATAAATAATATATTAGACAATTTCATAGAAGATGTTAAAAATTTAAACATGGAATTTATTAAAAACAAATTTAGTATCAAACAAGTAAAATATTTCAACAGTATATCAATTATAAAATATAAAAAAAAAAATAAATGGAAATATCCATTTATGAAATCAACTTTCTATAATTTCTCTTAATTATAACTAATACAAATTTATAATCTTTAACAGTTAATTAAACTTCGATTAAATAACTGATTAAAAGATTTTTTCACAAGAATTTTAAAGTGTTATAGTATATAGTTCATTTTGTTTAATCTCCAATTTCTGGGGAGGAAAATGGAAGTTAAATAAAGGTGAATTTGCACAATTAATAGCTTTATTAAACTCTTATAATTTGCCTTTTTAAAGGAATATTAAAAGATGAATAAGTTTTGAATCAGTTATTTTGATATAACTAGCTGTAAAGATTATGAAATTCAACTTTCTTCCCTTAACTATTTTTCCTTTCTTCTTTAATTTTCTTGTTGTTCAAAAAAATTCTGAATAAATGGTCTAAATTTGAAATGTCCCCCCCTCCCGCCACATGTGTCAACCAGAAATAGATATTCACAATGGAGGACGCCGCGGTCGAGGTAGGTTTACAGTTTGAATTTGTTAATACTTGTATCTGTTATATATGTTCATTTAAATATTTCACTGAAACAACTTAATATTAACACATAAAATCCGGTTTAAAAGAGATCTATGACATAATAAAGAAGGGGTGAAATGTCGTTGGACTTTTATCTGAAGATCCCCGGTCCAGCAGATCTCTTTTTCCAATTTATTTCAATTTAAAGTTTTTTGTGTATGTCTGGTCTACCATTAGGGTTTCAAAACATAATATCCAAACTTATAACAAATGTTAATTCAATCTATAGATATATTACTAAATACAACTATTTATAATCATATTATAAAATAAAAAAAACCTTTAAAAATCTTTAAAAAAAAAAAGGATAAAATATAAAATTATAAAAATATATATATACTAGCGAACCCGGCCACGCGTTGCTGTGGCTAAATTGTAATATGTTAAATTAACATTATACTAAACTATTCAGTAAAGTAAAGTTAATATTCACTTATAGAGATAAAATGTTTTAGCCGATCTAAAGCCCTACGGGATTGAGAAAGGAACGTTACGTTAAAATTTGAAAGTGATTTTTATATATATAGATAATATAGCCCTTCATTGTAATCATTGATTATATTCACTGCATTAATAAATGTCAGTGAACGCGTTTATTTGTATTGTTTTTTGTGTTCGAGATATTCGAATAGAACGTTCTCACATTTTCTGTAAAATATTTATATATTCACAAACACAGAATATAATCACTATGTCCTAATTGCGCTATAATTATTGTTATAAATATTATTCTAAAATAATTCGCCAGAAATCGTCCTGATAGTATACCAAACAACCTCCCAAAGTTTCATGGCAAACATCTAAAATAAAATAATACTTTCAATTCTTTGCTACAATATTAAAAAGAGGAGTGCTTAGGTGTTTAAAAATGTAAAAATGTGCTCTAAATAGTATTACATAGAGCCTTCATAACAAACATTTTTAAAATAAACCAATAAAAATATAATAATGCTGTAAAAACAGACCTTGCTACAATATTATAAAAGAAATGAAAATAAAAAAAGACACCCACGCTGAGCCTCGAACCTAGGTTTGTTACAAATATTATTAAAAAATTGTTTATGTTAATTTTTATTTTAAAAAGCCTACATTTTAAATAAAATAATATTTTTAATAATATAAAAGAATACAATAATATAAAAGAAATGAAAAAAAAAAAACACCCACGCTGAGCCTCGAACCTAGGTTGCGGGGGTACGAAGCTGTGTACCTAACCTATAGGCTAAGCTTGACGTTACAAATAAGCTCATGCGAGGCTATTTCAGGCCAAACGTCTACCGCGAGGGGGCGTTGATTGCGAGTGAATTTACGTTTTTCGTAAATAAAAATGCAACGAAAGGTTATTTCTAAAGAGTAATTAGCCAGAAACCATCCCGGTAGTATACTAAACATCTTCCCAAAGTTTCATCACGATTGGTTGAGCGATGTAGAAGATTATCACGAACGGACGGACGGACGGACGGACGGACGGACCAACGGACCAACGGACCAACAAACATCCATTTTTATATATATAGATATACTAACAATCTTATCTACCTTCTTTACAAAATTTTTTTTCCTTATTATTAGTTTGATTAAAAGTGCATGGTTCTGTCTTTCTCTCTTTTTTCTAACTATTATATATATTCTCTCTTCGATTATTCTATATATAGGATTAGAGTATGTCTAAATGACGTGTAAAAGCCGATGTAATAGACGTTACGTTGTTAATTTTTATTGTTATTAATTATAAATATATAATTAACTTGAGGATGTATTAGAAGTAAAGGATTTTTTTTTCTCTCTCTATCTACAAATTAATAACATTTTACAAATTTTATAATTTGAATTTAAATGATCATAATAGTGAAGATAATCTTAATACAAAACTGGACTATAAAATTAAATAACTATTTATTATTATAATTAATTTAGATTTAGCTTGCTAATCTAATCAAATCTAATTGATATAAGTTATCATTATTATCAGTTTGCTCCTTAAGTTTTAAAATTAGAATCACTGTTATAATTTTGTTATATAGTTTCTACACTATATATATATATATATATATATATATATATATTTTTAAGAATCATGTAAAACGTACTATTCAGAAAAGTTAGGCTAAATCATGAGTTTTTTTTTACTCATAAACATTTACTAAATACACAATAAAAAATTGCATATCAAACAAAATTCACTTTAGAGCCATGTAATACACTAAATAAATGGAATTATACATCAGACATTTTCTGAATAAAAGAAGAACATGCCACACGCGAGTAGCCAACGGCGTTTCTGGATATATAGAGAAATAATAAAAATTAAAATTGTGTCTGTAGTTTAAAACAGTTGTAAAATCTTTTAAAGCCTTGCTTAAAAAAAATCAACGATCTTTTGAGAAATGTCTAACTCGTGGCGATTACCCGCCGAGTATAACGTATTTTTAAAGTGGGTGGAAGACAATTTCGAAAAAAAAGGTATAAAATTACACGTGTGTAAAATATGTAAAAGGCGTCGTGAACAGATAAGAAATTTTCGAATTAAAAGGATTATTCACCATTACAATATATTTTAAAAGTGAACAAAATAAGAAAAAAAAAAAGACCCATAAAACGACTGTACATCATTATTACGCATTTCTAGATATCCAAACAAAGCTTTTATCCAAAAACATGAAAATACACAAAAATGGGCGTATTAAACGTTAAATATTTCTTTGCAATTATACAGAAATTGAACAAAAGACATAAAAAATATCACACTCGTAAAAATATGCAACGGCGTCCTAAAAATAAAAAAAATATTCGAAAAAGGATTGTTCATCAATACTATGCATTTTTAGATATTAAAATAAAGCTCTTGTTAAACAAGAAAGTACATTAAGACGGGTGTATTAAACGTTAAACATTTCTTTGAAATTATACAGAAATTGAACAAAAGGCATAAAAATAGCACACTCGTAAAATATGCAAAGGCGTCCTAAAAAATAAAAAATTTATCCGAAAAAGGATTGTTCATCATTACTATGCATTTTTAGATATTAAAATAAAGCTCTTGTTAAACAAGAAAGTACATTAAGACGGGTGTATTAAAGTGGGTGGAAGACAATTTCGAAAAAAAAGGTATAAAATTACACGTGTGTAAAATATGTAAAAAGGCGTCGTGAACAGATAAGAAATTTTCGACTCAAAAGGGTTATTCACCTTTACAATATATTTTAAAAGTGAACAAAATAAGAAAAAAATTGACCCATAAAACGACTGTACATCATTATTACGCATTTCTAGATATCCAAACAAAGCTTTTATCCAAAAACATGAAAATACACAAAAATGGGCGTATTAAACGTTAAATATTTCTTTGCAATTATACAGAAATTGAACAAAATACATAAAAATATCACACTCGTAAAATATGCAACGGCGTCCTAAAAATAAAAATTTATTTGAAAAAGGATTGTTCATCAATACTATGCATTTTTAGATATTAAAATAAAGCTCTTGTTAAAACATGAGAATACATTAAGATGGGTGTATTAAACGTTAAATATTTCTTTGAAATTATGCAGAAATTGAACAAAAGGCATAAAATAGGGATTGTTCATCATTATTATGCATTTTTATTTTAGGCTTAATGTGAATCGTGGTAGAGCATGAGATTTTTTTCATTTCGGGTCGTAGGGTTTACTTCGTGCAAAGTTGCTTTGCACTTTTCGACAGTAACTTGCCTCGCGTGGGCGCCAAATGTTAGATTTGTTCTAGCTCAGTGGTTAAATTTTTCCTTTAGCATATATGTGCAAAAAAATGTAACACACGCCAAATGCTTACATCAACTTGTGTATTAACTTGGGTTAAACTCAAATACACACGTAATATAATATGGCGAACACAAAGATCCATGTTTAATATTTAATATGTAATTTGTTTCAGGGTAAGGTATCACACACATTTTTAAAATAATAATAACTCAAAGTTTTATTGTTATCTCAGTGTACAAGTTTCAATCATGGGTAATTCTAGATGGATAAAATTTGTTGTTTAAGGATTTCAAGCAAGAGTGAGATCTTATGCTTATTAGGAACATAAATATGCCTTTCACAATATATGAAAACATGCCATAATTGCCAAACCTACCAAATAATACATAATGGACATGACACCTTATTCTACCCTGGTAAAATTTTTACCTATAAAAGTGCGTTAAAATATGTCTTTCTGACATATTAAAGTAAGCCCAGAATTAACAAAGAAAAGATGCTAACATACCGTATCTCCTGGACACCCAGCGTTCGGCCATTTCGTCCCGTTCAAAAACTTGATCAAAACTGTCGTTAACTTCCAAATAACGCTCCGAGGTGAGTCCTCAATTTTTCCTACAGAGTAATAAAATAATTAATATTCCTAGAATATAATAAAAAAAATAAATTTTATTAATTTGAAAATAATATATTATTATTTTTAAAAGAGAGACATCGAAATAATAAAATATAGATGCTTAATCCTTTGAGAAATTTAAATTCTTCCTTTCTTTAAAAAGAAAAGTTTGAGGTAATAAAAAAAATTGGTAAAATAAGGATAATAAAATATATAATTTTATCTTTAAATTTAAAGTAGTTTCTACTTTGGGAAATTCGAAATTAGGCTTCTTTTTATTAAAAGGTTTGAGATAATAATAAAATTAATTAAATAGGGATAATAAAATATGTTGACTTTGCTTAGAATTATTAATGAAACTGATTCCAATAATTATTAATTAAACATTATATTTATTGATTAACAAGAGAGGTAACAAAATATAAAAAGGAAACTTATATTGAAAACAAAGGAACTCTTTTTTTCTTGTTTTTTAGCGCCTATTTACCCGTGAGCTTACACACACTCTGTGGTAACAAATAATTAAAATATGTACAACACACGCTCCCCTGTGTGTAAGCCCTAATCAGCAAGTCCAAGGCTATCTGCACATTTCCGTAGTTTGTCCTTAGGTAGACTCTTCGTTAGTATATCCGCCTCCATGTCTTCACTTTTAGTGTATTCCAGCTTGATTCCATTTTGAATTTCCTCTTTCACAAAATAATACTTTCGGTTTATGTGCTTTGTTCGTGAAGTAATCTTGTCAGATTGTATCCAGTTTATTGCAGCCTGGCTGTCACTTTTCAAGGTAATTGGGAAAGTTAAATTTTCACAAAGTTCTTCTAGTAATCCCTTTAACCATAATACTTCTGAAATGCCTTCACATATTGAAATAAGTTCTGCTTCACATGTAGACAAGGCTACTAAATTTTGCTTTCTACTTCTCCAGTTTATTAAGTTGTTGCCAAGTTTGACTGTATAGCCTGAATAGGATTTTGCGTCTCGGGTTGTGCACCAGCTCGCATCAGTACTTATTGTGATATTGTTGTCTTTTGACTTATATGCCAACATGTTATCTCTTGTTCCCTTCAGATATCTATAAATCCTTTTAACTCCAGTTAAGTGTATTTCTCTTGGATCATTACTATACTGTGATAAATTGCTGACGTTGAAGGATATGTCCGGTCGAGTACCCGTAGAGAGGTACATTAGTGATCCAATCATTTCCTGGTATACAGTTTTATCTACTGGCTTAGAGTCCAAATATTCATCCAAATTTTGATTTTGATCTCCAGGTGTCTGCACACTGTTGCATTCTTCCAGTCCAAATCTGTGAAGAATTGTATCAATATAATGAGTCTGAGATAGATAAAATCCATCTTCTTCCCTTTTTATTTCAATTCCAATAAATGGTTCGCTATCTTTCTTTTCTGTTAGAGTAACATATTTTTCTATTTCTGAGGCTAGGTTGTCATTAATTTCCTTACTAGTTCCAGCAATGATGAGATCATCTACATATAGACCCAGTATTGCATACTCTTCTCCTCTCTGGAGTTTATAGACACATGGATCACATTTGGTTCTAATCATTCCCAACTGGTATAAAATTTCATTGATCTTTTTGTTCCAACATTTTCCTGATTGTGGTAGACCATACAGGCTTTTTTCCAATTTACACACTTTGTTTTCTTCTCCTTTTTGTATAAAACCATCTGGTTGTCTCATGTATACTGTCTCTTTTAACTCACCATAGAGATAAACTGTCTTCACATCATAAGTCTTTATGGTTAAATTCTGTTGTGTTGCAAGAGCTACTATTGTTCGCAAGCTTTCCTTTTTGAGTACAGGTGAAAAAGATTCCTTATAGTCCACACCATATCTTTGATTGCATCCAACAGCAACCAGTCTGGCCTTTCGTTTATATATGCCGTCAGTTGGTGTTTTCTTCGTACTGTAGACCCATTTACTATTGATGACTTTCATACCATTTCCCCTTGGTACTAGTGTCCATACTTTATGTTTCTCTATCTCACTGAGCTCATCTTCCATTGCTTTGTGCCATTCATTTCTTTCTCCACTATCCATTGCTTCTTTAAAGTTCTCCGGAATATAATGATCAATTTCCATAATTAAGTTTGCATTATTCCTATCCTTTATTCTTTGTGAGCGTCGAACTCCTTCTTCAATCAATTTCCTTTCTTGTTCTTCAAGTCTTGCTTTGTGCCGTTCTTCTAAGATGCTCTTTGTTTCTCCTTTCTTTCTTCCTCCTTTTACACATCTTTCCTGTATCGGTTCAGTTTGTGATGAGTCATTTTCACAGTCACCACCTAGTTTTACTGAAGTATCCTCCTGAGACTTCATTTTACTCTCTGTGACAGGATTGTCTTCTTTCAAGATAAGAAAGTCTTCAGCAACTATTTCTTCACAATTTCCTTTATAGGTCAAATTATCACAAGTAGTATCTTCCTGAATATCATTTGCATAATCAATTCCTCTCTTATCTTCACTAAATTTTACTGATCTGACTTCATGGATTCTCTTTGTCATTATATCATATATTCTGTAGGCTTTTCTTTTAATGGAATAACCAATAAATATTCCCTTTCTACCCTTTGGTGAAAACTTGTTTCTTCTTGGTTTGCTCTCAAGCCAATGTGTCAAACATCCAAATATTCGAATGTGTTTGACCGATGGTTTCCTGCCATTCCATCTCTGCATAGGGGTATTTTGCTTGATAGACCTGTGGGGTGTACAATTCTTAATGTATGTAGCTGTAGCAATTGCCTCTGCCCAAAACATCATGGGTAATTTTGAGTCAATTAGTAAGGTTCTCGCTGTATCTATAAGAGTCCTATTCACTCTCTCTGCGACTCCATTACTTTGTGGTGAGTATGTTGTGGTGAGTTGGTGATGGATCCCACTTCTCTTGAAAAGTCCTTCAAATCTAGAGTTACAAAATTCAGTTCCATTGTCCGTTCTTACATCTTTTATTCTAAGACTTAATTCGTTTTCGGCTCTTGCTTTAAATTCTTCAAATCTTTCAAAGGTCTCATCTTTTGATCTCAGGAAATATACAAAGATTCTTCTACTGTAATCATCTACTATAACAAGGAAATACTTAGATCCTCCTAAAGATTGACATGGCATTGGTCCACATAAATCCATATGAATCAACTGCAGGGGCTTAACTGTATAATTTTCTGTAATATTATATGGCTTCTGCACCAGTTTTCCCATTATGCATGCTTCGCACTCTGGTAACCTTTCGAATTTTAGATCCAATCCTCTTACAATATGTCCTTGAATCATTTTTTCATGTATTCTTCATTTATATGGTTTAATCTCTTATGCCATAAACTTATATTGCTATTTTTATTTGATAAATGTGTATTTATAACCATGACATTTTCATTTTTTGCTATTGGTACATTTCTTTGTTTTGTTTCCATCATAAACATTCTATCTTTAATATATGCTTCAGCAACTAAATCATTCCCTTCATTATAAATTTTTGCTCCATCCTTATTGAAAATAACTGAATTTCCCTTGTTGACTAATTCGTATACTAACAAGAAATTATTCCTTAAACTTGGTACATGTAAGATATCTTTGATGCGAATATTTTCTTGGCCTTCACTTGTGCATGTAGTAAGTCTCATATCTCCTTTGGCTATGGCTTGGGTAGTTTTGCCCTTTTCAGCTAGGTTGATTTCACTTTCATAATCTACCACATTTTCCATCAAAGTTAGGTTTGGGGTTAAATGTGCGGTGCATCCTGAATCTATACACCATATTTGTCTATCATTTCTCTCATCTGGTGAATCTTCAAATTCTTTTACATATGTTTCAAATGCTTGCTCATTAATTCCACTTTTCATAGTATCCACTAGGTTATTTGAATGTTCCCTACTGTATTTGTGATTTCTATAACCAGGATTCCATTTCTTTTGGTATCCTTGTTTCTGTTTATCTCGAAACCAGCAATCATTAGCTAGATGTCCCTTTTTATTACAAACAAAACATCTTTTTGGCTGAGATTTTTGAACTTTTCTATCTTTAATTCTGTATGCTTGTTCATGCCCATTCTCAACCAATTGATTTAATCTCATATTTCTTCTTGACTCCTCTTCTCTTAGAGTTTGTTGAATCTCTTCAATTGTTGCCTCTCTCTTTGATCGTAAGACAATAGCAATATTTTCATACCTTGGATGTATGCCTCTGACAATATGAAATGAAAGTTCTCTTGAGGGAAATTGATGCCCTAATGATGAACTTCTAGCAGCAATATTTTTTGCCCTTGTTATATATTCATCTACAGTCTCATTATCTTTCATTCTAATGTTCTTTAATTCTAAGCCTATATCAATAATTTTATCTTCCAAATTGCCTGTGTATGTTTTTCTCAGTGAGTCCCATACTTTCTTAGCATTTGTTTCTCCTATGAACATTCCAGCTTGTTCATTTGTCAAAGTAGTGATGATTATCCTAAAAGCTTCATCATTTTTATCACTCCAAATCTCCCAAGAACTTTTGTCTTCCATATCAGGTTCGGGATCTGAAATTACACATTTAAATAATTTTCTTCCTCTCAGAACTGCGCCGATTTTCAACGCCCATATTTGATAATTATTTCCTGTTAATGGTTCAATTTTTGTTTGGGATAAAACATTATATTCAGCCATTTTCGTCTTTTGAGCTAATATAAACAAACCAATATATAAATTAAAACAAATATATATTTTAAATTTATTTAAATATTGGGTAGCTTTTAAACATGCAATATATAGATATAATTTAACTTAATCTATATAAATACCTTTAATCTTCTTATAAGTGCTTCAGTTTACCGATCAGAATAAACTTCTTGCTTACTCTTCAGATTGAATATTTTCGTTTTTGAGCTTTATATCAATAAACCACCATCTGCTACCAATTGTTGACTTTGCTTAGAATTATTAATGAAACTGATTCCAATAATTATTAATTAAACATTATATTTATTGATTAACAAGAGAGGTAACAAAATATAAAAAGGAAACTTATATTGAAAACAAAGGAACTCTTTTTTTCTTGTTTTTTTAGCGCCTATTTACCCGTGAGCTTACACACACTCTTTGGTAACAAATAATTAAAATATGTACAACAAAATATAAATTTATTTATTTTAAATTTAAAGTAATTTCTTCTTTAAGAAATTTAAATAACTAGACACATCTATTTTCTCTAGCTATGTTTGTGGTTGATTTTATTCATTTTAGAATAAAATAAATATTAAAGAAAATTAAAATTAACTTTCTTATCGAGAGATAATTTAGATTAATAATGAAATAAAAATAAAATCTATCATGTTTGCCCCTCTGAGAAATTTTACATAATAATTTCTTCTTTAAGAAATTCTAAAAAAATACTAAATATGCCCAATCTATCTGAATGTGATATCATAAGATATATACAAAAAAAATTAAAAAGAAAAGGAAGGTGAAGAGATGGGCTGGTTTAACAAAGAAGAATGCTCAAAGACTTCCTCTTTCTTGTCGAGGCAGCTTCTCCATTGTCCACCAGCTTTCCATTTACACTGTGGGTGAACTTTAAAGGCATAGGTATCATCTCCAGCCTTCTGGTGTAGATCCTGCGCTGGACCTCTCTGCAGTGGGTTCCAGGATCCTCGGGCAGGACTCGTGTCATCTCCACCTCTCTGGACTTTAAGGCATAGGTATCATCTCCAGCCTTCTGGTGTAGATCCTGCGCTGGACCTCTCTGCAGTGGGTTCCAGGTTCCTTGGACAGGACTCGTGTCATCTCCACCTTTCTGGACTTTAAAAGGCATAGATATCATCTCCAGCTGAATGCCTTCCCGGTTTCTGGTCTTCCTCTGGTTCTGTCTGCATTGGGCTTCTGGCTACTTAAGCAGGGCCAATGTCATCTTCCTACAGCAGATCTTGGGATACACGTCCAGGGCTGTGTCCTCCCCTGTCTCGATCCTTTAGGG
This sequence comes from Cordylochernes scorpioides, assembly GCA_030710605.1. Lineage (NCBI taxonomy): Eukaryota > Metazoa > Arthropoda > Arachnida > Pseudoscorpiones > Chernetidae > Cordylochernes > Cordylochernes scorpioides. The sequence continues at coordinate 68,398,552 of CP092874.1, forward strand.
CATCGCCGGCCACCGTGGTGGGGTCTCCATCTGGACACCAAACACTTTCGGCGAGACACTGTGTATAGATATGATGTAAATGTTTACATCAGTGATTCTCAACCAATGTGCCGCGGTAATTTTGTGTGCCGCGAAATTCTAAAAATGTGCCGCCGAATTTTAGTCATATGATTATGTTCACGTTTGTATTGGTTTTTCTTTTTTTCTTTTTCATTTTTTTACTTTTCAAAATAACGAAATTAGCAAATTGAATGTTAGAGATGTATATTACTTATATTTTGCATAGAAATATTGATACATAATTTGAATTTTCTTGCATTCAAGTTAGCAAAAGTGTGCCGCGAAATTCTAAAATTGTGCCGCCAAATTTTCAAATCTTTAAAATAATGCCGCAACAAAAAAAAAAGGTTGAGAATCACTGGTTTACATCTTTGTTGGGTCTGTTTTGTGGAAAATCTGGCCCAACAGGGAGAACCTCGAAAATCAAATGGTACAAAAATTGTCCTTCACAAACAGTAAAGCTGAGAACGCCTAATGTCATTACACATTTACTAGGCTTGAAAGGTGAAGAAGCAAAAAATTAAATATACACCTTTAGAAGCTCTTTTGAAGAAAATTCTTGAAATGTTTGGCCCTTGAACTCAACAAAGAGCAACTAAATCAAAATAAAATGATTTCATTTCTTCACTGCCTAAAAGACTATTAAAAATTTCCTTTTTTTACAGATAAGTTAATTTAAATAATAAATTTATACTCTAAATATTTATTTCAATTATTTTTTAGAAGGCACTTCAAGCCATAAAGAAGGTCAGGAACCGCAAGATAAAGCTTCCTACCAGATGTAGTGTGTCCCTCCAGTAAGGACTGGAAGACCTCGACTTTGTGCCATAAATGTGCAAAGTCAATTTATAAAGGACATACAATTGCAGTTTGCAATGATTTGTCTAAAATATTCTCATGGAATTTTATATATTTAATATTGAAAAGGAGCAATAGTTTCATATTTTATATGCCATTACCAATTTTGAGGATTATTAAAGAATAGTTTTTAAAATGTTTAATCTGTGTTAAAAATATAAATATTTTATTAATAATTGCCTTTTTTTGAAAATTAAAATGTTATTACTTTGAAATAGAAAAGGTTTTGTTTTTCCTCAGTTAATATTTATATTCAAAATATGTAATTTTAATATCGGGTAAATTTCACCCAGCGCGCGCAAGTACGTTACATTTTTAGCGCGCGCGCTCGAGGGTTAAGGATTTCAAGTTGTTTTGTACTCACGTATGTTGTAGTTACGAGGACATTCCTTTAGATAAAACAAATATATATTTATTCAAGGAATGACTTGTTCCAATACAATTGTTGTAAACAAGCGAGCAAAGAATCAAACAGAAAAGGTCAAAGGTCATGAAGCGTAGAAGTAAGTAGTGTGACGTCAGCATCGATGATGATAAAAGTCAAAGTTTGCGTAACAATTCCTTCCTTACATTGTATTTATTCCCACGATGCTGAGGTTCTCCAGGTGTTTCTTCATCTGGTCTCGGGATAGGTCCTTTGTGAAGATATCCGCCTCCAGGTCCTGAGATGGCTTGTACAGAAGGCAGATTTCTCTGGATTCATAACAGTCTCTCAAGAAGTGGTACTTTCTGTTGATATGTCTACAGCGACTGCTTTGTTTAGGGCTGGAGATCCAGTTGATCAATAACTGACTGTCTGTATAGATCGCAGTTGGTTTTTCCATGAAATTCCATTCTTCCAGCTCTCGTAACAGGTTCATTATCCACTTGATTTGACAGCAGCTTTCACAAGCAGCTATCATTTCCGCTTCCATTGTGGAAAGGGCGACGAGTGGTTGTTTACTACTTTTCCAGTCTATAGTTGCTTCGCCGAGCTTCAATACATATCCGCCGTAGGATTTTCCATCATGAGTGGTCGACCAGCTGGCATCGTTGTAGGACTTCAGGATTCCAGTCTTCCCTCTTTCAAATTTCACTCCTAGGTCAATTGTTCATCGTAGGTATCTCATCACTCTTTTGATTGCTGTCCAGTGCATCTGTTTTGGTTGTCTGGAGTACTGTGAAAGTTTGCTAGTGATGTAAGCGATGTCGGGTCTGGTGTTAATAGCTAGAAACATTAGCATTCCAAGGGCTTCTTGGTAAGTGTGCTGATCACAATTGTCATCTTCACTATGATTGTCCAAATTGATTTCTTGTCCATAGTTTATTTGAAAACCATTTCTAAGATTCCATCCTTCAGTGTAGCATATAAAAGCAGAACGATCCAATACAGTATTAGAGCTCTGAGAGGCGGTCTGGTGGATTAAATTGGCGAAACCGCTGGGAGGGTTCACCACTGATGAGCCAAGCCCTCCCAATATATTTTTTCATCGCAGTAAGGACAGTAGAAGTTTGTTTTATGTATAAAAGAAACATTCGCGCTTTTAAATCCTTTTATTTTATACGTATGTATGGCGCGTTATTGATTTGTGTTAATTTATGCCTAACTGACCTTGTCTTTATAGTTTGCAGAAGAGCATTGCTCGAAGCAAATATTTAAATGTAATCCTACTGTCCTATAAGCTCATGTCCATAGTTTATTTGAAAACCATTTCTAAGATTCCATCCTTCAGTGTAGCATATAAAAGCAGAACGATCCAATACAGTATTACAGCTCTGAGAAGCGGTCTGGTGGATTAAATTGGCGAAACCGCTGGGAGGGTTCACCACTGATGAGCCAAGCTCTCCCAATATATTTTTTCATCGCAGTAAGGACAGTAGAAGTTTGTTTTATGTATAAAAGAAACATTCGCGCTTTTAAATCCTTTTATTGTGGCTTGTATAGATGGCGCGTTATTGCTTTGTGTTAATAAAGTATATTATCCATTAGTAACAAATTAAACATTTTTATAATTAGATATATAGAAATAAAATAAGGTAAATGCAAGAGATAATAAAATAATATGCACAGACATTTATTATAATTAAGAAACAAAACATATTCTTATCGTGCAACTTGAAGTTGCTGATGGCTGGTGCCGTCTATCTGAATAAAATATCAACTATTCGTTGATTTTCAATTATTCCAGAATTGGCAAATTACTCATTTTTGATTAATCAAGAAAAGCTAACCATGTACGCGTTTCGGTCTGTTGGCCTTCGTCAGCGTGGTGCAAGCTGTACCTCAACGACCAAAAAACTGGTCATTCAGGCATCCCGAAAGATCATGAAACAGATAGTTAAGGCCAGAATTGCGCGAGACCGCGAAACAATATGAAAAGATTGTTTTACTGGTGTTGGAAGGTGTACATACACCTTAAAACTAATAGTCTTTATATTTGTATTGCTAGACTTTTTCCCAGTTCACAGATCATATGGCATATTATTGTCATTCTTACTGTTAGTTACCCTATTACTGACATAGGCCCGTCAGCTCTGTCCAGGAGTCTTTTGGTAGACACCACTTCCGCATATTGGCTCCTGACCAGATCCAAGAAAGTTCCCTTCTACCAAACCAATCCACAATTTACTGAAAAAAAAAAAAAAAACTGCCACATCATTTAACATCATTTCATCATATATTGCGTGAAATGGATGTACAGCCAATCATGGAACAACACGCTTCCACACACAATATTTTATTCTCAGATTCTTGATCATAGGTTAGTGGAGGAATATTTTATGTTTATAATTCCAATTTACCCATTTTCAGTGTTTTGAATTATATAAAAATTCGGTGCTTTTATTAAAAAAAAAGGTTTGTGAATTTTTAATAAATATTCTTTCCCTTAAACGAATATGATATTTAATTTTTCAATATTCTATATGCCACCATATTAATAAAATGATTTATTTTCGAAAGGATTTTTCATGTTAAATATTCTAGACACTGGCTAAATGCTCATAGAATTATTATCTAATGTTTATATACGTAGAACCTATTGCTGAAGTGTGGCGATATATATCGGATTCAACTTCTTTACTTTATTCAAGTTTCTAATTTATATTTATTTTGAATATCAGCAACTTTATAATTATGCAGAGAGAGGATCTCTTGTAAGCACACACACAAAGTTTGAATACACATTTTAACAAAAAACCTTAACCTTGTGACATTGAATGAAATTGTACTATATTAAAATGTTTAAGATTCTCTTCAAATCCGTGTTTCCATGACTCTAACAAATATTTAGAAAACCACCTATAACTTACATCGGTATAACTGAGAAAAGGTATAAAATAAAATAAACGACTTCTTAATAAATAGATCATGTGTTTTTATGCACCATTTCAAAAAATCTGCAAAAAGATGCCCAAGTTCAAAAATATAAAGAAGAAAATATCTTTAAAATTTTCCGCCAACAAAAAAACTAAGGTCGGTGGAAGCCCATCTAGATTGATCATCGTGTTGAACTTCACAATTCTAAATCCAATCAAAATTATCTATCCTCATGTTTACATCAGTATGATAATGATTGAGAAGTTGATTCTCACTGCTCCATTTATTCTCCTGTGAAAATTACCGATATAAAAAATTACATAAATATGATATATTTAAGATTTTATATACATGCTCATTATTTTTGTCAACAAATTGAATATTATAAAAAGAGTCATATTTAAAAACTTTATTCACATTGAATGATATTGAAAAATTTCTTTATATATAGATCATTTAAAAATAATGAAGGCATATCCTGATCAAAAGCACACGTGCTTTTTAGATGGCAGAGCGCCATCTAGTGGAACAGAAATCAATTAAAAATTGATTTAACCTGTTCCCTGATATTTGACCAACCCATTTTCTTGATAAATCAAGAAAAGCCATCCACGAATGCGTTTCTTGAAAAAAAAAAATCTTTTGTAAAAAATTCTTTAAGAAATATCAAGAAAAAGTTTTCAACTCTTATTTGGAAATCGTGGTACCCCTGTAATTTGTATTTTAATTATCCCAAACATTCTCTGTTGTATTATATCCAAAAGTTATTATGTTTATTCAAAACGAACGAATTTTACGTCAATTTATAGAATGTTTGGATCATCTAAATGCCTTCGCGGGGTGCCAATAAAAAGCTTTGAACATTGTGGGCAGGTTCCTGTCTAGTATTGGTATTAAATATTCAAGTTAGCGCATATTTCAACAAAAGTTGAAATTAAAATAAGAACATTAAGCTTATAGGAAAAAGTTTCTTTTTAAAATTATTTTTTATATTTTCATTATCATTTCCTTTTCATTTGTTTAGATTTCTGATAACAAAGAAATCGAATGGCCATTCTCCTATGAATTATTCATATTAACCTGGAATCAATAAAAATATTCCTAGAGATAAATCTATTTTATCCATTTCCAAAAACAGTATTAATCGTCATATTGATTTACCTGACCAATATCATGATATATTTAGTAACTTAAAAAACGGATAAACCCCCCCCCCCCCGTCTAATGGTCTTGAGTGGCCGCTGATGGCGGGTTGAACAGTTGATATCTGATAATTTTGACTCCGTAATAGTAGCATATGGCCATGAATACGCGGTTTGAGAACTTTATCGTAGATTTTAGTTTTTTAGCGCAGATTCATGTTACTTTCCCGAATTCATGTTTTACCATAGCCATTCTGCAATTTGTATCGTTTTTAATTCTTTAACATTACACGATTAGCATGCTTACGTAGTTGTTATATATCAGTAATTTAGTTATGCAAATTTTAATCTGAATTGTATTTTTCGCCGTACTATATACATCATATATGCAAATATACCTCAAATAGTTTCCTATATAAAGTCTTTTGTTACCTTAGTTTGCTACCTGTTGAAGGGCGTGACTGCCCGAAAGCTTGTCACACGTTTATCTGAATAAAAATCTTTTCTCCTTAATTTTCATTACTATTTTATATAATCAATGGAGAAAGTTTTCATGTAGTTCTGAAATCTGCTTGAAACTATTAATTTCTCGGACTTCCACAACCATTTGTAAATAAAGGCCTAAAGAACCTGGATTAATTACATATATATTCTAATATCATAGAGTATAATTGGTTTTATAGTTTGATAATAATTCTGTTTTTTTTTATATAATGATGTGCATAATTAAATATTTTCCTGAGATTTCTTATATATTTTTACTTTTGCTTCTAAAAATTTTGTATAGATTCATGACTAAAAACTAAATTAATAAAATTAATAGTAAAAAATACCCTTAAAAAAGCTTTTCTTAAAATGCATTAAAAAGAAAAAATAAAATATTTTATCTCTACTCTCATTGAGCAATTAGATGTATCTGAGTGAAAATAAAGGGAGGCGGGGACGATCATATTTAGAGAAGAGGTAAAACTTTAGTAAATACTTATAGAAATCGCTAATCAGTTGCTTCATATTAAATCATATTTGGTTCGGAATTCATGATGATCGTCCCCCGCCGCTTTTATTTTCACTCACATACATCTAATTACTTAATGACAGTAGAAATAAACATATTTTATTTTTCCTTTTTAGTGTATCTAAATAAAAGCCTTTTTTTTTTTAAAAGGTATTTTATTATTAATATTTTATTATTTTCTAATATGTATATAAATTATATTTAATTGAAATATATATAAGAAATTTTAATAATTATGAGTAAAAATGATCTTATCTACTTATATAATTGCCTTATTCTGTCTGTGTGAAGTTCACTGTGTGAAGTTCACGGATAGATTTTGGTCATCAACGCGCGCATCAACATTATCATTATCTAATGATAATTATTTATTATCTACTTATATAATTGCCTTATTCTGTCTGTGTGAAGTTCACTGTGTGAAGTTCACGGATAGATTTTGGTCAGAATGGATAAAATGAAAAAAGTGTCAAGGGATGGGAATCGAACCCACGACCTTCCGCTTAACGGGCAGATGCCATGACCACTAGGCTACCTAGGACAACGATAGGTTATTTTAAATTAAATTATATATAAATTAAATATTAAAACTATATATTCAAATTATTCTACTTAGCTCACGAACAGCGCCCTCTATCAAAGTTATAAATACGTTTAAAATCGAAATTTTTTCAAAATTTTATTAATAATAGTTCGCTTACTAATTAGAATACTTGATCTAAATCGAAATATTTATAGACGCTCGCTCGATTTGAAAATTTATATCGTAACTAATCTGACTGTAAAGTTTGGAGCGGGACGTTTCACAAGAGTGACATCCACGGCGCCAATTTATAATTGTAACGAATAGTGTTTGAATAAAACATTTAATCGGGTAAACCCGGGCGTTGCCCGGGTCATTCGTCTAGTATATATATATATATATATATATATCTTCTTCTATATATATAAAAATGAATGTTTGTATGTTTGTTGGTTTGTATGTCCGGTATACAAATTCGCAGTAGTTCACTAATTCAAACCAAAATTTCCATACATAGGTAAAAAATAACGGGGATCACGATAGGCTATTTTAAAAAAAATATGAATCAATTAATAAAACTATATATTCAAATTATTCTACTTAGCTCACGAGCAGCGCCCTCTAGAACGCTCAGGCGACCTGCCGGCGGCGCGCGCCCCTTGGCTGCCGGCGCGCACGTGACTTCCCTGTGCGCGCATGGCGGGCGGTCGCGTGGAACAGCTCTCGCCGGACAGCCATGCGCGAGCACAGGGAAGTCACGTGCTCGCCGGCAGCCAACGGGCGCAAGCCGCCGGCAGGTCGCCTGAACGTTCTAGACGAGAAGCTTTTTCTTAATTACAATGCAAGCCTTAACTATATTCACAGGTTTTATAATTTATAACTATTTCACATATTTACATATATGTCGTAGCTAAATGAAGAGGCGCAGCCGTTATGCCTAGCGAACAGCGCACCCGCGATGTCTGCCACCTTTAATTTTTGTACCGCCTTTATACATGGATGAATTTACATATTTACATTTTAACACAAGCATAACATATTTACATACTTAGTTTGACGGAAATAAATTATATCTTTTGGCATTAACTATACAAATTATGACATATATATTTTCATATTTTGCTATAACTGATCGAATTCGCCGTTTAAAATAACGGCTCTTGATATATTGTAGTGTAGAAATCAAGCCTTGAAATATCCTAAGATGTAAAAGTATTTATTGATGACGTCACGGCGACAAGTCGGCAATTATTAACAAGTCAGCAAAAACTATTTACAGCTAGAGAATCTTGAGCAAGCAAGCAAAGAGATATTTTGATAATTATTTTACATAAAAGATTAATATATATTTATATAATCTGTTGAATAGTTTCATTGAATAATTTAATTAATAAATTATTTCTTCGTCACATAGCCTCCTCCTATAAAGAGCATCGACCCGATGCTCAGAAGGAGACTTACATCCTCAGTCTCAAGGCTCGAGAACGGGTGATAGGGCCTGAGATCTCTACGCGGGTCTGTGGTTGTTGTGTTCGTTCAGTGGGGATGTCTTCTTCCTGGAAGTTTGTCGAGTCATCTTCTGGGTCCTCTTCTAGGTGGTCCTCCTGGTCCTCTGGGTTTAAATATGGTTTCATCCTACAAATGTGAACTAAATCTTTTGTTTTAAGACGACCTTGCTGGTTTCCGAATGTTTCAACTTCATAGGTCACATCAGATATTTTTCGGGTTACTTTGTATGGGCCGAAGTACCGTCTCATTAGTTTCTCCGAATATCCCACTTTACGCACAGGGATAAAGATCCATACAAGATCTCCAGGCTGATAAATTATATTTCTGTGATGGGCGTCATAGCGTTGTTTATTGCTATCTTGAGATCTCATGGAGTGGATACGTGCCAGTTTTCGTGCTTCTTCGGCTCTTGCCCCTAGAGTTTGGATGAAATCGTCGTCTTCTGGCAATAACTTGGGGAATAACACGTCCAGTGGAGTCTCGGCTTCACGCCCGTGTACAAGGAAAAATGGGGTGAACCCAGTTGACTCTTGTTTTGCTGTGTTGTATGCAAATGTAACGAATGGAAGAATCCTGTCCCAATCTTTCTGGTTGACATCTACATACATGGACAGCATGTCTGCTATGGTCTTATTCAACCTCTCCGTGAGGCCGTTTGTCTGGGGGTGATAGGCGGTCGTCTTCCGATGGGTTATTCTGCACTGGTTGTTCAGATCACTTATCATTGAAGATGTGAAGTTCCTTCCTCTATCCGTGATTAATTCCCTCGGCGCGCCGTGCTTTAAGATGACATCTTCAATGAAGAATTTGGCAACTTCCATGGATTCACTTGTGGGTAGGGCTTTAGTTATCGCATATTTCATTAGGTAGTCCGTACATACAATAATCCAACGGTTGCCACCTTCTGATGTTGGAAATCTCCCCAGGAGATCCATTCCTACCTTTTCAAAAGCAACTTCAGGAACAGGTATTGGCTGTAAGTGCCCTGAGGGGAGTTGGGGCTGATGTTTACGCCTCTGACAATCTGAACAGTGTGCCACATACTTTCTAACCGTTCTATACATTCCGGGCCAGTAATACTTTTTTCTTATTCGGTCATAGGTTTTAGTAAATCCGAGGTGACCAGCAGTGGGTGAATCATGGAAATTTTTCAGTAATTCCTGCCTTAAATGGCGTGGAACCACCAAAAGCCATGGTTTCCCCATTGGATCATAATTTTTTCTGTAGAGCGTGTTATCGATTTTTACAAAGGTATTATTAGGAGTACTTTGTAATTGGTCAGCAATTTTTCTAAGAGCTTGATCATTCATCTGCTCTTCGCTAAAGTTCTGCAAAGTCACTATGCTTGGAATATCTTCCTCCATATCTTCACTGTATTCTAATGGACTTCTTGATAAGCAGTCTGCGTCCTGATGTTTCCTTCCGCTCTTATACACGACAGTGACGTCAAACTCTTGCAGCCGAAGTGCCCATCTTGCTAACCTCCCACATGGGTCTTTGAGGTTGGTCAGCCAGCACAAAGAGTGGTGGTCTGTAACAATAGTGAACGGCTGTCCAAAGACATATGGTCGGAATTTATTGATAGCCCAAATGATGGCAAGGCATTCCCTTTCTGTGGTTGAATAATTTTTTTCTGCCTTATTTAAGGTTCTGGATGCATAAGCAATGGCTCTTTCCTTTCCCTTTTGTATCTGCACTAATACTGCTCCTATTCCGTAGTTGCTTGCGTCAGTGTGTATTTCGGTTGGGGATGAGTAATCAAAATGTCCAAGAGCGGGTTCGGAAATTAACGCTGACTTGAGAGCTTCAAATGCATTTTGCTCTTCCTGGTTCCAATTAAATGCTGAGTCTTTCTTCAAAAGGTCATTCAAGGGTTGGGCTACGTGGGCATAATTGGGTATGAAGCGGCGGTAGTAGGATGAAAGGCCAAGAAAACTTCTAACTTCCTTCAATGACCTTGGCGTAGCGAAGTCGCGGACTGCTCGAATCTTTTCTTGGTCGGGACGAATTCCATTTTCACTCACCTCATGTCCAAGAACCGTGATAGTTTTTGCACCAAACTTGCATTTCTTGGAATTGAGACATAATCCGGCTTTCTTAAGGCAATTTAATACAAGTTGAAGGCGTCTTAGATGTTCTTCAAAGCCATCTGAAAAAACGATGATGTCATCGAGGTAACACAAGCAAATAGTCCACTTAAGACCCTTCAGAAGATTATCGATCATTCGTTCGAAGGTAGCTGGAGCATTACATAACCCAAATGGCATTACTTTGAACTCGTACAGTCCATCTGGAGTTATAAATGCTGTCTTCTCACGGTCCGATTCTTCTACGTCGATTTGCCAGTACCCTGATTGGAGGTCCATGGAAGAATAAAATCTAGCTCCCCGTAAGCAGTCTAAAGTGTCGTCGATCCTTGGGAGAGGGTAGACATCCTTTTTTGTTATTTTGTTAAGGCGGCGGTAATCGACGCAGAATCTCCAGCTTCCATCCTTTTTTCTTATCAATACTACAGGTGAGGCCCACGGACTTTCAGAGGGCTGAATGATGTCAAGATTTTCCATCTTGTTTACCTCATCTTGAATAATTTGGCGTTCTCTTGGTGCAACTCGGTAAGGTCTTTGTTTGGTCGGTAGGTGGTCTCCAGTGTTAATTCGGTGTTTAACATTGACGTCCTTGAATTGTTTTCTTTTATTAAATTCGAAAATATCTGTATAGTTTTTTAACAAATTTCTTAATTTTTCTTTTTGAGATTCATCAAGCGAATCATCTATAAAAAATTCCGAGGTTTTTGGGTCTTCAGAATGTTCCGCCTCTGTTTCAACTTAGTTACAATCGGCTAGAGTACATAATTGACTATCTTCGATGACAGCACTATCGGCTACATGCATCCCCTGTGGGATTAGTTTCGGATATGGACTCCAATTCACCACCCAAAGTTTACCTCGGTTATTGGTAAGTGAAATGACAGAGGAGGGAGCCGTTAGTTCTCTTTCCAGCAATAGCTCTTTTCGACATTCTGCCACCACAATTGCGTCATTAGGAATGTCACGACTTGCTACTTCTATTAACTGAATAGAGGCGGGTTCGATTCTATATTCCAATTCCGAGTAGAGAGGTGAGCTGTTCTTAGGGGTATCCTCAAAAAGATATTTTTCTAAGAAGAGTGTGTCGTCAGCTGAATCAATTATCGCCCTAGATAACTTCAAAAAGTCCCAACCAAGAATAACTTCGTGACTACAGTCTTCCATAACGACAAATTCAAAGCTTTCCTGTAGTCCATTCAAGTCCAGTTTCAGTGTGCAGCGTCCTTTTGGTCTTACAATTTTACCGTTGGCTACTCGTAATGTGACGTCAGTTACGGCAAACATTATTTTTTTTAGTTTGAGTCTGAACTTCTCAGAAATGACAGAATATGAGGCTCCTGAGTCGACGAGGGCACGCGTCATTTTTCCTTCTATTTTAATGTCTATGTAATTTTCTTTTAATTCTAATGTAGTCGATAAGGGAGGATTTATAAAATTTGCGGCCTTACCTCCAAAATAGGACGCATCTTCTAGTTTTCCTGACGGGAACGGCGAGGCGACTGACTGGCTCTTCTATCAGGAGACGAATATTGTCCTTTTCGGCCAGTGTGAGGAGAGGGGCTTCGGTAGCGGCGTCTATTTTCTCTTGGCAGGTCGTCGTTGGGCTCTTGGCTGCTCCGAGAATTATAGAATGTTCTAGGCTCTAGCCTATCTCTCTGTTTGTAATTCCAAGTTTGTTATCCTTCATATTCTCTCCTCCTGTCACGGCAGTAGCGCACGACGTGGCCAGGGCGTCCGCAGTGGAAACAGATTGGCTTACCTTCCGTGGTTCGCCATTCGTTGGTATCGCGTCTTCCGTTTAATTGTTTTGGCTGCTGCGGTCTAGGTTGGAAATTTCTGGGTTGGAACTCGTACCTAGGGCTTGGTAATGGCCTTGGCGCTCTATTTTGAGGGACACTTCTAGAAATTGGCGCAATTGTTTTTTCAATTTCTTGCTGCACCATATGTTCAATTGCAGAAATTTCTGGTTCTTCTCTAGGAGAGGCTAATGCTCGCTGTACCTCCTCGCGAACTATTTGCCTAATCATAGATGACAGATCTGCCCTGTCATCATGATCACTGAGAGACGCCACATTTGGTAGTCGCTCGTACCTGGTTGGGGTCACTCGCTTACAATGTAGCGCTTCAATGCGGCGACACTCGGTGACGAATTGTTGAGTGGTATGTGCATCTCTTGGGAGAAGTGCCTGGTAGAGCTCCTCTGCTATCCCTTTCATCAAATGGGATATTTTATCTTGCTCATTCATATGAGGGTCTACCTCTTTGCAGAGGCGCAGGACGTCTTGAATATAAAATTCGGTGCTTTCACCTTTTAATTGTGCGCGAGTTTTTAAGGTTTTCTCTGCTCGTAACCTCAAGTTTTCGTTTTTTCCGAAAACTGATTTTAACTGGGACATGAACTCCGTCCATGTCAGGATGCTCTCCTCATTGTTCTCAAACCATTTGAGAGCAGTGCCGGTCAAATAAAAGTAAACGTTGGCGAGACAAAGTGTTTCATCCCATTGGTTATGCTTCGCCACACGTTCATACTTTTTCAACCAGTTATGGGGATCTTCAGAACCATCACCAGAGAACATTGAGGGGTTTCTAGGTAGATGTTGTATAAAAAATGAACCTACCTGATTTGTTGCTTCTTTCTTGATGGTCATGGTTGTTTCTTCTTGCTCAACCGAATCAATTTTACGTTTTTTTCTGAATGGGTATCGATCCAGCTTCTTCACCAGTTGTAGTGTAGAAATCAAGCCTTGAAATATCCTAAGATGTAAAAGTATTTATTGATGACGTCACGGCGACAAGTCGGCAATTATTAACAAGTCAGCAAAAACTATTTACAGCTAGAGAATCTTGAGCAAGCAAGCAAAGATATATTTTGATAATTATTTACATAAAAGATTAATATATATTTATATAATCTGTTGAATAGTTTCATTGAATAATTTAATTAATAAATTATTTCTTCGTCACAATATTTGCTATGTTTTATGTGTTTGAATTATACATTTAATCGTTTAAACCCGGTCATTCGTCTAGTGTTATATAAAAAGATAAGATTTCTGCTGATTTTGGATTATCTTGATTATGCTATGGAATAATTTGCTGGTTCTTTTTAGGACTAAATGGTATTGGTAATGCAGTCGTGGTTAAAATCTTGAAAATAAAAATAGTTAAAATAATGAAGATTAGAAATAGCTTTAATTGAGCTTATGGGATATATAAAAACATAATCCGATAAAAGTACTGCCTGGCTTAAGGCGTAAGAATAAAAAATTAAACTTATTTACATAATTAACAAAAGGTTTGAACCTGCCGTCGAGAAACAACAACAATGAGTTTTTTTAGGGGAAGCGTGATCTCTGGCGGTCGATTTAACAGAGTATTTGAATCTATGAAATATAATTTTGAATAAAATAATATTTTAATATAACATACATATATATATCCTTATATCTATAAAAATGAAATCCAAAATCGATGTTTGTTATCGCGTTGCGCAAAATCTACAGAATAAATCATTATGAAATTTCGCATGTAGGTAGCTGAAGATTTCGTTTAACATATAGGCTATTCAAAAAACTAAAAAGGTTAATGTGCTTTTTTTAAAAATAATATAAAACAAAAAAAGCGTAGGTCCAGCCTTTTACCGCTTGGGCGCAGCACTGGTCGCGACGATAAATGAATTTGATTGGTTAATAATTAACACGTGGTTTGTTTACACGATGAATGTTAGTTTGTTCACATGATGAATGTTTTTAAAAGGTAAAATTATCCAATCGCCGTGAAACTTTAGGAAGTTATTTACTATACTACTGGGAAGGTTTCTGGTTTGAATTTGGTTTGAAATAAATATTCTTTGCAATTTTATTTACAAATTTTCTATTTTCACTCGCAAGCAGCGCCTCTAGCGGCTTCTGGTGAAATTATATTTAAAAATTGTAACAATTCTTAAAATGTGTTTCAAGTATAATAAATTTAATTTGAGAATTTAGTAATATAATATTCCAATGACGTAAAAAAACTTGGAATTTCAATATTAATATATATTTAAAGAAAATATTGTAACGTTTTTGTGTTAAATGTTGAAATGTATAATGTTAAAATATATTTTTACATTGTGTGTTACTTTAATTTGTAATTAATATATACAGTTATCAGCGTCATGCATTATTTCTTAATTCTGTCACCGTTTGCTTTTGGTTCAGTGGTAGAATGCTCGCCTGCCACGCGGGCGCCCCGGGTTCGATTCCCGGCCGATGCATTTTTTTTTTTTACAATTTTTAAAACTCATTTATATTATTAAATATATGTGCTTTTCCTGTCTATGTACACAAGTATACAAGTATGTATACAAGTTATTTGCAAATTGCTTGGCAAATTTGCCTTTTCGCTCGCAAGCAGGGCCTCTAGCGGTGAAGATGGGAGGTAATATCAGCTGACCTAATGGACATGTAAAAAGTGTTTTAACAGGACATAGAGAAAAATCTGGAAAATATATATTTCGGAATTTTAGTCAAGAAAAATAAATTGACAGGTTCTGGGAAAAAAGTAGTTGTTTTTTATTCAGAAAATGATGATGACAATATTGCTGTATCATATTTGATTATCAGATACAAAATTATATCCAGAAAAATTCCAAAAACAGAGACCACGGGTGAAGCCGGTTCATTTTTAGTATGCAGGAACAAAATTCTAACAGAAAAGCATTCATTCGAGCAGAAGACACAAAGCCAGATCATCTCTTCATAAAAATATCGCTTCTCAGACACAAAGTTTGAGGCGGGACGTTTCACAAGAATGACATCCATGGCGCCAATTTATAATTGTAACGAATAGTATTTGAATAAAAGCATTTAATCGGGTAAAACCCGGGCATTGCCCTTTCTTAATCAATTCTGTCACCGTTTGCCTTTGTGAATGGAATAATTACCCAAATATGGCCATTTCTCATAACAATCGGTGGTTCAGTGGTAGAATGCTCGCCTGCCACGCGGGCGGCCTGGGTTCGATTCCCGGTCGATGCATTTATTTTTTTTACAATTTTTAAAACTCATTTATATATTATACAACAATGTCATCCACGGCGCCAATTCATAATTGTAACGAATAGTATTTGAATAAAAGCATTTAATCGGGTAAACCCCAGGCGTTGCCTGGGTCATTCGGCTAGTTGTTTTATAATAGTGAAGATGCAAATTAAATGGTTGCTGTTGTTTATTATCGTTTTTTTATATAAAAAACTTACATTGTATGTGATGATGATAACAAAAATGAATTTTCAAATAAATATATATGATTCATTGAGAAAAAAAGAAATAATTAATTATCAAATTCACAAAAGTGACAATATCTTATTTAAAATATAATAAATGTTTTCAAAAAATTATGTTTCAAAATTATATTTAAACGCGTATAACAATTATTATATCTATATACGTTTATAAATCAATATATAGGTGGATTGAACGTTTTCTAGAATCGTTTTAACAAATGTTCGTTAGGCAAACTTTTACTCGGATAAAAACCGGGCGAAGCCGGGTACATTCGCTAAATACAGTTATTTACAAATCTTCGTTTGTGGCAAGATACTATTCCTTCAACTTCAAATTACCGAGTGGACCAATTAATACTGATTTTTTCAACTTATCGAGTATTTTTTTAAGGGACCGGGAAAATTTCCGAATTATCGAGAGTATGACAAGTATAGATTCAGTAGGGATGGGATGTTTGCTAGAATCGTTTTAACAAATGTTTGTTAGGCAAACTTTTACTCGGGTAAAAATCAGGCGAAGCCGGGAACATATATATATTATATAATATAAAGGACTGCGGTGTATGATTATAAAGTAATACTTAAAGCCTCCCCGCATAAGTTCCTTTTTTGTGAAAATCAATATTAATTTCAAAGAGAAATATGTACTATTTCTAACTTTTTGGATGACTTATGAAAAGGTTGAATATATGAAGAGTAATGGTCTATATATGATTGGATGACGTATGAAAGGGTGAAAATGTGAAGAGTAATGGCGAACGGAAAAATAAAAGTGTCCAGGGGCGGGAATCGAGTATTAGTTACGAGCGGAAAAATACGTCCAGGGTAGACTAGTGGACATGGCACCTTCTCGGTAAGCAGAAGGTTGTGGGTTCGATTCCCGCCCCTGGACACTTTTATTTTTCCGTTCGCCATTACTCTTCACATTTCCACCCTTTCATACGTCATCCAATCATATATAGACCATTACTCTTCATATATTCAACCTTTTCATACGTCATCCAAAAAGTTAGAAATAGTACCTATTTCTCTTTGAAATTAATATTGATTTTCACAAAAAAAGAAACTTATGCGGGGAGGCTTTAAGTATTACTTTATAATCATACACCGCAGTCCTTTATATTGTATTAAAAAGTTACTTTAAGTATTAGTTACGAGCGGAAAAATACGTCCAGGGTAGACTAGTGGACATGGCACCTGCTCGGTAAACAGAAGGTTGTGGGTTCGATTCCCGCCCCTGGACACTTTTATTTTTCCGTTCGTTATTACTCTTCACATTTTCACCCTTTCATACGTCATCCAATCATATATAGGCCATTACTCTTCATATATTCAACCTTTTCATACGTCATCCAAAAAGTTAGAAATAGTACATATTTCTCTTTGAAATTAATATTGATTTTCACAAAAAAAGAAACTTATGCGGGGAGGCTTTAAGTATTACTTTACATATATATATGTTTTTCGGCTATGCACGCCCTCAATATGTAACTAATCTCGCTGAAATTTGAAAAGGACAGAGTTAAATCTGGAAGAGTTTTTTAGTCGCACTTTAACCAAGAAAAATTATAGTACTGAGCAACAACATTTTTTTAGTCGGAAATGATAATAAAAATATTGCTGTATCATGCTTGATTTACATAAACAAAATTCTTTAGGGGAATATTCACTAAAGCAGTCCACGGGCGGAGCCAGATAATAATTTTTAGTAGGCAGGAACAAAATTCTACCGCGAAACATTCATTCGAGCAGAAGGCACACGAAGCCAGGTCATCTCTACATATAAAATATCGTTTCTCGGCCTTTTGGCTAAGATGATGTAGTATATCTCTAGATATTTTCATTTATATATATCTTATTAAAAATCTATTCAGTAGAGAGAGTGGATATGTTTGCTCGAAAAATATATTTTCTATATTATCTATATATATAAAAATGAATGTATTTGTGTCTGTTTGTTTGTTTGTCCTTTATGCCTGACCAAACCACTCATTGGATCGCCATGAAACTTTGGGAAGTTATTTAGTATAGTACTGGGAAGGTTTCTAGCAAATAAAATTTTTGAAATAACTTTTCGCCTAGAAATAATCAAGATAAATATTCTAATTTATCTTTTATAATTCAACAATCTGCTCTAAATATTATCATGATGATACGATGATTTTGTAATGTAGAAAATTAGGAAAGACAAAATTCAGGATGACACGGGCAATTTATTTGAGACAAGAATAATGATACAATTCAAAGGCAAGATACTATTCCTTTAACTTCCAATTACCGAGGGAACCAATTAATATTGATTTTATTCAACTTATCGAGTATTTTTCAAGGGACCGGGAAAAAATGTTCACTTTATCGAGAGATTCGTTAAACAAACCTTTACTCGGGTAAAACCCGGGCGAAGCCGGGTACATCCATACAAGAATAATGATACAATTCCAAGGCAGGATACTATTCCTTTAACTTCCAATTACCGAGGGAACCAATTAATATTGATTTTATTCAACTTATCGAGTATTTTTCAAGGGACCGGGAAAAAATGTTCACTTTATCGAGAGATTCGTTAAACAAACCTTTACTCGGGTAAACCCCGGGCGAAGCCGGGTACATCCATACAAGAATAATGATACAATTCCAAGGCAAGATACTATTCCTTTTACTTCCAATTACCGAGGGAACCAATTAATATTGATTTTATTCAACTTATCGAGTATTTTTCAAGGGACCGGGAAAAAAATGTTCACTTTATCGAGAGAATCGTTAGACAAACTTTTACTCGGGTAAAACCCGGGCGAAGCCGGGTACGTCCGCTAGTATAAATATATAATGTAACGAATATTATTATAAATATTATCATAATATTCTGTGTGTTCCGGAATATTATTATCAATAATATTTGTTAGACAAACTTTCACTCGGATAAAACCCGGGCGAAGCCGGGTACACATTCGCTAGTATATATATATGAAAAAACAATAGAAAAAAAAAAGATAAGTGGGTCAGGTGTTGATATTAAAAATAAAGAAGGCATCTCCTGACCACGAGCACATGTGCTTTTTAGATGGCCAATTTCTTGATAAATCAAGAAAAGCCATCCAAGAACGCGTTTCGCGCTGTTGGCGCTCGTCAGCGTGGAGTAGGCTTTAACCACTGCGACCAAAAATATTTTTTGGTCCCAATGGCTTCCCGAGAAATCAAGAAATGGGTATTTAAGGCCAAATTTGCGTAAAGACGCTTTACACATGAAAAAACAATAGAACAAAAATAAATAAAAAAATAAAAGATAAGTGGGTCAGGTGTTGATATTAAAAATATAGAAGGCATCTCCTGACCACGAGCACATGTGCTTTTTAGATGGCAGAGCGCCAACTAGTGGAGCAAAAATAAACTTAACGTGTATTTAGCTTGCTCCGTGATATTTGGCCAACCCAATTTCTTGATAAATCAAAAAAAGCCATGACGCTGACGAGCGCCAACAGCGCGAAACGCGTTCGTGGATGTCTTTTCTTGATTTATCAATAAATTGGGTAGGCCAAATATCACGGAGCAAGCTAAATAAACGTTTAGTTTATTTTTGCTCCACTAGATGGCGCTCTGCCATCTAAAAAGCACACGTGCTCGTGGTCAGGAGATGCCTTCTTTATTTTTAATATATATATATTGTTGCACCAAGTTGAAGCTTTGCAGGGTCGTCGACCTTGATTTCTTCCTTCTTGGTGTTATACACGTTTCCCGAGCGGGTTTCCATATTAAAAGTAAATAAATAAAATTAAATAAAAAATAAATTACCTTTTAAAGTTATTGTGTTTATTTATTCTTGTCTTCCTCGTAGGTTGCGATCCGCAGTCTTCGTCTAGGTCCTCTCCCGCTCCAATAAGCAATAAAGATATATGTACAAAAGGAGTGAAAATATAAAAAGGAATGATGCTAATTTAAATATTCTGTTTTAAATAAATATTAAATATCATAGAATATTTTGAATAAATGTAAGGCGCATTAAAATTGATGTAACAATATATATATATATAACCTTTGCATAATGGAGATAACATTAAAAACTATTCACACAGGTGATATATATATTTGAATATAAAATATAAAAAAACTCACATATATATAGATGGAAAATTTGCCGGGAGGAAATTAATCCATTGGAGCAATGGTCGCCTCTCCCGTCAAAATTAACGTCAGAATCTGACGCCATCTATTGACCGTCGCCGCAACTAGCGGCATCGGGTCGGTGACAAAACCACAACACCAACTTTGGCAAACTGATAAGCGTCCACCTAGAGACCATGGTTTCGGGCTAATGGCCCTCGTCAGTCTAGGGCGGACTTTATTCCATGAGATCCACACGGGATCTAATGGAATCCTCACAATCTACCAAAGAGGTGTTGCTGGCAATGTGGCTGGGCCAAATCTATTGGCAAAACATAGATGGAAATTTTGCCGGAAGGAAATTAATCCAATGGAGCAATGGTAGCCTCTCCCGTCAAAATAAACGTCAGAATCTGACGCCATCTATTGACCGTCGCCGCAACTAGCGGCATCGGGTCGGTGACAAAACCACAACACCAACTTTGGCAAACTGATAAGCGTCCACATAGAGACCATGGTTTCGGGCTAATGGCCCTCGTCAGTCTAGGGCGGACTTTATTCCATGAGATCCACACGAAATCTAATGGAATCCTCACAATCTACCAAAGAGGTGTTTTGCTGGCAATGTGGCTGTTTGCCAAAGTTGGTGTTGTGACTTTGTCACCGACCCGATGCCGCTAGTTGCGGCGACGGTCAATAGATGGCGTCAGATTCTGACGTTTATTTTGACGGGAGAGGTGACCATTGCTTCCATGGATTAATTTCCTCCCGGCAAATTTTCCATCTATGTTTTGCCAATAGATTTGGGCCAGCCTCATTGCCAGCAAAACACCTCTTTGGTAGATTGTGAGGATTCTATTAGATCCCGTGTGGATCTCATGGAATAAAGTCCGCCCTAGACTGACGAGGACCATTAGCCCGAAACCATGGTCTCTAGGTGGACGCTTATCAGTTTGCCAAAGTTGGTGTTGTGGCTTTGTCACCGACCCGATGCCGCTAGTTGCGGCGACGGTCAATAGATGGCATCAGATTCTGACGTTTATTTTGACGGGAGAGGCGACCATTGCTTCCACACATATATATATACTAGCGGACGTACCCGGCTTCGCCCGGGTTTTACCCGAGTAAAGGTTTGTCTAACCAATCTCTCGATATAGTGAACATTTTTTCCTGGTCCTTGAAAAATACTCGATAAGTTGAATAAAATCAATATTAATTGGTTCCCTCGGTAATTGGAAGTTAAAGGAATAGTATCTTGCCTTGGAATTGTATCATTATTCTTGTCTCAAATAAATTGCTGTGTCATCCTGAATTTTTTCTTTCCTAATTTGCTACATTACAAAATAATCGTATCATCATGATAATATTTAGAGCAGATTGTTGAATTATAACAGATAAATTAGAATATTTATTTTGATTATTTTTAGGCGAAAAGTTTTTTCAAAAATTTTATTTGCTAGAAACCTTCCTAGTACTATACTAAATAACTTTCCAAAGTTTCATGGCGTTCCAATGAGTGGTTTGGTCAGGCATAAAGGACAGACAGACACACATACATTCTTATATATATATATATATATGTCATAAAAAAAGACGTATTCTAGGTACGTTACCAATTCATTCATGCAGTCGTGGGTGGAAATGAATGATAACCCTTTTTTTCCAAAATTGTAT
Source organism: Cordylochernes scorpioides (assembly GCA_030710605.1). NCBI lineage: Eukaryota > Metazoa > Arthropoda > Arachnida > Pseudoscorpiones > Chernetidae > Cordylochernes > Cordylochernes scorpioides. Next base: position 68,420,082 of record CP092874.1, read on the forward strand.
TTATTTTTTGATTATATTTCTAAAACCAACAGTTTGCATACATTCAATTTAATAACGTTATTATCTATCTATAAACAAAGAAAACTATTTGGTTGTACTCCTTTTGTTAAGGATTTTAAAAATTAACTCTGTGTTTAGTTCTTTGATTATTTAAATTATAATTTTAGTTATATTATGAAAACAATATTAATAAATATTATGGTTATGAATATAAAATTTTAATTATATTAATGAATAATAAAAATCATATTTTTATTATGTCATATATATATATATTTATATATATGGAGTATATTATATATATATATATGAATATATATAAATATGAAATGTAAATAATAAAGTTTATCAGATAAAAATTCAAATCTTAGATATAATTCAAATTAGGTTGATATTATAGAGTAAGTTAACATGGATTTATATATTGATAGAACTATATTTAAAACTTTCAATAATAGTAATATTTCATATATAAAAAGGAAATTCTATTAGGTTAGCAAGCTAAATCAAAATTAAATATATAAGATAAAAGTTAATAATTTTTTTGTGTTTAAGTTAGATGATTAAATAGTTGTTTATGTTAGAATGGTTTTAGGTTTTATTTTATTTTAGAAATTAATACATACGATTTTATTAATTGAAAATAGTTTATTAAAAATTAACAGAACGAAACAAAAGGTTTAACTTATACCTTTGAGTTATTTACATTCTTAATTTTTACAGCAGTGTAACAAGATATATATTTAAAAAAAATTTAAAAGAAATAATGATTAATTAATATTTTATAAAATATTAAAAAGTCTCTCTAAAATTGAAATCATATATTCAACACTCATTCTTGAATTCATGTTTTAGAGTTTTAATTACTCTATCAAAACATCATCTGTAGCAGTGAAGATCTGTGTTTTTCAAAGGTTTCCTTTGGCAGAGGCTTGGTTAGGATTTCAGCAACTTGGTCTTGGGTTGGGCAAAACTGAACATCAACATTTTCTCTTATCTGATCTTTCAAAAAATGATATCGAACATCTATATGTTTTGTCTTTCTGTTCATTTGTCCTGTCTTCATTAAAGTCATTGCACTTTGGTTGTCAATATTTAGTTTAGCAAGTATGGTTTCATTTGTAAGTTCTTCAATTAGTGCTTTTATATAAATGAGTTCTTTCACACATTCAACTGCAGGCAATATATTCTGCCTCAGTAGTGGATAAGGCTACAATTAGTTGTTTTCTTAAACTCCAGCTTATTGGTCCTTTACCAAACAAAATTGTATATCCGGATGTACTTTTTCTTGTTTTCATGTCTTCAGCAAAGTCACAATATGCATTAAGTTCCATATCTTCATATTGTTTACTATAGTGAAGTCCAAAAGTTTTGGTTTGTTTCAAATATCTCATAGTTTTTTTTATATTTTGTATATCCTGGTTTGTCGGTTCATGCATCGAACAACTTTCATAACCAACTGCATAAGCAACATCTGGTCTGGTTTTGTTTGCTAAATATAGGAGACTTCCAACAGCTTCTCTATATGGAAAATTACCTTCAGATTTGTGTTCCAATATAGGATCAATTTTCACAGCTCCTTCTACAATTGGAGTTGTCACCGGCTTTGCATCCAACATGTTGTATTTTTTAGAACACATTCTATATAGTCATGTTGAGAAAGTATCAGTCCCTCATCTTTATTCATGATATTTCTTGTAGGGGTGTAGACAAGGTACTTGGTTACACTTAGGACAAGAGCCTTGCACTAACCAATTTATTAAAGCATAGGTTATATAAAGATTAAAAAAGGGAAAGAGAGGAAACAAAGAGGTTAATCCTCCGTAGAAGGTAAACAAACAACAGCGTCGTTAGGCTAAACTTTACAGTCAGTAGGAGGGGGGGGCCGACGTCATCCTTCAGGTCACGTGTTATACTTGAGTGGCGGCGCTGGTGTCCAACATATCCCCTCCCGGAATAACTTCAGCTGGACGTTTATTCCGATAGTCCATCAGCGCTCTACAGTACTTTTCATGCTGGCTTCTAGCAAGAGGCTTGGTAAGGAAGTCAGCAGGGTTCTCAGCACTCGGAGTGTAGAAAAGTTCGATTGCTTCTTCTGAGATCTTTTCTCGAACAAAATGGTACTTTACGGCAAAATGTCTAGTTTTCGATTTGTCGATGTAATTTTCCGCATGGGAAATTGCAGCTTGGTTGTCACAGAATACTTTTGTTTCTCCACAAATCAAACTTGACATTTTCAGCTGTTCCATCAGATTCCGTACCCATGTGATGTCCTTCACAGCTGATGACAGTGCAATGTATTCCGATTCCATAGTACTCAAAGCGGTAACTGTTTGTTTGGTGCTTCTCCAAATTATTGGTGCTCCAGCTAAAATGATGAGATGTCCAGGAACTCCTTTTCGGTCTACAATGTCTGAGGCCCAACTTGCATCTGAAAAGGCAATCAAAGGTTTGCCAGTGGATCTGTAAGTTATGCCAAAGTCCTTGGTGCTCTTCAGATAACGAAGCACGCGTTTCCCAGCTTCCCAGTGTTTTCTTGTGTAGTTATCACAGTATCTGGATAGGATCCCGACTGCGTAGGCGATATCGGGCCTGGTTCTCTGAGAAAGGTATGACAGTCCTCCGATCAGTTCACGGTATGGAAACCGCTCATTGGAATTTCCATTTTTCCTTACACTCAGGTCAAGATTGGTTTCCATTGGAGTCGAGACACCGTTTGCATCCTGTAGTCTGAAACGTTGAAGCGGTTCTTCTATGTAGTTACTTTGAGAAAGAGTCATACTTCCATCTTCTGACTTCTTGAAGGATACTCCAAGCATATGAGAAATTGGTCCTAGATACTTCACTTCAAAACTGGAATTTAAGAGTTCTCTGCATTTGTTTCTCGCTGCTTGATTCTCTGAAATGGCAAAGATGTCATCCACATAGATTGAGAGAATGATCCTACCTTCTTCAAGTTCAACTTCGTAGATGCTCGGATCAATTGGGTTACGTTGGAATCCTATTTCGTGAAGTTGTTTGTTTAAGAATTTATTCCAGCATCTTCCGCTCTGTTTTAATCCATAGATTGATTTCTTGAGCTTGCAGAACAAGTTTTCTTCTCCTGGTTTCTTGAAGCATTCAGGTTGTTCCATGTAAATAGTCTCATTGAGTGTCCCATGAAGATAAGCACTCTTCACGTCGAATTGGTCAATGAACCAGTCCTTTTCTGTTGCTATCGCCGTTAATAGCCTTATAGTTTCAAAACTGGAAACAGGAGTATAGACTTCGTTGTAGTCAATTCCTCTACGTTGAGTGAAGCCTTTGGCGACTAGACGTGCTTTGTATCTAGTGGTACCATCCACTGCATTGATTTTCTTATTTAGTACCCATCTACATTTTAAAGGTTTGATACCTTTCGGCAATTCCTGCAGTTGCCATACATCATGTCTTTCGAGCGATTCCCTTTCTTCTTCAATGGCTTCTATCCAATTAACTACCTCAGGGCTGTTCATGGCTTCTTCATAAGTGGGGTTATTGTCCTCTGCACTTGTGGCATTTATCTGTCCACCACTATTATCCTCTTCCGGAGATTCTGCCGTCTTTCCATGACTTCGGAGTGTCATAGGATGGCTTCTCAGGTTCTCTGGGAGAGTCTCAGATAGCTGATCTATTCCACCTGTAGTTCCAATCAGTTCTTCAGTTTCTCGGTCTACTGGTTGATCTGCATTACTTTCTTCTTGAAAGAAGGCCTCTTTCGAGGAGAAATGGACAGATGGTAGAGTATCCCTTTCTCTTTTGAGGAAATATACCCTCGTATATCTTGATGCGTCATCAATGATGGTCAAGACAAATCTTGATCCACCCCAGCTCTCAATGTTGAACGGTCCCATAAGATCACAGTGAACAAGGGCTAGTGTCTGAGTTTCCTTGGTAGATCTCAAATTCAGGAAAGGTCTTTTTGTCGATTTTCCAATCATACAATCAGAGCACTTATAAGGTTTTTCAGCCTGACAGTTCAAACCAATGACAACTTCTCTTTTCATAATGTCTACTATGGTGTCATAGTTGATATGCATGAGTCTCTGATGCCATAAATTCAGTGGGAATTTACGAAAATTGTTGGTTTGAGCAATGGAATTTGAACATTCTCCTGATTCTGGAAATCTGGACGGAGCAGTCCTGACGAGATAGAGCCTTCCTCTCTTCTCTGCTCTGATCATCAAGTTATGATCATTGTCGTAGATATGACATCCCTTCTTGTCGAAGATAACCTCATGACCATTTTCCACAATTTGTAGAACAGAGAGTACACCATGTCTGATCCCAGGTACGAACATTGCATTCTGAGCAACTATGCTTCTAAGTTGTCCAGAATTGTTGATCAGATCTACTTGAGAATTACCTCTTCCTATGTTTGAATGTGATGTACCATCAATGGTGGTCATTTGTCCTACATTCTCGTCATTCAACGTGGAAAAATACCTTCTGTTCGGAGTCATATGATGCGTGGCACCTGAGTCAATTACCCACGTATCCTCTTCTGATACAACTGCTGCATTATACATAACATTCAAGTTCTTTGCTTCGTGATGTTGATGTATCGCTCCCTTTTCCTGCTGTTTACCGTTATTCTTTTTCAGTTTGAAACAGTCCCGTGCAATATGCCCTGTTTTCCCACATCCGAAACATTTTCTAACAGTTTTAGAACCTTGATGTTCATGAAGGAATTGTTTCTTGTTAGAGTTCCTGACTGACAGTGCACCCATCCCTTCATTTGTTGTAGCATACCGGCGCTCTGCCTCAGCTAACAATTTATGTCTGATGTTGGCACTGGTGAACTCTGACTCTGGTAAGTTACACATTGTTGATATAACATTATCCCAGTCCTCGGGCATTCCACAAAGAATTAGCATGCTTAGATCACCGTCTTCAATTTTATCCCCTACACCTGTGAGTTCACTCACTATTAGATCTATGCTTCCCAAATAGGCATTCATGTTCGCATGTTGACAGAATTTCTGGGAGTACAACTTTCGACGCAGTTGGAGAATTCTGTGTTTGCTATCCCTGGGTGCATAAAGTCTTTGTAATTCATCCCAAACTTCTTTGGGGGAATTTAGATGTCTGATATGGTTCTGCTGCTCCTCACCAATAGAGAGACATATCTTTGCTAAAGCCTTATTCTGCCTCGTATTAAATTTGTTGATTAGACCAACATCCCCTCCCTCGGGTTTGACTTCGCCTGGGTCAACAATTGACCATAAGTCATTGTCCATCAGAATGAGCTTAATTTGGAAGCTCCATGAGGAATAGTTTAATCCATTTAGCTTGGTAATTTTCGTTAAACTTTCGTTAGCTTCCATTATAAGATGGCGTCCACTGAAGGGGGGGGGGGGGGGGGGGAGAGAACAAAAAATAGGCTTACCGTTCAATGCTTCAGGCAGCTCCAATCAGTCTCATAATCTTTTCTTGTAGGGGTGTAGACAAGGTACTTGGTTACACTTAGGACAAGAGCCTTGCACTAATTAATTTATTAAAGCATAGGTTATATAAAGATTAAAAAGGGAAAGAGAGGAAACAAAGAGGTTACATCCTCCGTAGAAGGTAAACAAACAACAGCGTCGTTAGGCTAAACTTTACAGTCAGTAGGGGGGGGGGGGGCGACGTCATCCTTCCGGTCACGTGTTATTCTTGAGTGGCGGCGCTGGTGTCCAACAATATTCATGCCAACAAACATTTCAGGATTATTACTTATTCTTATTTCAAATTCTTGTGCCAGTTCTTCCAACAAATTGTCCATTTATTCTTCATCACTTCCAAACAACATTCCATCATCAACATATAAAGCCAAAATTAAACTTCCATTTTGGTTTTTGAAAATGCAATTTTCTAATTTTGATTGCACCAGTTCTTTGGTTTTCAAAAATGCTTCAAATCTTTTATTCCACTTTGAAGGTGCTTGTCGTAGTCCATAAAGTGCCTTCTTTAGTCGACATATTTTGTTATCTTCATATCCTTCTGGTAAATACATGAATATTTCTTCATCCAAATATCCATAGAGAAATGCAGTTTTGACATCAAAAGTTTTGAACTTTAGATTTTTCTTAACACTTAAGGATAACAACATTCTTAAAGAAATTGAACTCACTACTGGACTAAAGGTTTCATCAAAATCTAGTCCTTGTTGTTCATTTCCTCTAGCAACAAGTCTGGCTTTATAATGTCCACCATCCTTTATCTTGAATATCCATCTAGAACTGAGTATCTTCTTTCCTTTAACTTCTTCAGCATTTACAAAATCCCAAGTTTCATTTTTCTTCAATGAATCTTTTTCTTCCTGTATTGCTTTTACACAGTTTTCTTTGTCTACTCGGTTACAGCTTCATTGTATGTTAACAATCCTATTTCTTCAGAAACAGAATTCAACACTTCATAATCTTTTAGTCTTTCAGGTCTATTGATATTTTCTCTATTCCTTAACATATATTTTGAATTGGTCGAGTTCTGTGGTTTATCATAGGTATCCAATTCCATTTTAGTGTCTTGACTTTCCTCTATATCAGAATCCAAATCTTCTCTGTATCTTGGCTGAATGACACTGGTCATTTCATTTGTTAGTTTTCCTGTAAACACCACATCCCTTGCAATTATAATCCTTCTTTTCTGCATGTCCCACAATCTGTATCCATTTCCACTGTATCCGATAAGTGAATATTTTTCACTTTTACTATCCATTTTTTTTAGATTTCCCAATTTTTTGACATACACTTCACTCCCGAATAATTTTACATTAGAAAGATTAGGCTTTCTTCCAAACCACATCTGTGCTGGTGTTGTTTGTACTGTATTTGAAGGGCTTCTGTTGATTAAATAGGCAGCGACTCTTGTGGCCTCTCTCTCTCTCTCTCTCGCTTGTTCGGCGGTACATATACTAAAATTGGAACGATACAGAGAAGATTAGCATGGCCCCTGCGCAAGGATGACACGCAAAATCGTGAAGCGTTCTCTCTCTCTCTCTCTCTCTCTCTCTCTCTCTCTCTCCCCCACATTTCCTTATTTAATTTGGAATCCAGCAAAAGTGATCTGGTTTTTTCAATCAGAGTTCGATTCAACCTTTCTGCTTTTCCATTCAATTGTGGAGTATATGGAATTGTAAAATCAAGTATTATTCCTTTCATTTTGCACCATTCTTTAACTTGCGTATTGGCATATTCACCGCCATTATCACACCTTAATTTTGACACTTTCGCATGTAAAAATCTTTCCACTTCATTTACATATTCTTTAATATATTGTTGGTAGAATCTTAATAAATTACTCTCTATTAAAACTTAAAACTTCTTTATTGAAGGCACAAATAACTATGAATTTAAATTACTATAATAAAACTAAAAACTCTAACACCTAAACGTCTCCTCATATACTCTCTCCCACATCCTCACTCAAAGAAATACATATATTTATATACACTCAATACCACAGAATAAATTAGATCACAGATTAATTAAATCACAGAATGAAAATGAATATTTTAAATAATCAACATCAACAAATCTCCCCTTCAAATTTTCAATTTTCATTTTTCAAAAATAACTCCACCACTTATGCAGTTCTTAAGCTTGACAGCATCCACAGTCTTGGTGAGATGGTCCGCTTCCATTTCTTCTGAAGGGATAAGCAAAACTACAATTTCTTCATCTTCCATGGCTTTAATCCATTGCTCTCTATCATCTGAATTAAGTGCTTCTTGGTAATCTTTCGGGCATTTAATTTCATAAGTTCTATCAGAAACATTTTCCTTATTTTTCATTAGTCTTAATCTTTCAGATCTCCTCACTCCCCTTTTTATAAGTTCTTCTTCCTCGGTTTCTCTCAAACGAAGATCTCGTTCTTCTCTCATTTCTCTCGTCATTCCTGGTTCTGGTCCTCTTCTACGTGGAGTAATTATTTCATCAGGAGGTATTTCTTCTATATCATTCAAATCTACATCATTATCATCTTGAGGAATATGCTCATCATCGATGTTAAATTTTTCTACTCGGTCTTCTCTATTATAAATATCACCACCAGAGTCTTCATTCCCGTGAGAAATCAAATTTTAGTCTTCTCTACTAAAAAAGAAAAGTTCAATTTCATCAAGATTTCTACCACTATTATTCATTAACTAATATCCTAGCCTAGATTAATCAAATTTAACATCTGATACTTCATGTATTTCATCCATCTCTGGTAAATATATTCTAGAGCCTTTTCTTATCATACTATATCCCATCATGATCCCTTTATGAGCTTTTGGTTCCATCTTCTTTTTCTTTTCTTTCCCAATATGAACATAAGCTTCACTTACGAACCTTTTTAAGTAAACAATGTTTGGTTTCCATCCCTTGTATATCTCGAAAGGAGTTGTATTCATTTCTTTGATTTTAATTCTGTTATTTATATGAACAGCTACTTTAACACTTTCACTCAAAAATTTTATAGGTAATTTAGAATCAATTAGCATGGTTCTTGCTGACTCAACTATGGTTCTATTAAATCTTTCGGCTTTTCCATTACTTTCAGGAGTATAAGCTGTGGTGAATTCTTGTTTGATGCCCTTACTAGATAACCATCGCTTCAAATAATTTGAAACATATTCTCCTCCATTATCATTTCGAATCCTCTTTACTTTCTTTCCAGTCTGTCTTTCTTCTTGCATAATTAAGTTTATTATGGAAACTGCGGTTTGAGATTTGTTAGCAATTGGTATAACGAAAGTAAAATTACTATAATCATCAACAATAGTAATGAAATACTTATATCCAAAAGAATCATTCAAAGGTCCAACTATGTCGGTATGCCATAGATCCAAAATATTTTCAGATTGTTTATATTGAATACTTTTGTAAGATTTTCTATGTATTTTTCCTAATGTACAAGATTCGCAATTCCCTTTGATATTATGTAAATTTTTCAATCCTAATACAGTTGAATTATCATACATTTCTTTCAATTTCTGAAAATTTACATGAGCAAGTCTTTGATGCCATAAAATATCACTTACTTCTGCTTTTCTAGCGATTTCCATATTTAGTATTCCTTTAACTTCAAATTTATCACCATTTCTTTTTGCCTCATATAAAATATCACCATTTTTATCTATTGCTTCAGCTTTGTTTTTACAAAATAATACATTCAAATCATGATCTATAATTTTTGTGACTGACAATAAATTTTCTCTCAAATTAGGTACATGCAAAACATTTTCTACTTTTATTAATCTCTCATTTACATTCGACTTCATTCTTATAGATCCAATTCCCGAAGATTTCATCACTGCACCTTTTTCAGCTGTCGCTATAATTCTCTCTTCCTCTTTATATTCTATAAATAATTCTTTCTTACTAACCATATGGCTAGAGGCTCCAGAATCCATATTCCATCTAATTTTTTTTCTTCCTTTTGTTCTTCCTCTTCGTAATTGTCTTCATTTGTTTCTATTACATGACTTGTGGATTCTCTATAATTTTGTCTGTTTATTCCTCTTTTAGGCCCATTATAATTATACTTTGCATGACTTTCATTTCTATACTTTTTACATATTGTCGATTCATGCCCAAATCCTCCACATTTAAAACATTTCATCTTATTTCTACACTCTTTAGAGATATGTCCCATCATTCCACAGTTATAACATTTGATAGCAAAATTTCGTCTTCCCGATCGGCCTTCTCTAGCTTTAGATACAATCTCCTGTTTTTCTACTTTTTCTAGTTTCCTATATTTTATTTTTTCTTCAGTTTCCTTCAGGATTTGTCTTATCGTGTTCATATTCTTTTCTTTATCAGATTTGATAATTTTTACGTCAAAATCAAATTCTACTCTCAAACCTTCCAAAACGAAGCAAATCAACTCTTTATCTCTTATTTCATCTCCTGCTTGAATGCTTCTGCTCTTTATATTCACTGCTTTATTTAAGTAATCATATACTGTTTCACCTTCCTTCATTTTCAATTGAGATAACTCTATTCTATTTTTCATTTGCATATCTTCATTCCCAGCTGCCATTTCTTCCTTTATTAGATTCCATAATCTTTTGGCACTTTTTTCGCTCGAGTATTTTAGCACTTGAGTGTCATTCATTGTTCGGTTCATCACATTTCTAGCAATGTCATTGTCATCATCCCAGTCTTCCCAGATTTTCACTTTTTCATCAAATTTTTTGTCTGTTTCTTGAGGCTTTTCTATTACTTCTCCCTCTATGATACGTCTCCATAATTTCAATCCTCTTAGTTCGCTTTCAATTCTATTTGCCCAAATCAAGTAGTTATTATCTGATAGTTTTTCTATTTGGGATAAGTTAAAATTTTGCATCTTTTCTTTTTTCTAAAAATTATTCAATTAATCTTGATTTGCATCAATTTTAGTCAACCGCTCTCTGCTACCAATTGTTGGGAGAATCTTAATAAATTACTCTCTATTAAAACTTAAAACTTCTTTATTGAAGGCACAAATAACTATGAATTTAAATTACTATAATAAAACTAAAAACTCTAACACCTAAACGTCTCCTCATATACTCTCTCCCACATCCTCACTCAAAGAAATGCATATATTTATATACACTCAATACCACAGAATAAATTAGATCACAGATTAATTAAATCACAGAATGAAAATGAATATTTTAAATAATCAACATCAACATATATTCTTTTGCTTCATATTTATTGCTGAGCAAATACACATAACAGAAATGCGTATAATCATCCAAAAATGTCATTATATATTTCTTATTATCATGTGTTAAGGGTTCTATTGGGCCGCACAAATCAGTATGAACAATTTCCAAAGGTCGGGTAGCTCTAGATCTTTCATTTCCAAATGACTTCCTAGTTTGCTTTGCCATGATGCAAATTTCGCACACATCATTTTCCTGTTTTTCCAATTTGTTAAGCTCCATACCATCAACCAAACTTTCAAGTTTTCTTAGATTCTGCATTCCAATGTGTCCCAATTTTCTGTGCCATTCTTGGGTTTTGTTTTCACTTGGTAAGGTAAGGTTCGAGTCATTTTGCTTTGAAAAATGTTGTTAAATATTTACAGCATAAAGTCCATTTTCAGGTTGATCTCCTTCTAGAACTTTTTTTCCATCTTTCAAAATTGTCACTTTATCACCTTTAAAATTTACTTCTCCTCCGTTGTTAACGATTGAGCTCACTGACAAAAGATTTTTTGATAATTCAGGCACAAATATTACTTCATTTAGGTTAGATTGTCTCCCCTTAAATTGTCCTGAAGTTTTTGCTCTCATACCTTCTTCTTTTTTGGCAACATTGATGTTCACATCACACTTTTTTTGATGATCAAGCAACTTTTCTTCATTAATCATGTGACAGGTGGATCCGCTATCAACAATGAAAGTGACTGATGATATTTTATAATATTAGTCTCTTTGTTCAGCAATGAAAGCAATGGGAGGTTGCTTTTCTTTGTTCCTGAAATAGCAGTCTTTTTCTTTATGATTAAACTTTTTACATATTCTGCATTGTTCTTTGTTTACTTTAGCAGCAAGTTTACTGTTGTTCTTAAAGAAACAGTCCTTTTCTTCATGGTTAGTTTTTTTACAAAATTTGCAGAATTTTCTTCGTGTGCAATTTTTAGATATATGTCCTGGTTTATTACAAGTAAAACATACCTTTTGTTTTGTTGCATTCATAGCCACTCGGTCTTCTGGTTGGCTCTGTCTATTTCTTCTTATTTCTTCAGTGGTCAATCTTGATATTAGATTCTCAATAGTTTTTTCATCTTTTCCAGTTGACTCCCAAGCAGTGCAAAAATAATTATATTCTTCTGGCAAAATTGTTAAAATCTTTGAAATAACACATTATTGTCATCAAAGTTCTGTTTTAGATTATTGAGTTTAAAAGCCAAATTTCTTAAATTACTTATGTTGGCTACAAGGTCTACATTTTTATCAAATTTATAAGTGTGAAATTCTTGTAGCAGCTTACATTTTAATTGTTCATCATCTCTTTCAAATATTCTGCATATGGTGTCATACATTGATTTGGCATTTTCACAATGTATTATGTGTGTTAATATCGTTTTATCGATGCTCGAAATAATATATTTTTGGGCTTTAGCATCTTTTATTATCCATACGTTTTTTTTCTTTTTCATCCTTTTGATCTTCAAAACACAATTTACCATTTATTATTTCAATTAAATTATTAGCTTTAAAAATAATGTTAATTTGAAATTTCCAAATATCAAAATTTTCAGAGTCTTTTAATTTATCTATAATCGAAATATCTTCCATAACATATGTTATTTTTACGATTTTAGATTTTAAGTTATAACCACGCTTTATGCTGCCACTGTTAGAATGGTTTTAGGTTTTATTTTAATTTAGAAATTAATACATACGATTTTAGTAATTGAAAATAGTTTATTAGAAATTAACAGAACAAAACAAAAGGTTTAGGTTATACCTTAGAGTTATTTACATTCTTAATATATACAGCAGTGTAACAAGATATATTTATTTTAAAACATTTTAAAAGAAATAATTATTAATTAATATTTTATAAAATATTAAAGTCTAAAATTGAATTCATATATTCAAAAGTTTATATGTATTATATTTATATCTTATTTAGGAGAGAAAAATGTAATAAAAGTAATTATATGTTAGAATAATATGTTTTTATTTTAAATGGAAAAAAAAATTGAAAAATAAAAAGAAAATTTAACAAGAAAAGAAGATTTAACAACGTAACGTCTTTTAACATCGGCTTTTACCCTTCATATAGACATACTCTAAAAATAAATAGGAATAAATGAAGAGATTTATAATGATTATATATTTATTTATTAGTAAAAGAGAGGAAAGAGATAAAGAAAGAACCATACACTTTAATTTCAAACAGGTAGAGAATTGAAAGGGTGTTAGTATTTTCTAGTTTATTAAGAGTTTTTGTAATTTTTTTATATAATTTTTTTTTCTATATAATTTTAGATTTTTTTTAAAGAGTAAGAATAATATGATATAATGTTTTTGCCTAGTTAAGGATAGATAAACATATTTTAATTTTTTTGCCAATTAGAAATTATTTTTTTGGAACCCTAATGGTAGACCAGGACATTACACAAAAGGAGATTGGACAATCTATTGGAAAGAGAAATCTGTGGTATCAGGGCTCTTCAGATGAAAATACCACATCCCATTTCACCCTTACTTCATTATGGATTGATTTCTCTTCGACCATTAAACTGTATAAAATTAAATTAATATTAGATAACATAGAATGAGGTTGTTTACTTACTTATTCAAAGTGGCGTCTGTTGCTCCCTAGAGATAGTGCACATGTAACATGTGTCTGTTTGGTGCCCGCCAACTTTGTTCTAAAAGTAACCTTCCCTCTTCTAGGAAATCTTATTTTTAAAGTTGTTTAAAGTTAGAAAAGCAGTCAGAAAAGAATCATTAGAAATTTTAAAGATTGTGAAAATATGTATTAAAATTTTGTTTCCATTGATATAAGTTACATTTTTTAATTAAAATTATAAATCAATTGAATAATAAAACATTTATTATGCTTCAAATTCATTTATATTTGTTTTCCAGTTCCCTCCCACAGTAACTGGAGATCAAATTGAATGAATTTAATGCTTTATAATCGTTATCATATAATTAATTTATTTAAAGTCATAGGAAATATATTCAGTTATTCTATCATTTGTTTTAGTATAAGAGTAGAATATAATTTGTTGGTTAGATTAATTGGAGAAGTTTGAAGTTTCAAATTTATAATTATATTTATTATTGCTTAGGTATTTGTGTATTGACAGCCTATTGTAAAACTTTACTGTTTTGTATTTAAAACCATTCTTTAAATACTCTTTATTAAGATTTTTAATGTCTTTAATAAAGTTTGTTTTAATGTTGTTGATTCTATAAAATCTTAAAAATTGACCAAAATATATGTCTTTGCAGCAATTTGATGATATGATGTACTAGAGCGCCATCTGTTATCAAATTATAAAACTATTTTAGAGGCGTAATATTCTTTTTAAAATAAAACAATTTCTACTGTCCTTACTGCGATGGAAAAATTAAAGGGAGGGCCTGGCTCATCATATAATTATATTTAATTCTGCTGTCCTAAAAGCTTATGGCCATAGTTCTTCTAAAATACCCATTCCAAGAGTCTTACAACAGTCACCTATAAAAGGAAGTTCCAAAAATGCAATATAACAGCGGTATGGTAGATTAAACTGGCGAAACCGCTGGGAGGGTTCACCACTGATGAGCCAGGCCCTCCCTTTAATTTTTCCATCGCAGTAAGGACAGTAGAAATTGTTTTATTTTAAAAAGAATATTACGCCTCTAAAATAGTTTTATAATTTGATGATATGTTGGAATTGACATTACAGAATTTAATAATTTTAAAATTATAACAATTTCTTTTGTCATATGTTCCAACTGATTTGTTTGCAAGGTTTATATTTAAGTCTAAAAAGTTAACTTTTTGTTATTAGTTATCTTTTCATTATTTTTAAGTTTCAAATATTTAGGGTATATTTTGTAAATGACATTATTGAATTGTGGGTTATTCAAGTTAATAATGTCATCTACATACCGGAATATATGCCAATTTACATCATTCTGTAGAAAGAATTATCTTTCATACCAAAAAAGTAATAAGTTGGCTAGTAGAGGACTGAATGAAGTTCCCATTGGAACACCTTTAGATTGAATATATATTTTGTTTTTTAAATTAATATAATTGAAGTTTAAGAAGGTTTCAAGTAATGTTTTTGCTGTATTGTTATCTAATTTAAATGTTTTGTATTTGTTGTGAATAATTTGAATATGGAATGTTTTATCATTAATGAATTCGTTTATTAAGCTGTGTATTTTATTATTAAGGTCTTCTAAACGTATGTTAGAGTAAAGATCTTCAAAATCAAATGTATGAACTGAATTGATCTTTTGTAGATTATTCGTTAGGAAGTTAATGATTTTTTATTAGAATCTATGAATTTATAATCATGTTTGTTAGTTATTTTATTTATTATGAATTGAAGTGTTGAAGCTAGTCTTAAATCTATGTTTTTTATGACTGAGTTTATTCCTGATGTGATTGTTCTGAATGCGATTGGTGTTTTATGTAATTTAGGAATAATATAAAATTTCGGTATGTTTGTGTTTTTGTTGTAATTTATAATTTTTAGTGAGTTTCAACATTTTTAATATCTTTTTTGATTTTAGTTTCAGTTGTTCTTATGAAAGTGTATTTACTGTTGTTATTAATTTCATTTTTTAGAAGGTCATGATATAAGTTTTTACATATGATAGATAAATTATTTGAACATTTATCTATTGGACATATGATAAAATCTTTTTGTAAGTTTTCAAAAGTGTCTTTTAAGGAATTAATTTCCGATTCATTAGGTTTTGTGTATTTTAGTGTGTTGTTATACTAGTTTTTTATTTCTTTACTTAATTTATATTTCCATTCTAGGAAAGAAAATTCAGGAATTCTGTATTTTATACTAGTTTTATTAATGAATATATCGATGTCTTTTAATATAGATTTAGTTGTATTATTGAAATTGTGTTTGATATGAGGTATATATTTATATCCTCTATTTAAAATGTTTTGGAGTTTTGGTTCCAAAAAAGAATAATCGCTAGTTAAAATATGTCCTGTAAATTTATATTTATCTAGAACATTGTGGCAATTACATTTAGATTTTTTAAAATTTGTTAGATTATTAATAAACGGGTTATAATTGCATAATATACTGCCTATATTCTTGTTATATTTCCAGGTAATTTTAAAATTTAAACCTTTTATAGGAAATAAACTGTTAATAGATTGGTCATTAAATATATCATTAAATTTGAAATGATCAAATAATTTGTTATTGAATTTAATAATAATATTAATTTGGTTATTTTTTTGTTTAATTTTTCTGTATTTGAAGATGTCGTTTGTGATATCTATTAATCTATTAGAAAGATTGTGAATTTTAATTTGTTCTACAAGTTTTATAAGTTTGCTATTATTTAATTTGAATAATGTTTTAATAAAATTTTCAATGAAATTTTTTGTGTACATTTTGTTTGTGTCTAATAAGATATTAAAGTTTATGAAGCCTAATTTGCTGGTAGTTTTACCTCTGGTTTTGACTGAATTATTATTAGAGTTATGTTTTTGTATTTATTACTAATTTCATAGATTGATATTTCAGATGGTTGTGGTGTGCATGTGTGGTTAAGTTCGTCGTTAAGTCCATAAGGGTATAAAGTGTTGTGTTGATAAATGTAATTGTTTTCTAATAATAATCGTTGTTTTTTGTCTTGACAAATGTCAAATATTTCTATCATGTAATTGTTAAAGGTATGTATTTCATATATTGTGTTGTTTCATGTATGTGTTACCAATTGATTTTTTGGAGTGGTTTCTATGTAAATTTATTCTTATGTTTAAAGGATTGCAAGTTTGACCTATATGTGAAAGTTGACAAGTTTGGCAAGTTAATTTATAAATAGTGTTTACTATCTTACAACTAGGTGTTTGAAATGTGTCATGGTTCTTGAAAGTTGGGCAAGTTTAACATTTCTTATTTAGACAATTTTTAGCGAGTTTAGAGAACATAGAAGGGGTGCTAAAAAAATGTTTGTAGTTTTTTGAAGTTTTTTAGTTTGGTATTCTTTAAAATGTTTTTTTTTTTCAAATTAAAATTATTATTTGTTATAGATGTTAGTTGAATTAATTAATAATTTGTTTAATAATAAATATAGATAGTTGTATGTATGTCTGTAGTAATTGTAAGAATAACTAATAAAAAACATCTTTAAACTGACTAAAACACTGAGAAAATAATTCTGTGAGTATTATGTGATTATAATTACTTTTATATTTTAATCTTTCCTTTAAGATATAAATTAAACCTTTTGGATATGTAAATAACAGAATTTGTCTATTAAAAATTGAAATCTTAAATATAACTTAAATTAAGTTATCATAGAGCAAGCTCGTATGAATTTATATGAAATGTAAATAATAAAGTTTATCAGATAAAAATTTAAATCTTAAATATATACCTCAGATCAAAAACAATTTCAATAATACAATTAAATCTATATTAAAAGACATCGATATATTCATTAATAAAACTAGTATAAAACACAGAATTCCTGAATTTACTTTCCTAGAATGGAAATATAAATTAAGTAAAGAAAAAAAAAACTATTATAACAACACACTAAAATACACAAAACCTAATGAATCGAAAATTAATTACTTAAAAGACACTTTTGAAAACTTACAAAAATATTTTATCATATGTCCAATAGATAAATGTTCAAATAATTTATCTATCATATGTAAAAACTTATATCATGACCTTCTAAAAAATGAAATTAATAACAATAGTAAATACACTTTCATAAGAACAACTGAAACTAAAATAAAAAAATATATTAAAAATGTAGAAAACTCACTAAAAATGATAAATTACAACAAAAACACAAACATACCGAAATTTTATATTATTCCTAAATTACATAAAACACCAATCTCATTCAGAACAATCACATCAGGAATAAACTCAGTCATAAAAAACATAGATTTAAGACTAGCTTCAACACTCCAATTCATAATAAATAAAATAACTAACAAACATGATTATAAATTCATAGATTCTAATAAAAAATCATTAACTTCCTAACGAATAATCTACAAAAGATCAATTCAGTTCATACATTTGATTTTGAAGATCTTTACTCTAACATACGTTTAGAAGACCTTAATAATAAAATACACAGCTTAATAAACGAATTCATTAATGATAAAACATTCCATATTCAAATTATTCACAACAAATACAAAACATTTAAATTAGATAACAATACAGCAAAAACATTACTTGAAACCTTCTTAAACTTCAATTATATTAATTTAAAAAACAAAATATATATTCAATCTAAAGGTGTTCCAATGGGAACTTCATCCAGTCCTCTACTAGCCAACTTATTACTTTTTTGGTATGAAAGATTATTCATTCTACAGAATGATGTAAATTGGCATATATTCCGCTATGTAGATGACATTATTATCTTGAATAACCCACAATTCAATAATGTCATTTACAAAATATACCCTAAATATTTGAAATTTTAAAATAATGAAAAGATAACTAATAACAAAAAGTTAACTTTTTAGACTTAAATATAAACCTTGCAAACAAATCAGTTGGAACATATGACAAAAGAAATTGTTATAATTTTAAATTTATTAAATTCTGTAATGTCAATTCCAACATATCATCAAATTGCTGCAAAGGCATATATTTTGGTCAATTTTAAAGATTTTATAGAATCAACAACATTAAAACAAACTTTACTAAAGACATTAAAAATCTTAATAAATAGTATTTAATAGGCTAATCCCCTAATAGAATGTTCAAATCAATAAGCTTGAGGGATAAGTATCTTTCAAATAAATTTATTTCAAGCTTTCGGGAACAACCGCCCTTCGACAGGAAAAATATATTACGCTACTAAAGTTTTCGGATCTAATCTATATATATACATATATTTCAAATTTTTCTCCCCATTGAATATAACAAAATATTTTAAAAACTTAATGCTGTTGACGTTATGTGGCGCTGAATTTGTTGTTGACACACTTTAAAATGTTATAACACCTTGCTAAAGGTTGGCGTTCAGACAGCTGAAATATTGGTAAAATAAATAATTTTTGATCCAATATATGCCTTTTTAATAATAAAAAAAATATATATACATATATATGCGCAGAAAATGACAGTTATGCAAAAACGGATTTACATAGTGAAGAACACAATAAACTAGAAATTGCTATTTGTAAATATATATAGAGAGAATTTGCATGTGTAAAATATGTACTGATATGAATAGGACAAAGAATAGGCATATCTTGGAAACACAGGAATAAATATTGAAATTGTAGTCTCAGAGTTCATGATACAGAGGGGGATTTGGTGGCTGCAGGGAATATTACATTGTAAATTTCAGGTAAATCAATTTTTCTATTGAGGCTGGGAAATTTGCTTGACAGGAGGGATTCAATTATTAGTCTTTGGTGTTTGCTGGCAATATTGAAATAATGAATTTTAGGTGATGTAATGTTGAAGGAATGGCCAGTTTCGTTTATGTGCTGTACTATTAAGGATCTATGGTCTAGGTTATCGATATTTCTTTTGTGTTCATGAATTCTAATGTTGACATGTCTCCCGGTTTCGCCTACGTAGATTTTTGGACGGTTCAAACATTCTATGGAGTAAATAGCGTTTCGTGGTGTGCTGTGAGGTTCATTAAGTTTCATAATCTGGTTTCGGAGAAGGGATCCAGAGGTAGGTGCGCAGGTGAAGTAGGTTTTGATTCCGAATTTCAATAAGAATCTTGCTATTGTGGAGGATAATGGTGAAAACGGCATATTGCAAATCGATCTGTATATTAGAGGCTGTGTCTTTTTAGTTGGGTCATAAAAGTGTCGCAATATAAAGGACATCGGGTATGCGCAGTCCCTGAGGTTAGCTATTATATTCTGTGTTTCGAGGTTCTTGTACTTCTGGAGGGAGCAGTGGGTATGGACTCGTTTTGATAGAGCAATAACTGTGTTGATTTTGTGACTGATAGGACAGAAGGACGAGTATTGAACGTAATTAGGACGGAAGGATGGTTTATAATAAACGGTGGTGTGCAATTCATGTTGGTGCCGGATGATTTTAACATCGAGGAATGGAAGGGTATTATTGGTTTCTTTTTCAACGGTAAAGTGAAGATCAGGGTGATAATTGTTTAGATTGTAGAGGATGTCATCGGTTTGGGTGGTGGTGCAGATGCAAAAGATGTCATCGATGTACCTGCGCCAAAAGAATATATCATGGGGGAACTTGGCGGTAATCCATCGGTCTATTGCGCGCATTGAGATCTCTGCTATTGTGGTCGATAGAGGGCTTCCCATTGGGGACCCTTTTGCTTGCCTGTATGATTTGGAGTTATATGCGAATATGCAGTTATTTAGACATATGGAAATGAGTTGTGTGATTTTTTGGATGATATCTGTATCAATATGCTGTCCCTGCATAAGTTCTATTGTATCCCTCATGATCAGAGGATGCGGAAGGCTGGGGTATAAGGCTTGCACGTCAAAAGACACCATGATGCGGTCAGATTCGGGTTTGATCTTTAGGACTTCTCCTATAAAGGTTTGGGTGTTGGCTATGGGGAATGGAGCATTCTGTAATTGGAGGAACGGTTGGCTATAAATCTAGAAAGAGGGGCTGTTAGAGATTATTTTATTATTTTTGATTATTTCTCTGTGCAAATGTTTTATTATGTTTGACCGGGAGTGCCTGGTCACGTGTGTGTGTTTGATTGTATATATAGTGTGTTTGGAAATAAAATGTGTGTTAAGTTGAGCTTTGTGAGACTGGTGATTTCACAGTTGTTAGAGCTCGGAAAGCCCGCGTCATTTTTAGGACAAGACCTCGGCGCTGACTATACCTCTAGGCAGAAGAGTGAGCATCAAAGAACCAGCCAGAAGAAGATCGGCTAACATTCGGTCCCTCGAGCCGGATTAAGGCTACAAGATTATAGTTACAAGATTTAGTAGAAGTCACTCTTGATTGGAAGTTAAAGGTTTGAAAATCGGAAATTTAAGTTGTTGATATTAAGAGAATCAAGAAAAAGGCCTATGCAAATTTAAGCTAGTTCATAACAGAAGAATTTATGTAAACAAGCCTTTAAGAAAGATTTTGCAAATTAAACTCAAAAGATAAAAAAGAGGTATAGAGCGTTGAGTAATAAGTTAACTTAGGAATATTAGCAAGTCTAGAAAATGAAACGGGCAATAAGAAGTAGAGCCGTTCAAAGAACGACTATTTCCAAGTTGATTAAAAGGGTAGAAGCGGAGTTGGATGAGGAAACTCCTTCTGAAAATACGATAAGAATGAATTATAAACTCATCGAAAAGCATATGGCAAATCTTCAAGATGAAGATAAGTTGATCTGGAATTTGATGCTAGACGATGAGGAGAATGATGACAAGGTACTAGAGGAGGAGAAGGACACAGTGATCCAGTATGATCAGAAGTGGATGAATCTTGAAATAAGAGTTAATTACTTCCTCAACTCTCTGATGAAAAATATTGATGCCCTCCATGATAATAGTTCGGAAAAGGGCTCGCTGCCTGGAACAAGAGGTTGCCGATTGCCCAAATTGGATTTGAAAAAATTTGATGGATCCTGGCTGGAGTGGTTGGGCTGGTGGGCCCAATTTTCCACGATACATGAGGATTCTACACTCTCCAATGTGGATAAATTCCAGTATTTGGTGCAATCCATGAAGGAAAACACGAGAGCCTCAAGGCTAGTGAGGAGTTATCCCATCACCGCAGATAACTATCCAAAGGCAATTGCGGCGTTGAAGGACCGCTTCGGGGATAGAGTGATTCTCACAGAGGTATACGTGAGACAACTGTTGGGATTGGTGGTGAATAACGCCCGGAGAAAGACCATAGGCATTGAGGATCTCTATGACAAATTAGAGTCCTATTTAAGATCATTGGAATCCCTCGGGATCACTACCGAACAAAATGCGGCGTTCTTGTACCCTCTTGTCGAGTCAAGTCTGCCGGAGGAGTTACTTACGGTGTGGCAGCGTAGTGCCCTTTCGGGATATAATGATGAAGATGAAGATGCGCCTCAACCTGTTGATGGGCGGCTCGGCTCGTTGTTAAGGTTTTTAAGACGAGAAGTAAAAGGCGAAGAGCGTCTGGCCTATGTAAGATCTGGATTTGGGGAATCCTCGAATTCCAAAAGTGCAAGGCCCAGTACAACGAGGCTACATGTGGCTGATGTCAACAAGCCAAGAGAGAGAAACATGAAGGCATGTCTGTTCTGTCGTGGCGACCACTGGTTGACGAATTGTCAGAAATGGTTAGCCATGTCTGTTCAGAAGAGAAGAGAAGTGTTGATGAGGCATAGGGCTTGCTTCAAGTGTTTCAGAGTGGGTCATCACGGGCGCCAATGCTGGAGAGATGTAGAATGCAAGATATGCAAGAAATCGCACAATACCTTGCTGCATCTCGGGGAGCATTTGATGTCTAATCAGGGACCATCGAGCACTAAGGAGAACATCCACCCGAAGACTGAATCCAATGCAGAAAAGCCTGATGTGTCATTCGCCGGCATGCATGTAAGAACAGCGGTGCCAACGGCGCTTTTGGCCACGGCTTCAGTGCGGTTGGTAAATCATCTGAATGAAGAAAAGGTGGTGAGAGCCTTGCTAGATCAGGGTTCGCAGTCTTCCTTTATACATCGGGACGTGCTCCAGGGTCTGAGTATCCCGGTCTCCAAAGTTGACGCCCAGATCTATGGAATCAATGCTACTAAGGGAGAGGAAGTTAAGGACCTTGCCCATTTTGCCATCAGGCCTCTAGGAAATCAAGACTGGGAGTGGCCATTGCAGGCTTTGGTGGTGAATAAAATGACAGGACTGTTACCGAGTAGGGACCTTCGTCTACCAATAACCGAGAAGTTGAGAGATATACAACTTGCGGATCCCCAGTTTATGAAGAGTGGGAGAATTGATATAATTCTGGGAGCTGATGTATACGGATTGCTGTTGCTGCCTGAAATCCGAAGAGATGACAAGACCCAGTTGTGTGCACAAAATACGAAATTAGGATGGATTATATCAGGAGGATTGTCAGGAGGCGATGTCGGCAATACGCAGGTATTTACTACCCGTGTGCAGTACGAGGATAATTTGGAGACTATCTTAAAGTGATTCTGGGAGGTTGAGGAGGTTCAGGTTGCCAACAAGATAACTCCCCAAGATGAGTTTTGTGAGGACCTCTACAAAAGGAGTGTTCGAGGGGACACCAATGGAAGATATATAGGTACCTTGCCCTTTGATCCACGGGTTGGAATGCAGGATTGTTTCGGAAACTCCCTGGACTTATGTGTCAAACGGCAGATGGCCCTGGAAAGGCGCCTAGTTCTGAATGATCAGCTGGGAAGGGATTATTATAAGTTTATGGAAGAGTACGAAGGATTGGGACACATGACCCAGCTGACCGAGATCCCAGTTGGTGATCAGGTGGAACATTGCTACCTGCCTCATCATGCAGTCCTTGGAGGCCAACCTGATAGAAGGAAATTTAGAGTGGTTTTTGACGCATCTGCTAAAACCAAAAATGGATTTTCATTTAATGATAGACTTTACATTGGTCCAAAACTACAAAGAGATATATTGTCTATCCTGATGAATTGTCGAAGACACAGAATATTTATTATGTCAGATATAGAAATGATGTATAGACAGATTTTGGTCCGTCCTAGCGATGCAGAAAAGCAGAGAATTATATGGAGGCGAAGATCGCAAGATAAATTGATGGCTAATAGACTTAATACTGTTACCTATGGCACTGCTGCAGCACCCTTTTTGGCAATGAGAACCCTATTAAAATTGGTAGAGGATGAAGGGGCTAAGTATCCTCGAGCCTCTAGGGCAATCATAAAGGATACTTATGTAGATGACAATATTACCGGTGCAGATGATCTAAGAGATGGAATGGCGTTGCGTGATGAACTCATCGAGTTGCTTAGATGTGGAGGATTCACCTTGAAGAAGTGGTCGTCAAATGATCTGACGATTTTGGGCAACATTGCGAAAGAACATTGCGCACAAAAGATCACATTTGAACAATCCAAGGTTATACGGACATTGGGGTTGGGATGGATCCAAAGTGAAGACTGTTTCTTATATGACGTTCAGTCGTTGGAAAAGACATCGGTGACTACCAAACGCGAAATGCTTTCCTTTATCGCCAAGTTATCTGATCCCTTAGGATGGTTGGCGCCTGTCCTTGTAACAGGAAAAATAATGGTTCAAAGGTTGTGGATAACGGGATTACATTGGGATGATCCGATGGATGAATCATTGATTGAAACATGGACTAAATTTAGAAAGGAGTTGAATTTCATAGGAAGTTTGAGTATACCCCGATGGTTGGGTCTCGGAAGGAATACCCAGGGAGTGCAGTTGCATGGATTCGGTGATGCCTCTGAAGACGCCTATGCGGCAGCCGTTTACATAAGACTTCCCACTGATGATGGTGTTAGTATAAAACTGTTGGCATCAAAGACTAAGTTGGCTCTCAATCGGAAGATGTCAATTCCACGCCTAGAATTGTGCGCAGCTCTTCTACTGACCAGACTAGTGAAATATATAATGGAAGAGTTGAATATCAAAATGGAGAGTGCTACCTGTTGGTCCGATTCTACCATAGTCTAGAGTTGGTTAAGAACTATGTCTAGAAATCTCCCCACTTTCTTCGGCAATCGTGTGGCGGAAATTCAGAGTTGTCCACAAATCAGGGAGTGGCGCTATGTTCCCACAGGAGATAATCCAGCGGATATCGCCTCGCGAGGAATTCTGGGGTCCGAGCTGAAACAGTCTTCCATCTGGTGGACGGGACCTACCTGGTTATCAGCAGAATCAACAGAATGGCCCAGAAAGCTTCCTGTGTTTGAGAACCAAAGTCAAACTGAGCTCCTGAGTGTTCATGCCATCAGTGAAACACCTTTATTGGTGGCTATCGGAGAGATGAGCTCAACCTTTAATGGATATATCCGAAAGGTGGCCTGGATATTGCGTTTTTGCCATAACTGCCGCTACAGCGCGGAGCGATATCAGTCGCACTTAACCACAGCTGAACTAAGAAATGCTCATAGGAGAATACTTCAATCAATTCAGTTCCAGCATTTCAGGGAAGAAATAAGAAGTTTGACCACTTTAGGATCAGTGAAGCGCACGAGCAAGATTTATGGTTTAGCACCGTTCCTCGACGATCAAGGAATCCTTAGAGTCGGCGGTAGATTAAAATGGGCTCCATCTATGACATATGAACAAAAACATCCTGCGCTGTTGCCTTCATCAGGACAGGTGGCTCAGATGATTGTTCAAGCGGTTCATATGCGGACTTTGCACGGAAGTGTGCACCTGATGCTGTCCACATTGAGACAGAAATATTGGATGCTGAGAGCAAAAGATCAGGTGAAAAGATGCATTCGAGAGTGCGTGACATGCTGTCGATACAATCGCGTCACTCAAGGCCAGCTAATGAGTGATTTACCCAAGGAGAGATTAACACCGGGTAAACCCTTTTCAAGCAGTGGTGTAGATTATGCTGGACCTGTGAACCTTCGATTGTCCAAGGGTAGAGGCCGAAAGACTGAAAAGGGCTACATCTGTCTATTTGTGTGCTTTGTGACTCGAGCAGTACATCTTGAATTGGTCACAGATGCCTCTACGCCCACCTTCATGTCGGCTTTCAAGCGATTTGTAGCACGAAGAGGACATTGCACTCGACTATATAGTGATCAAGGAACAAATTTTGTGGGAGCTGCACGACAGTTACGTTTATGTTTCTATCTGGCTCAAAATCAATTAAAAGAACTAGCTGCCGTGTTACCTAATGATGGAACTGAGTGGAGGTTCAACCCTCCAGGAGCCCCCCATTTCGGTGGT
>CP092874.1:68445737-68548674 GCA_030710605.1 Cordylochernes scorpioides
GACTGCAACCAACATGCCACACTAGTCATCCAACGGGATAACAAACTACATTACTACATATATATATATATTAAAAATAAAGAAGGCATCTCCTGACCACAAGCACATGTGCTTTTTAGATGGCAGAGCGCCATCTAGTGGAGTAAAAATAAACTAAACGTTTATTTAGCTTACTCCGAGATATTTGGCCAACCCAATTTCTTGATAAATCATGAAAAGCCATCCACGAACGCGTTTCGCGCTGTTGGATCGCAATGGTTACAGCCTTCTCCACGCTGACGAGCGCCAACAGCCTGAAACGAGTTCGTGGATGGCTTTTCTTGATTTATCAAGAAATTGGGTTGGCCAAATATCTCGGAGTAAGCTAAATAAACGTTTAGTTTATTTTTACTCCACTAGATGGCGCACTGCCATCTAAAAAGCACATGTGCTTGTGGTCAGGAGATGCCTTCTTTATTTTTAATATCAACACCTGACACTATCTTTTATTTTTTTATTGTTTTTTCATATAATATATATATACAGGGTGCTTCAAAAAAATGTATACACACTTTGAACTTCCATAGAAAATTTATTTCCGTTCTACAAAGTTAAATTTCAGGAAAATAGAAAACTGAAAGTCCAATATAAATGAAACATAAATAACAAATGTTAATACTGTTCAATTTGGTGACCTGCAGCATCAATACAATTCTGAGTACGAGTCACCACAGATTCTGTACATCGTATCAAAACGTCCAATGAGATTTCTCTACACACTGCTTGAATCTCATTCCAAAGAATGTCTAGGTTACGTGGTTTACGTTTGTACACCCCATTTTTTACTGTGCCCCACAAGAAGAAATCCAGTGGTGTAAGGTCTGGAGAGCGTGCTGGATAAAATTTGTCGGGCCAGTGGATAGGACGCAGGGGGCCAATCGAGTTTCCAGCACGCTCTCCAGACCTTTAACCACTGGATTTCTTCTTGTGGGGCACAGTAAAAGATGGGGTGTACAAACGTAAACCACGTAACCTAGACATTCTTTGGAATGAGATTCAAGCAGTGTGTAGAGAAATCTCATTGGACGTTTTGATACGATGTACAGAATCTGTGGTGACTCGTACTCAGAATTGTATTGATGCTGCAGGTCACCAATTTGAACAGTATTAACATTTATTATTTATGTTTCATTTATATTGGACTTTCAGTTTTCTATTTTCCTGAAATTTAACTTTGTAGAACGGTAAATAAATTTTCTATGGAAGTTCAAAGTGTGTATACATTTTTTGAAGCACCCTGTATATATAAATTATACTACATATATTTGTCACAGAAATCATATATTTACAAATTAGTCAATATGTTTGAATGCTACTTTGTTTTCAGCCTCTACCATCCCTCCAGTGGTGAAATGGGAGGTTCCATCTCTACAGGAGGTAAGTGCTTATCTATAATTCATGCTACCTACGGTATTAAAATTGGTACTGTGTGATATTTTTACTAAATTTCCGATAATTGCATTTAATTTGAAGAAATAAGTGCAAAAATAATTAGAGGCTAAAGTTAAAAAGTGGGGTATTATAGCTTTTAAATGTTGAGTTTTTACTGTGAATTTACACTTTTACATTTTATAGATAACTTCCATAATATTTATTTAATATATAAAAATTCAAAATAGCTTCAACTATAACTCCTTTTAAATATCATTCATTTGTTTAACATACTCTTTAATAATGAACCAATCATTCCTAGAATGGTCGAATTATCCTTAGAATTGTATCATGAAGCCTTTAACAAGACAGTTAATTCTGTGAAGGTTATTTTATTTCAAATATTTTGCTTCAAATTATTTTTTTATCAATTCAAACATTATCTTTCATATAATTTTCAAAAATAGCACGTTAATATTTAATCAGTAAACAATTCTTTAGAGACAGACTATACTAAATAAAGAATTAACATTCAATATTGGATATTTAGCTTTACTTGTTCACTAAAAATAAATTATTTTTTATATAAAAATAGACACTTCGGCCAGTTGGAGTTTTTTATTTTCTCAACGTTTCGACAAAAATCTTTTGTCTTCGTCAGGAGAAATAAATAAAATAAACATTTGGCAAGGCGTTAAAAATTGTTATGAGGTTTGCAAGGGCGTTCTCACGTGATTTTTCGAATTTAGTACAACATCTAAAGCGCGAGTCAAAAAACAAATATTAAACTCGTCAAAGACTATGATCTTGGAAATAAAAATATATAATAATAAAATTATAATAAATTAAGTAAAAATAAATAAATAAAGTAATATAATAATAATAATCACAAAGATTATTATATAGATTTATCTAACTATTATGTCCATTTTTATCTAGCTTATTAACTACTTTTTAAATTTAAAAATGAAGCATATTGTTGCGGAATATCTTCAAAAGTATTTATAGTTCTTTTCCCAAATTCTCGTGATACCCATCCCTCTAAAAATAATCTTGCATTATTTTCAGGACATAGGCCAGATTGGAATGATATTGAGATATTTCACAGGAATATAAAATTTAAAAAAAAGATTATTTTTAGAGGGATGGGTATCACGAGAATTTGGGTAAAGAACTATAAATTCTTTTGAAGATATTCCGCAACAATATGCTTCATTTTTAAATTTAAAAAGTAGTTAATAAGCTAGATAAAAATGGACATAATAGATAGAGAAATCTATATAATAATCTTTGTGATTATTATTATATTATATTACTTTATTTATTTATTTTCACTTAATTTATTATAATTTTATTATTATATATTTTTATTTCCAAGATCATAGTCTTTGACGAGTTTAATATTTGTTTTTTGACTCGCGCTTTAGATGTTGTACTAAATTCGAAAAATCACGTGAGAACGCCCTTGCAAACCTCATAACAATTTTTAACGCCTTGCCAAATGTTTATTTTTTATTTCTCCTGACGAAGACAAAATTTTTCGAAACGTTGAGAAAATAAAAAACTCCAACTGGCCGAAGTGTCTATTTTTATATAAATATGAATGCCGGCCAGGCAGCCTCTATCTTTACGATAAAAATAAATTGTTACCATAAATTCCATCTCGGAACTGTTGAATTAACTATTAATTCAATGTTTTTATAATTTATATATTCATTTGTGATTTCAATATCCCCCTAACCTTAAAGAGAATCACTGTACAAGTAAGAAGCCTTTTTGTAGTACAGAGAATTAATCATGTTTCACTATTGAAAACTAAGACCATAAAATGCACCTTATGCAACGGTGAATTTAGTCTCGATTTTCCACACTACATGTTCTACTGTGCGGCAATCGAAGAAGAAAGAGAAATTCTTCGTCAAGAAACCGGCTATAATAGCAATTCGCCTTATGTTTTAATGGCAAAAGTCGTAAAATCCAGACCCTTTGAATTCGCTTTTTATAAATACTGGAAATCAGCTCAATCAAAATATTTAGCACAGACACCGGATCCAACTCGATAATTGGTCGAGGTCAATACCCAATATATGTATATAACTACGATGCTAATTTGTCATTTATTTATTTTGTTCTACATGGAGAATCCTGTATGGCACGTCTGCCCAATAAAGGCTATTGTTGTTGTTGTTCATTTGTGATTTCAAGAATATAATTTTTACTTGAGGAAATGTTCAGTATAAAACTGCTTTTATTCTTTATTTGTATTGAATGAATTTTAATTGCATATATTTTAATGTTTGTGTGCTTAGGGTGCAGAATCTTTTACAAATTGTTACACACTATTATAACTATTATCGAATTATATATTATACTAGCGAATGTTCCCGGATTCGCCCGATTTTTACACGAGTAAAAGTTTGCCTAACAAACATTTGTTAAAACGATTCTAGAAAACACCCAATCCACTTATATAGATTTATAAACGTATATAAATATTGTTACATGCGTTTAAATATATTTTTGTGAAACACATAATTTTTTAAAAACTTTTATTAAATTTTAAATAAGATATTGATATAGGCTTAGCAAAAATACGATGTTTCTTTTTTAAGGATTTCTAGTTGTTTTTGTACTCACGTATGTTGTAGTTACGAGGACATCCCTTTAGATAAAAACAAATATATATTTATTTAAGGAACGACTTGTTCCAATACAAATATTGTTAAAACAAGCTAGCGATAAAACATAACAGAAAGGTTGAAGGTAGAAGTTGGAAGTGACGTCAGCATCGATGATGATAAAAGTCAAAGTTTGCGTAACAGATATTTTCTTTAAATATATATTAATATTGAAATGCCAAGTTTTTTCACAACGTCATTGGAATATTATATTACTAAATCCTCAAAATAATATCAAATTTATTATACTTGGAACACATTTTAGCATTTTTACAATTCATAGATGTAATTTCACCAGATGCCGCGAGAGGCGCTGCTTGTGAGTGAAAGTAGAAAATTTGCAAATAAAATTGCAACGAATATTTATTTCAAATCAAATTAAAACCAGAAGCCTTCCCAGTATAGTAAATAACTTCCTAAAGTTTCACGGCGATTGGATAATCTTACCTTTTAAAAGCATTCATCGTGTGAACAAACTAACACTCATCGTGTAAACAAACTATGTGTAAAATTATCGTCGCGAACAGTGCTGCGCCAAGCGGTAAAAAGCTGGAACTAACGCTTTTTGGTTTTACATTTAAAAAAAGCACATTAACCTTTTTAGTTTTTTTAATAGCCTATATGTTAAACGAAATCTTCAGCTACCTACATGCGAAATTTCATAATGATTGAATCTGTAGATTTTGCGCAACGCGACAACGATTTTGGATTTCATTTTTATAGATATAAAAGAAAGGATAAAGGATATCCAGTACGCGTATTTACATTGTAAATGTAAAAATGCCCAAATATCCTTTCAAGATTCTTATTGAATTATTCAAAATACTTATTTTTGTACATTCATTTTTCCATTTACCGGGGTTTGTTATCTTAACAAACATTTTGATAAAATGTGTATAGTTACATAAGGTTGAGGTATTTAACCTGTGGCTGAACTGTGACAGCTCAGACTCCAAGATTTGAAGGATGATCTGAAGGATAAAGAGCAGCTAATTTGCGCCCTAAAGCACCATGTGAGTGTTTGTTAAATGTTAATTTTCATCAATAGAACTTGATTGTTTTGTTTACAGCTGGCCTTCGCTAATTTCCTCCTGGATCAATTGGTGAGTACATTTTCTTCGTTTTTAGACTTGATTGTAACATGTTGTTTCAATAATATTTAACAGAATATACTTTGTGATAATTGTAAAAACCTGATATCAGCATTTATTATTACAATGCTCATTTTATGTAATTTATTGCTTGGATATTTTATTGATTTTTTTAAACGGTTGCTTTTATTATCTCAATTTGATAAATGATTAAAGGTATCTTCTTACTATCCAATATTCTGGAATAAATACAGAGGGTGTTCACACTTATAGGGGAAACAAGTTTTATTATAAAATATTAAAAATTAACACCATATTTGAAATTTTTCAAATGTTCTATTTGAAAGCCTTTTTGTTTATTTACAGAACAGCACCTGATTTTCCACGATAGCAGACACTTTATGATCATGATCATACTCGAAAGATCCCATTCTTCCTTTACCACTTTCCAGAGACCTTCAATTGTCCTAGGGTGTCTCTTTCCAAGTGCTCTTTTAAGGCATCCAAAAATGCAAAAATCCATCGGGGCTAAATCAGGAGATTTTACAGGGGTTCTGTTTTTTGGAATATTGTTGATTCCTGTTCTTTGCCTTAGATATTCCAAATAAGCTTGGGTTGAAGATGAGGTATGACTTGTGGCGTTATCATGGTGAAACCAGACTTTGTTGCTCTGTTTTCCATAGATAGAGGGAATATAATTTTAAAATATAGGTTCTAAAATGTTGTTTTGATAGTACTCCGAGTTTATTTTGGCATTTCTATCAACTTTTCTTATTTTTAATTTTCCTTCATATGATATACCGCATGCCACCATAAATCCTTTGGGGTAACTTTCGGCACAAAACTTCAACCAATTTGGCCTAGATTTTTCCACCCTTTTTGATAGTATATAGCTCTTTTTCTGTCGCAATCGGTTAAATATGCCCATGCTTCGTCATATGTAACAATAAATTTATTTCAATCAGCAGCCAATAAATTTTCATAAAAATATCTGCTGATAGTGTGTCGCTGACGAATATGGCTCTGAAGCAATTTGTGAACCGCATGTTTTTTTGTAGCTTTTAGGCCTAAATCTTTATTTATTATTTTATTTATTGTTGACACTGATGTTCCTATTAATTTGGCTATATCTCTTGGTGGCATAGGATTTTCTTTTGTAATATATTTTTTCACTTTTTTGACAGTTGCAGGAGTTCTCACAGATATAGGATGATCATCTTTTGTCCATTTCTCCGTAGGTGCTTTGAATAAAAACTTGATATGTTTGTCGTGAATAATATTATAAATACCTTTTTTAGAAATGTTGATATCATCTTGTTTGCATATTTTAATTATGTCCAAATAGGTAAGATTAGCTCTGGAAAGTCCTAAAAATATAACCTCTTATGAAATTATTGTATTTGAAGGACATTTTTATTTTAAATAACAAAAGATATGTATTGCGTGTTAGAATTAGCTTAAGCCTTTTCGAATAGCACGTTGTTGATTTTTAAAATAAAGTAATAGTTCATTTTTTACACCGGGAGCTCGTTTCCTATAAGTGTGAACACCCTCTGTAATATATTACCATTAGTTGATATTTATTCTGACAGATGGCACAAGGCGGTGGCAAATTTCAGTGATGAGCTTAGGAAATGCTTTTTTCTTAGTTCTTTGTGCCTACCTATTTTCCATATTAGGTTGAATTGTATATATTTTATTAATTCTAATATATTGTTACGTGTAAGGCCTCCAAATGATTACAACCTCCGCCAACAGATGGCGCTTTCGCCTGTTTCCCTTCTTTGGCTGATGTGGGAGTCGCCGACTGCTGTGGTCCTGTTTCCTGGGGAGGTTAATTGTAAATACACTTTTATGTTGGCCCCAGGATGTAATATAATGTAAATATCCATTGTTATTTATCTCATTTAAGTGTAATGTTTAGTAGTGGATGACAATAAAGGTCAGTGCTTCAAGTCTCCGTGCCGCCTTCTGTCGTTACTCTCGCCATTGCCATCATCGCCAGGCTGCTGCTACTCTTCTGGTAAGTCTCTCGTGTCCCCCCACCAGTGGTAAGGCCGAGAGATACTGCCAGAGGAAGGGAGTTTCCACTGGAGAGGTGTAACTCAGGACGTCTTTGGGTGGCCTGCAGGGAAGAGCAACGGGAGCCTGAGTGGGTGATCCACGAAGGAGGAAGCGGCGTTGTCGCAAAGAACCGGTAGGGTCCAGACGCGACAATATTTTACTTTTAATAAAGATAACACATAGTTTTCAGGTTTAAATATTAGTCAAATTGTATGTATTGTTTATTAAATACATTTATTTATTATTACTGATAAATATATATTGTCTAAGAGGTTATTGTAGAAATTCATAAAAAAATATTAATTTGGAATATCTATACATTTTCGTTACTAAATCCTGAACTGGTGCAGGCAAAGAAGCGAGCCACTGGAGCGGCCTCTTTCAAAGTTGACAAAGGCAGTCAAACTGAACCTTCCAATCCAGAAGTCAAAATGGATTCAGGCATTTTCAAAAAAGTTAAATCAATTTTTAATAATTTCATGTTTAAAAAGTAAATAAAAGCAATCAGACAGGATTCTGCTCTACAATGGGTGCATGCAGTGCTCACGCCATTTCCTTTTGCTCGGGATTTACGAATTCAAACATGATCTTGTGGCGACTACACTTTGACAAAGCTCCACTACACACAGGGGGCAGTGGACGGCATCGGCAACCGCGAGCGTCAACCTGACTACGCATGCGCGCGGGACGTCATCAGAGACTCTGGCCACTAAGCGGTAAACATCTAGGCTTGCTCCAACGGCCGTTACTTCAACCGTTGCTTCTTTTCTCTTTTTATATTTCTGGCTTTAAATAAATTAATTTTAATTATAATTTTATCAGCAGCCTTTCCACAAGCCACACCAAACACATCACGCAACAACCATCCTACAAAATTGGTGAGCCGACGTGATGCAAAAGTTATTTTAATCACACTTCTATATTTTTTATTATTATTATTCCATCCACGAAACTTTCAACAGCCCCAGAATGCAAGACGCAACTACGGAACAACCGGAAGGGCCAACATCCACGGCACCCTCCCAAATATCAAGATTGGCTTTCCGTGCACCACCATTCTGGCCCAACGACGTTGAACTGTGGATAAGCCAGTTAGAAGCCGCTTTCGGTCTAGCCGAGATCTCCCGCGACGAAACTAAATTCCAAGCAACGGAAACGAGCCTAGACCAGCCAACGCTTACTTACGTCGCGGACATCGTAACGCCCCCCCCCCCCACCTTCTGGTAAATACGATGCGCTGAAAGCATGCCTTCTCCAACGACTCGGTCAATCAAAACACAAACTAAAATCTTACAGGTTCTGGATGGGCGCCCCAAGGGAAGATCTCAACACCACAACCGCTGAGCTGGTCTATGGGAAGCCCCTACCCCTTCCAGGAACATTTTTCGAGGACCCCCCCTCTGCAAGCTCGCCTACCGAACCGTGGCTGGAGGACTTCAAGCGCGCCATGGCATCTCTGAAACCTGCACCAAGCAGGCCGCATGGGAACCGCCACGTTTACGTGCCCAAACCACTCGAGACATGTTCCCATGTCTATCTACGTCGGGACCTGATATTGCCACCGCTAGCTCCCCCATACGACGGTCCATATGAAGTCCTTTTTAGGAAACCCAAAATTTACAAACTGAAAATTAAAAAGAGATCCACGTGGGTGTCAATCGACCGCCTCAAGCCTGTTTTCACATCAGAAGGACCGATGTTTTCCCAAGACCCGAACTTGGCAAGCCGATAAGATTGCATAGGATCGCTGGAAAGATCCTACTGGAGGGGGAGTAGTGTGGCGACTACACCTTGACAAAGCTCCACTACACACAGGGGGCAGTGGACGGCATCAGCAACCGCGAGCGTCAACCTGACTACGCATGCGCGCGGGACGTCATCAGAGACTCTGGCCACTCAGCGGTAAACATCTAGGCTTGCTCCAACGGCCGTTACTTCAACCGTTGCTTCTTTTCTCTTTTTATATTTCTGGCTTTAAATAAATTAATTTTAATTATAATTTTATCAGCAGCCTTTCCACAAGCCACACCAAACACATCACGCAACAACCATCCTACAAAATTGGTGAGCCGGACGTGATGCAAAAGTTATTTTAATCACACTTCTATATTTTTTATTATTATTATTCCATCCACGAAACTTTCAACATCCACGGCACCCTCCCAAATATCAAGATTGGCTTTCCGTGCACCACCATTCTGGCCCAACGACGTTGAACTGTGGATAAGCCAGTTAGAAGCCGCTTTCGGTCTAGCCGAGATCTCCCGCGACGAAACTAAATTCCAAGCAACGGAAACGAGCCTAGACCAGCCAACGCTTACTTACGTCGCGGACATCGTAACGCCCCCCCCCCCACCTTCTGGTAAATACGATGCGCTGAAAGCATGCCTTCTCCAACGACTCGGTCAATCAAAACACAAACTAAAATCTTACAGGTTCTGGATGGGCGCCCCAAGGGAAGATCTCAACACCACAACCGCTGAGCTGGTCTATGGGAAGCCCCTACCCCTTCCAGGAACATTTTTCGAGGACCCCCCCTCTGCAAGCTCGCCTACCGAACCGTGGCTGGAGGACTTCAAGCGCGCCATGGCATCTCTGAAACCTGCACCAAGCAGGCCGCATGGGAACCGCCACGTTTACGTGCCCAAACCACTCGAGACATGTTCCCATGTCTATCTACGTCGGGACCTGATATTGCCACCGCTAGCTCCCCCATACGACGGTCCATATGAAGTCCTTTTTAGGAAACCCAAAATTTACAAACTGAAAATTAAAAAGAGATCCACGTGGGTGTCAATCGACCGCCTCAAGCCTGTTTTCACATCAGAAGGACCGATGTTTTCCCAAGACCCGAACTTGGCAAGCCGATAAGATTGCATAGGATCGCTGGAAAGATCCTACTGGAGGGGGAGTAGTGTGGCGACTACACCTTGACAAAGCTCCACTACACACAGGGGGCAGTGGACGGCATCAGCAACCGCGAGCGTCAACCTGACTACGCATGCGCGCGGGACGTCATCAGAGACTCTGGCCACTCAGCGGTAAACATCTAGGCTTGCTCCAACGGCCGTTACTTCAACCGTTGCTTCTTTTCTCTTTTTATATTTCTGGCTTTAAATAAATTAATTTTAATTATAATTTTATCAGAGAGCAGCCTTTCCACAAGCCACACCAAACACATCACGCAACAACCATCCTACAATCTCAAAAATAATTCCGCAACAATTGAACTTAACTATGCCCATATCAGTACATAAAAATATAATATAATTTTTATAACCAGCTATCCTCGAAAAAGGAGCGTATATTTTGAACACAGTAATAGAAAACTTCCATAATCTTCCAAAATATATCAGTATCTACAGTGTACCTGTGATGATCAACTCATCAAGAAAATATTCTAATTGAATGTGCAGATGAATATCAGGTGTATTTAATATCCAATAGTGTCGCCACTTTTTGTTATTTTTATTTCTCTAATCCCTAAGCATATGTTTTAATAATTCCTAAAATACCCAGTGATTCAGCATATAGCCACAAATGGATACAGCCATATTTTCTATGAATAAAAATATTCATATTAAATATAATTTAAGGTTTTATTTATTAATGAAATTTCAGGTCTCGAAATATACAGAGAATTTTATTGTCATATAAATCACCTAAGAAATTCTAAATTCTCATAATGCCATCATTTCTCTGAATTTAAAAACCGAGTACTGCGCCTACATATAAACACAATCACATAAACACAAACACATACACAACTCATATATACAAACATAAACAATTATATACACCTATCCCCCGATTTACACGGTAGATACGTTCCTGAGAAAAACGTGTAAATCGGGGTATAGGTGTACACAGAAATAAAAATAAAATGCATTGACAGGTTAAAATATGTAGTCAGCACATAAGCTCGGGATTCTTCGTGAGATGTGTACACAGCGCATGTGTTCAATCACAGTAGCATTTAGTATAGTGCGATAAAAACAAAAAAAAAAAAACTTATTTGGAAAACCGTGTAAAAGCGAAAACGTGTAAAACAAGTACCGCGTAAATCGGGGGATAAGTGTATTTATATATACACATTAACACATGCACACATATTCATCTAAACACAGGCACACACATAAACAAATAAACACCCATTATACACATAAGCACATGCACACATATATATATACATATAAACATATAGACACTCATAAATAAACATACAAATAGATGCACACGCCTACACACTCATATTCACACTACTACAAACATACCTAAACACAAACAAAATACACCCATATTCTCTCCTTGCACATTCAAAAATAGCCTACATTTTATCATTTCTTTTTTTCTAAAATTCATGAGCTAAAATTAATTATAGAAGCCTCAAGCATTTTTACACATACAATAAAAAAATCTGCATATTAAGTCAATGTTCATAATAG
Organism: Cordylochernes scorpioides; assembly: GCA_030710605.1. NCBI lineage: Eukaryota > Metazoa > Arthropoda > Arachnida > Pseudoscorpiones > Chernetidae > Cordylochernes > Cordylochernes scorpioides. The sequence continues at coordinate 68,457,426 of CP092874.1, forward strand.
GTCAATTTTATAGTGACTTCATATACAGTTATCAATATGATTTTTGACCCAATATGCCAAAAAATTCATTGATCACTTCCAGTTTATCAAAATCATAGTAGATTATTAACAGGTTATTTTACTTATATATCCTTATTTTTTCCAATATCAGTTTTAAAAAGCCATATTTCCTTCAGACACCTGATATTCATCTGCACATTCAACCATCTTCTCCTAAGATATTCGGCGTCAATATTATCTCAAAACTGTCAACCCTGCTTCATCCCCATTCAAACTCCAAGTTTCAGTTGAGCAGAACTGCCACATCAGTAAATGACGTGAAGAAACTTCGCTGATACCCAGAAACTGACTTGTGATCATTCCGGGAGTATAGATTCTTCTATTTAAAATTGGTCCTAATGACATCTAAAGACCTCGGCTCCATTCTTCATCAAAAACCTGGCTTTAATTGCCACAGAAGAGCCACATCAGTAAATGACGTGAAGAGAAACTTCGCTGATAATTACAAAACTGACTTGTGGCCAATCCTGGAAAAATATTCCTCTTTATATTCTTCTTTGGGCAGAAAATGGTGCTTTGTAAATAAAATATATAATCTTCAGAGCTTCGGGTGTATTAATTTTTAGACAAAAACAATATTATATAGAGATATTCAACAATATTTTTACCATATTAGAAAATTATCGAACATAATTTTTTTCTCTTAACTCCTCATAAGTTCAAAAGTTTGAATTATTAAAATGTCTAGGAACGGAATAACCTGGTTTTGTGCTTTTTCAATGGTAATTATTGAGAGAGGTTAATATTGGACCCATTGAGATCCTGTCGCAATTACAAAAGATGTCATCGACATACAAATGTCAGAATCTTATGTAAGGCTTTATGCTTGTTGTTAATTAGATTGTCAATCCAGATCATTATTAATTCAGCTGCAATGATTGAAAACGAGCTTCCCATTGGGGAACCTCGTATCTTTCGGTAAGTGTGTCTAAAGTATATATTCATCTTTAGACAAATATCAATTAGAATTTCTATTGTGTGTGCAATGGATGAATCTATCTGTACATCAGATATAGGAAGGTATTCACACTGTCTTTGATTAACTGGGGAAGGCTTAAGAAAAACGAAACGACGTCATATGAGCCTTTACGTTGTTGGGATCAGATAATAATTTCCACAAGTGTTCAATAAAATCTTGGGTGTTGTATACCAAATATTGGTGTCTATATTGCTTTAGTAATGGAGAGAAAAGTTTGATAAATATTTGGCTAAGAGGGCTACTAGTGACGTGGTTGACTACAATAGGACGTAGTGGTATATTGGGCTTGTGTACTTTGGACAATATATAAATATCTGCATACGTGGTAAGAATTTATATGAGAAATTTGTAATTCTCAGATGTAATGTTCCGGTTTCTTTTTTGGTCTAAAAGAGATTTTTTAAATGATGCTAAGTTTGTCTGCTTCTGTTATGGGAACAAAGTATAGTTATCAAAGATAATATCCATCATTTTAGGTCTGTATAATGAGATGTCCATGGTGACTGTCTGTGAGCCTTTATCGGATTTAGAGATGACAAGGTCTTTTCGATTCTTCAATCTTTGTATGATGTTTTTTACTTTGCGAGAGCTACGCTGTTGGGGTGTCTGTTTAATGAGTAAGATGGATACTTGACGTTTGATATCACTGTTTGCTTGGTGGCTGAGGTCCTTGATAGAAGCTTCTACATCATGCATCTCTTCATAAATTGCTCTATTTTATAAACAATTTTAAATGGATAACATATGAAATTTGGTATTTCCAGATGAATTGTAAAAATTCAGGATATTTCTTCTTTATAAAATATTTTGTTAATATAAGAATTTCTACAGAGGTTAATATAATCACACTTTTACATTTCACGTAATTTTTCAAGTTCTTGTCATTATTTAGTTTATTGAAATTTCAAATCATAAATCTCCAAACATCTAATCATGGTGATGAGGTTTATTCAGAGAGAAGCGATATCCTGAAAGAAAAAAAAACACGTCATTCTATCATGTGTAGTGTGAAATGGATGTACAGCCATCACAAAGCGAAAGAAGCAGATCATGAAATATATTAAATATACATTGTATGTAAACCTAATTTGAGTTCTTATCATTTTGATACCTGCCCAAAATTCCAACCCCTCCTCTACGTGGTGGGCGGGAGAAGCAACACAAGTAAGGGACTGCCCTGTAGGGTGAAGTACGGTGTCGTGAGCCCCGAGCCGCTACGGTAACCGTGAACAGGGAACTCTGAAATGTGGCTGATTAACGGGGCAATGGCACTCTCCCATTCCATGGAACAACATGGACAAGATACCACCACCATCATTTTGATAATTGGGGTTATCTCGTAAAAACATTTAACTCTTTTTCTAATTCGCATAATATTGTTGCACTGGGCTGCGGTTTGGCAGATTCTTCAGTCTTGAGTCTCTCCTCAGACGTGTCTTGCATCTTTCCAGAACGTGTCTCAACTATCTTACAAGGTTAAACCAGTCAATAATAAGACAACTATAAATTTAGGTAGCACCTAGAATATCTCTTTATTTATCACATCAAAGTTTAAAGCATGTGGAGTAAGTGTATCAAAATACAAATGTTTTATAGTACATAATATTTTATAGTAATAATCTGTTTTATAAAAATAAATAAATGTATATTTAAATTTTAAATATATTAAAAATGATATTATAAATAATTTTAAAAATACGCGCATTAATCATGATGCAACACTTCCCCCTCTCCAGAGGTCGTCACGTCCTCGTGAGTGACCTCATCAATTCTTTCAAAATAGGGTTTGAGTCTTGAGACATGGACAATCAATGGGTCTTGGCCAGGATTATCTTTCGGCTCAATTAAGTAATTTAAGTTGGACAGCTTCTTTAAAATTCGATATGGGCCAAAATATTTTCTCAATAGTTTTTCACATTTTCCGATTTTCCTGACTGGTGTCCAAACTGCCACTAAATGTCCTGGTTCATAGATTCTCTCTTTTTTTTCATAGTTTCTTTTCATTTTTTCCTGAGTCTTCTCTGTGTTGTTAATGACAACCTGTCTCGTCCTTGCTATTTTATCTAAGTAGTTTTCTATATATTCGTCGTAATCGTCCATGTTACTGTCCGTTGGGATATTCTCGTCGTCTAAGAGGGACATGGGTTCCCTCCCAAACAACAGGAAAAATGGAGAGTAGCCCGTGGTCTCTTGAATTGTGGTATTATACGCGTGGGTGATAAAAGGAAGGATTTCGTCCCAGTTCTTCTGATCCGTATTCACATACATGCTGATCATATTGATTGAAGTTCTATTTAGCCGTTACGTTAGTCCGTTAGTCTGGGGGTGGTAGCTCGTTGTGAAGCAATGTTTAACTTTGCACATTTTCATAACCTCCTTCATCAAATTGCTAGTGAATTGTGAACCTCTGTCGCTGATAAGAAATCTTGGAGCCCCGTGACGTAAAAATATATGTTCGATTAAGAATGTAGAGACTTCTTTCACTGTCGCTTCTGGTACTGCCTTTGTTTCAGCATACTTGGTATAATAATCCGTCAACACAATTATCCATTTCCTTCTTCTTTTCGTTGATGGCAAGGGGCCAACAAAGTCAATTCCGATTCTTTCAAAAGGGTAGTTAGCTGGGGGAATAGGTTGTAGAAGTCCAGATGGCAACTGATTTGAACCTTTCCGACTTTGGCAAAGGTGGCACGTCTTTACAAATTCGGAAACATCTTTCAGCATGGAAGGCCAATAGTATTTATTCTTCAATCGGTATGTGGTTCTGGCGACGCCCAGATGGCCATTCAGCATATGGTTGTGGTATTCACTCATGATTTCTTTCCTTCTCTTCTTTGGCACTACCAGCAACCATTCTCTACCTTCAGGATTTGGATTTTTCTTGTAGAGACACCCATTTTCTTCTTTAAAGTTCTGTGTAATTGAACGCTTGTTTCCACTAAGGTTCTCCTTAATATTCTCAATAAAATCATCCTTTTCGTCTATTATTTGATTCTAAAATAGTCTTTCATAATTCTCGTCCCATTCGTTTTCTGGTAAGGGTCCTCTAGATAGACCATCAGCGTCCAGATGTTTTTTTTTCCCGATTTGTGAATAATTTCGAAATTATATTCCTGAATCTTCAGTTCCCATCGTGCTAATCGACCGGTCGGATCTTTTAAATTCTTAAGCCAGCATAGTGCGTGATGATCAGTGACGATTTTAAAGTGCCTTCCATATAAATAGGGCCGTAATTTTGATATCGACCACACTACAGCTAAACATTCCTTTTCGGTGGTTGAATAATTTTGCTCAGGTTTACTTAGGGTTCGCTTCAAATATGATATTACCTTCTCTTCGCCACCGATATTTTGAATTAGTGTTGCGCCTAAGCCGATGTTAGAGGCATCTGTGTGAATGCAGGTGGCTGCATTTGGATCAAAGTGACCTAAAATTGGCGGATTCATAAGAGCTTTTTTAAGGTTTTGGAACGCTTCTTCCTGTTTTCCTGTCCAGATAAATTGCACATTTTTTCTGATGAGACTGGTCAATGGGTCAGCGATTAATGAGAAATCTTTAATAAATTTTCTATAATATGAGCACATTCCTAGGAATGATTGCACTTCTTTGGCCTTCTTGGGCTGAGGAAAATCTCTAACGGCTTTGATATTATATTCGGCAGGTTTTATACCCTCTTGGTTGGTTATATGTCCAAGGATCTCAAGTTCCTCGAAAGTAAATCTGCATTTCTTGGCGATCAGTTTTAAATTAGATTCGCTGAAGCATCTGAGGACAGCTTCAAGTCTTTTAATGTGGGTTGGAAAGTCCGAGCTGTATATAATCACATCGTCCAGGTAGCAAAGGCAAATCTGCCATCTCAGATTTCCGAGGACATTGTCCATATTCCTCTCAAAAGTAGCAGGGGCGTTGCATAGACCGAAGGGCATTACGTTGAATTCATATAACCCATGTGCAGTAGTGAAAGCCGTCTTCTCTTTGTCTCTCTCTTCAATTTCGACTTGCCAATATCCCGATTTGAGATCTATTGCTGAGAAGTACTTGGATCCTTGGAGAGTATCCATTACATCATCAATTCTTGGGATTGGATAAACATCCTTCACTGTTACTTCATTTAATTTCCTGTAGTCCACACAAAATCTGTATTTGCCATCTCGTTTTTTTACCAATATAACGGGAAAGGACCAGGGACTTGAAGATTGTCTAATTATTCCTTCTTCGAGCATCTCGTCTATTTGATCCTTTATGATGGTTCGTTCCTTAGCGCTTACCCGGTAAGGCTTGTGCTTTATCGGTTTTGCGTCTTCTGTATGAATCTGATGTTTTGCCAAATTGGTCCTACCTAACCTCGATGAGAACAAATCAGTATACTTGGCCAAAATTTGTTTTAACCTCTCTTGTTCTTTAAATGATAAATTTTTGTTTATTTGAAATTGTATTTCGTCATTTTCATTCTGCTTCTCTTTATTCTCTATAAAATTTACCCCTGCAGGAAGACTTCCATAAGCCAATGTTTGGTCTTTCATGATTTTTAAAGGTCGAGGATAAGGGTTCGTTATCCAGATATGGGTTTTCTTATCCGTGACAGCAAGCAAACTTCTTGCCAATCAAAGACCATTTGTTTGAGTCATTCTGTTGTTCTCTTCGATGACATATTCGCCATCCTCTGGTTCTATTGAGGCCCTAATCAATTTAATAGATAGTTTAGGTATAACGGTATCTGCAGTGCTCTTTATTTTTTTAGATCATAATTGCTTACGTCATGATTACTCATCAAATTATATTTTATTGTTTCTCGTTCACAATCAATTTTAGCATTCATTTTTTTAAGGAAATCTCGTCCAAGAATAAGAGTTCGTAGATGCGCGTCCATTACTACAAATTCGTGGGATAATTCAGTGTCATCAATTTTTAAATCTAAAATAATGCTACCTACCATATCTAATTTTTTCCCATCGGGTCCTGAACACGTTTTAGTGAGACTATTTATTTCACGGCCAGCAAAAAGTGCTGTTCTTAGGTCGACCACTGAAAGATCGGCGCCTGTATCAATCAAAGCTTCGCATAACCCTATCTTGTCCACATTTTAATTTTAATTTTGTACCTAGGGTCCAACTTTCTAATTCCATTTATGGTCGACTTGCTTTGATTGAAGGAATCAGGCGCGACACTTAGTTTAAATCTTCCAACACGGAATATCTATTCTGTGTAGGAATATTCGTTCGTGTGTCATTACAAACATCCGCATATAGGCGAGGCCGTGTATGATCTTTCCTTTCGTCCATTTGAAGATTTTTTTGGCTCTTGTCTTGGGAAACTGAGGGGTCCTCTTCGACGATCCTCACAAACTTGACTCTGCAATACCGCGCTACATGTCCTGGCTTGTTACACTTGAAACATATTGGTCTCCCGTCTTCTGTCCTATTCCTGTTTGAATCTGGACTCTTATTGTATGTTTTCCTTGGGTAAACCGGTTTTGGCTCAGGAATGGGTGTGTAAAATCGTCTAGGGGCAGATACCTGGGGCAGCGGCTTGTTCTGGTAGTACCTCGGAGCGGGGGCCTGGGGCTTGGGGGTGTTCTGGTAGTACCTCGGAGCTGGGGCTGGGGCTTGGAGGTGTTCTGGTCTGGTCTTCTGAACGACGGAGCGTTCTTCCATTGCTCTTGATGATGGGAACGAGGAGAGCGTGGTCCATTATATAGAGCCTTTGATTTTTCTATACGTTCTTGATAATTATTTTCAAACAAATCCATCTTTTTACACAATCTTAGGAGTTCGTTGGTATTCTTAGGAGGGTTTAAGTAGAGGGCAAAAGAGTATTCTTTCTTTAACCCTCCAATAACCCAATTTATTTTATTCTCTTCTTCCATTTGGGGTTCGACCTTGTTGCACAGAACCAGGATATCCTCTGCAAACCTGATTGCAGGTTCATTCCACTGCTGCATTCTGTTCAGCCTCATCTTCAATTCTTCTTTGTTGGCGTCTGAGCCAAAATCCTGAATTAGGCGGCTCTTGAAATGTTCCCAGCTGGTAAAACTTATCGTGTGTAGGTCCAGCCAGGTTTTGGCGCTACCAATCATGTTCATGGCTGCATAGCGAGAAATAATATATTCTGCCCAGTGGTACAGGAAGCCAATTTCTTCAAGGGACTCAATCCATGGGCGAGGGTCTTCTGTTCCATCATACTTGGGGATGTCGATGTTGGGATTCAGGACAACTGGGTCGGCACTTGCATCTCCACCAATTGTTGCACTGGGCTGCGGTTTGGCAGATTCTTCAGTCTTGAGTCTCTCCTCAGACGTGTCTTGCATCTTTCCAGAACGTGTCTCAACCATCTTACAAGGTTAAACCAGTCAATAATAAGACAACTATAAATTTAGGTAGCACCTAGAATATCTCTTTATTTATCACATCAAAGTTTAAAGCATGTGGAGTATTTAGTGTATCAAAATACAAATGTTTTATAGTACATAATATTTTAATAATCTGTTTTATAAAAATAAATAAATGTATAATTTAAATTTTAAATATATTAAAAATAATATTATAAATAATTTTAAAAATACGCGCATTAATCATGATGCAACACTATCAGTTTTTTTTATCATCAACCTATTAAAATTTAGTTGTATTATAAAAAGTTGTGATATTTTATAGACATATGCGAATTTGATGTTTATTTAGATTTAACATTTATATCGCTTAATGTTACTAAAATAAGTCCTTTTTTCGAAAGGCTTCTTACAACATTAAATATTGGAAACTGGCAAAAAAATGTTCAGAGAATAATTTTCGTTGTTTTACGAGTAACACTTATTCTTGAAGTTTTCTTTTTTAATTTTGCCTTTATATTTAATTTTTGTTTCCAATTTATAATTCAATTTGAATATTAAAAAGTTTATAAATTATGCAGAGATATTTTTGAAGTTCGTATACACATTTTTTCACAAAATCACAACAAGGTCACTTGAAATCAAACTCAATTTATTGCAAGAATTTTTTCGGGATTCTGATTAAATACCCGTTTCCATGACTCTTACAAATATTCAGAATAAAAAATACTTGTAGCTTCAAACCTTTCACCTCAAATAGTTACCTATTAAAAAAAGTCTTACTAGCCAAAATATAATGTGTTTTTCCGGACCATTTCATAATATCTGCAAGAAGATGCCCAAACTCAAAATATAAAGAAGATAAAAATTCCAAAAATATTTTCCCGAAAAAAAGTCAAAGGTCTGTGGAACTTCATTTAGATTGATCATGTTGAAATTCACAATTATCTGTCCTTTATATATATGGTAATTTAAACCAACAACCCCATATTGTATATAAATTATAACAAGATTTTAATGTTGTATAGTAGAAACACATCTGTAAAGGGTTATATGCATGATTGACATGTGTCAATACATCATCATATGTAATGTAATTTGTACAAACTGAGGATAATAAATAAAACTCTGTAATAGATTAAGAGTTGAGCTAGAGAGATAGAAGTCAAACACGTCTAAATTCGAGATAGATGGAATCCACAAAGCAACATCTGAAGATAGATTGGAAGCTGTCAGGACGGCGCCAGTAGAATGTCACCAGACGACCCACACTCTTCACATCTGATGACATGCAAAACCCCATTTCTCAGAAACGGTATATAAAGCCCCCGTCCTAGCTAAAAATAGAGTTAGTTCAGCATCTGCGCGAGCCCACGTCGGTTGTACCTCAGGTCCATCTCATCCATCATGTAGACCAGTAAGAAAATTCTATCTCTCCATCTTTCGCTCCTAGCTCAACTTTTATCTGTTCACGGAACTTTCTTAGTGCAACTGTGTCTTCGTGTTTTGTGTATGGACATTCCCAAGTTTTCCACTCTGCCTCGACCACGACTGCCTGTACTTTGTGAGAACTTTTAAAGGTCTTCCAAGGTGCAGAGAGGTACTGGAAAACTCCCCATCCTGACTGTTCCTCTCGGTCAACACAATATAGCGAGAGTAGACAGGGACTCACACCACAGTTTAAGTCGACTGGATACCTCATCACATTTCTAGTCGACAGGATTCTACAAGAGTCAACAGCAACTCAACTCACTACATATATGTAATATCTTTGCAAATGATCCTTTCGACGTATGGATAAACTGGCAGTCGTGTACGTGAGGCGAGTGTTGATGTTCTTCCTACACGCAGACAACAAGAAGCAGAGGCAGGGCTAGATGTTAGCACCGAGAGTGATCGGGGACAGCCTACGAGACAGAGGTAGAGGCCATGATACAAACTTGGATGCTTATCACCCAGACATGGAGGGAGAGCGAGAGGTACAGAAGCGGTCTGCCGATTAACACCCTGTAGAAAAACTGCCGACCCCCTGCTCAAACCTGTTCTGTTTACTGGGGTCGTCTATATAAAGCTCCTGAAGGGGTCCCCATCTGGGTTGGGCGTTGGCTTTTTCCTCCCCTATGGCCCGCAGCTGACCGCTCTTTGGATATTTATTTTGACGTCACCATTTTTAGTTTAAATACAAAAAGGGTTTAAATACAAATAGTTTATATACAAAATATGGGGTGGTAGTAAATAGAAACAGTGTAAATTTTATTAGAAGGGAAGGATCTTGTAAGGTATCGACTCTAACTCATTGGAAGATGGATGATATATACAAAAAGTATAAATTTAGATATCATTTTTTCCCTCCCCATCGAATATAAGCAAAAATATTTTTAAACTTAATTCTATTGACGTTATGTGGCGCTGAGTTTGTTGTTGACAAACTTTAAAAGGTTATAAAACCTTGATAAAGGATGGCGTTCAGCCAACTGGAATATTGATAAAATAAATGATATTTTGATCCAATATATGCCTTATTATTTAACGATATATCCTTATATCCTTCCTTATATCTATAAAAATGAAATCCAAAATCGATGTTTGTTATCGCGTTGCGCAAAATCTACAGAATCAATCATTATGAAATTTCGCATGTAGGTAGCTGAAGATTTCATTTAACATATAGGCTATTCAAAAAAACTAAAAAGGTTAATGTGCTTTTTAAAAAAAATATAAAACCAAAAAGCGTTAGTTCCAGTCTTTTACCGCTTGGGCGCAGCACTGGTCGCGACGATAAATGAATTTGATTGGTTAATAATTTACACGTGGTTTGTTTACATGATGAATGTTAGTTTGTTTACACGATGAAAGTTTTTAAAAGGTAAGATTATCCAATCGCCGTGAAACTTTAGGAAGTTATTTAATATACTACTGGGAAGGTTTCTGGCTTGAATTTGGTTTGAAATAAATATTCTTTGCAATTTTATTTGCAAATTTTCTACTTTCACTCGCAAGCAGCGCCTCTCGCGGCTTCTGGTGAAATTATATTTATAAATTGTAACAATGCTTAAAATGTGTTCCAAGTATAATAAATTTAATTTGAGAATTTAGTAATATAATATTCCAATGACGTAAAAAACTAGGCATTTTAATTAATATATACAGTTATCAGCGTCATGCACAATTCTGTCACGTTAAGTCACGTGTCAAGTTACGGTAAGTAAAAATTTAAAAATTGAAAAAAGATGCCGAAGCCCGGGATCGAACCAGGAACCTTTAGTCTAACGCTCTCCCAACTGAGCTATTTCGGCTTATTTTATTATTTCTATAGAAACTTCTATCTTCATAATTATGTATATTTTCAAAAAGTCAATTCACACCTCTTCGCTGGAGACCATGGGAATACTGACTAATTCATTATGCTAACATAATTTGAAATACAAGTATCAGAGTATCAACAATTCTTTCATCGTTTGCTTTTGTGAATGGAATAAATACCCAAATAGGGCCATTTCTTATAAGCATCGGTGGTTCAGTGGTAGAATGCTCGCCTGCCACGCGGGCAGCCCGGGTTCGATTCCCGGCCGATGCATTTTTTTTTCAATATTTAAAACTCATTTATATTATTATCCCTATATATATAAAAGTCAGCGTATGTATGTATGTATGTTTGTCAACTATACACGTCCACAATACGTAACTAATCTCTGACTGAAATTTCAACAGTATATAAAGTAGAATCTGGAAAAACTCTTAGTGAAAATTTCAGGTCTCTATCCCGAATATCCGTAGTGTTATTTGCAAATTTGCTCTTTCGCTCGCGCCTCTAGCGGTGAAAATGGGGGGTAATACCAGCTGACCTAATGTACATGTTAAGTTTAGAGCGGGACGTTTCACAAGAGTGACATCCACGGCTCCAATTTATAATTGTAACGAATAGTATTTGAATAAAAACATTTAATCAGGTAAAACCTGGGCGTTGCCCGGGTCATTTGGTTAGTATTAATATATATGAAAAAATAGCACAAATATAACATTGTACTGGGATAAGGTGCATAAATTAAGAAAAAGGCATCTCCTTATCGTGCAACTGAAAGTTTCTTATGGCTGGCGCCATCTATCGGAATAAATATCAACTATTCTCGTTGATTTTTAATTATTCCAGAATTGGCCAAATACCCATTCTTGATTAATCAAGAAAAGCTAACCACGGACGCGTATTTGGCCAATTCTGGAATAATTAAAAATCAACGAGAATAGTTGATATTTATTCCGATAGATGGCGCCAGCCATCAGCAACTTTCAGTTGCACGATAAGGAGATGCCTTTTTCTAAATTAATATATATTTAAAGAAAATATTGTAACGTTTTTGTGTTAAATGTTTAAATGTAATGTTAAAATATATTTTTACATTGTAAATTTAATTTGTTGTTGTTTTATAATAATGAAGATGAAAATTACATTGTTGTTGTTGTTTTTTTATCGTTTGTTTATATAAAAAAATTACATTGTATGTGATGATGAAAACAAAATGAATTTTTAAATCCTTCCGTTCCTTTCCTTTCCTTTATATTTATAAAAATGGAATCCAAAATCGATGTTTGTTATCGCGTTGCGCAAAATCTACAGAATCAATCATTATGAAATTTCGCATGTAGGTAGCTGAAGATTTCGTTTAACATATAGGCTATTCAAAAACCTAATAAGGTTAATGTCCTTTTTTTAAAATGTAAAACCAAAAAGCGTTAGTTCCAGCCTTTTACCGCTTGGCCTCAGCACTGGTCGCGACAATAAATTAATTTTATTGGTTAATAATTCTACATGTAGTTTGTTTACAGGATGAATGTATTCAAAAGGTAAGATTATCCAATCGCCGTTAAACTTTAGGAAGTTATTTAATATACTACTGGGAAAGTTTCTGTTTGAATTGATTTGAAATAAATATTCGTTGCAATTTTATTTGTAAATTTTCTTTTTCACTCACAAGCAGCGCCTCTCCCGATGTCTGTTGAAATTACATTTATAAATTGTAAAAATACTAAAATGCGTGTTCCAAGTATACTAAATTTAATTTGAGAATTTAGTAATATTCCAATGACGTTGTAAAAAAAACTTGGCATTTCAATATTAATATACATCTATCCCCCGATTTAGACGGTACTTGTTTTTACACGTTTTCGCTTTTACACGGCTTTTCAAATAAGTTTTTTTTTTGTTTTTATCGCGGGAAAAAATGCGGGAAATTTTGGAGGGAAATGATGGCAATTTACCAAATAGGTTTAATTAATATAAAAAAAATAAAACATTTTAATTTGAATAAAAATTATAATATAAAATATTTTTAAAAAATAAAAGTTTTTAATCTTCCCTCCAAAATTCCCCGCATTTTTCCCTCTGAATTTTACTTTAATCACAGCCAAATTAACATAAATTAAAAAAAATATATATAGGCTTATAATGAAGAAAGAAGTTAAAAGAAAAGTTATTTCTTTAGAAACTAAAATCGAAATTTTGGATCGCTTATGAAAGGTAGATAGAGTAGTAGATGTTGCAAAATCATATAGCATGAACGAAGCTACAATAAGAACTATTAGAACAAATGAAAACACAATTATAAAGAGTGCTGCAGCTGGCAATACAACGAGTATGGGCACAACATCATACACCAGGAATATCGCAATGGAAAAAATGGAGCAAGCGTTAATGCTTTGGATAGAAGATCAAACACAAAAAAGAGTACCCATTGATACGGGCGCTATAACAAATAAAGCATTACGAATTTACGAAAAAATTGTAGAACAATTGCCATCTTCTTCTTCAACTGAAAAGAAGCCAATTTTTTTGGCAAGTCATGGCTGGTTTGAAAGATTTAAAATAAGACATTATTTACACAGAGAGCTTAAAATTAAAAGGTGAACTGGCTTCTGGCGACGTAGATGCAGCCCAAGAATATCCAGCAAATTTTGCAGAAATTATTAACGACAATTCATACACCCCTGATCAGGTTTTCAATGCTGATGAGTCAGGGTTATTCTGGAAAAAAATGCCTGAAAGGACTTGTGTCTCAAATTTTATAAATCGGCTAGTGGTCATAAAGCAGCAAAAGATCGCATAACAATTATTTTCTGTAGCAATGCTTCAGGAGATTATATTATGAAACCATTAGTGATTAACAAATCAAAAATGCCCCGTGCCTTTAAAGGAGTAAACATCAATAATCATCCCGTTTATTGGAGGGCTAATAAGAAAGCGTGGGTTACTGCTGCAATGTTTACTGAATGGTTACATGAATGTTTTATCCCAGATGCCAAAAAATACAACTTCATTATTACAACCATTGGACCAAGGCATAATTTCTAATTTTAAAGCTTTGTACATAAAACGAGCCTTTACATATATTTTGGAACAAATGAAGAACAATGAATCTTTAACAGTTATTAGTGCTTGGGAAAATTTTACAATGTTAGACTGTGTGAAGCATATCGCCTTATCATACACTGCGATTAAGCAAACAACGCTCAATAGCTGTTGGAAAAAATTGTGGCCAAATGTAGTCAAAAATGAACATTCCATTTCAACGTTAAATGACTATTCGCAGATAGTACAGATGGCGCATTCATTGGGCGGTGAAGGTTTTGATGATTTTACTGATGGTGATATCGCAGAGTTAATGGCTGATAAAGAACTAAGTGAGGATGATTTAGTTAACTTAGTTTGTGAAAGTGAGTCTGACAAATCTGATGAAGAGGAATTAGTACCAGTAACATTCACTGCTAAAGTCATCCGCGAAGGACTCGCATTGGGAAGAAAGCTGGGTAATCATTTTATGCAAAATGACACAAACGTTGAAAGGGCTTCACGATTTCAACCTGACATAAATATCTGCTTGGCTCAATATGAAGAAGTTTACAAAGATCTTACAAAAAATTCGAAGCAATTGTTAATAACCGATTTTATTACCATCTCTCATAATGTAAATATTTCTGCTTCAAACATCGAATCGGCACAAATAACTTCGAGTGATGAAAGTGAATTTGAACCTTCGATTCCGAAAAAAGAATGAGAGTAATTTCTGACAGCGATGAAGGATAATAAAACACCTTTGGTTTTATTTTTTGTTCTTCTGTTTATGTATGTATTGTAATTATATAAAAAAACAGTGTTTCCGTATATATTACATACAAGGTGTGTTCAAAATGTATCGCGACTTGTGTGCATCATCTGTCCACAGAACATTCGACAGCCAGTTTTCATCAATATCAATTTGCCGGAAAACCCATTCAGCGAATTCTTGACGCTTCTCAAAATCTCTGACTTTCAACTCGTGAAAACTTTGAATTTTGTTTGGGTATTTTTTAGGAAAAAGTCTAAATGTGTGTTCTCTTCAAACTGTTCCATACGAAATTCCCGTTTGTTGAGAAACTTGTCGAGCACTTACTTCTCCATACGTGGATAACGTTTCAATAGCTTCAACATTCTGCAAAACCGTAACAGCCACTGACTTGCATGTCGATGGTCTTCCACTCCGAGGTTTTTTCCAGAAATTCAGTTTCCTCAAAAATTCTAATCATTCGCCTTAGAGAGTAGCAACTCATGGGTCCTTTACCGCTTCGAATATCTTTAAAGGAACGAAACGCTCGTAAAGCTTCAGTGGCAGATTCTGAATAGCAATAAAAAATTCACCAAGAGTGCTTTATTCTGTAGTAACGGCATTCCAGGGGGGGTGGGGGAGGGAAGTCCGACCACACCTCCTTGCGGTTCCCCCTGAACCCTTGGAATATTTGACCAAATTCTGGTTTGTTTCCAAGGTGACTAACGTGGCAACGGCACCCGTTCCAATGAAGAGCAAAACCGATATCTTCAGTAATGCTACCGCGTCCGGGGTGATCGCCGCGTCAGGAGCTACAGCCCGGGCTCCTGATGAGAAATTTACTACGAGGACACAATTAAATTTATTACAGCTCAATAAAAGGCACCCAGAGGAAAACTGAAGAGCTGACTTGTCTTCTCCGCGACAACAATGTACATATTGCTTGTCTTCAGGAGACAAAATTGAATCAGAATCTGAGATAAATATCAAAGGTTATACAACACTAAGAAAGGTAGACCGGGAAAATTTGGAGGAAGACTTGCCGTTTTGATTAAAACTCTAGAAATCAAATTTAATGAAATCGCCTCTAATAAGAGTAAGCCTACAGAAAGGACGACAGAAGCTCACGCAATACGAGGTGTGTTCAAAAGTATCGCGACTTTAGTGTTTTTTCGAAAATTATTTATTTATTCATTAATACCTATTTTGTCCCCTTCAAAGTAATCTCCATGAGATATTATACTTGTGCCAACGGTTTTTCCAATCTTCGAAGCACTTCAAAAAATCATTTTTTTATATCTTTTTCAGCTCCTCCTTCGATTCCGTCTTTATCTCGTCAAGCGTAGCGTAACGTCGTCCTTTCATGGGCCTCTTCAGTTTAGGGAACAAGAAAAAGTCACAGGGGGCCAGATCTGGGGAATACGGTGGCTGCGGCATCATTAGTGTGTTGTTTTGGCCAAAAAGTCGCGCACAAGCAACGATGTGTGAGCAGGGGCGTTATCGTGGTGCAAAAGCCAATTTTTGTTCTTCCACAAATCCGGGCGTTTCTGGCGGATTGCATCGCGCAAATTGCGCATAACTTGCAGGTAATATTCCTTATTGACCGTTCTACCCTGTTGCAAGAACTCATGATGCACCAAGCCCCAGCAATCGAAGAAAACTGTCAGCAAAACTTTCACATTCGACCGAACTTGGCCGCTTTTTTCGGTCTTGGTTCGTGCGGCAGCTTCCATTGAGATGATTGAGCTTTGGTTTCCACGTCATAACCATAAACCCACGCTTCGTCACCAGTTATGACCCTCTGGAGCAAATTTGGGTCGTCGCGGACAGAGTCCAACATCTCATTAGCAATGTTCATGCAATGCTGTTTTTGGTCGCAATTGAGCAATTTTGGTACGAATTTCGCGGCGACCCGTCATGCCCAAATCATTGATAAAAATCGAATGGCACGAGCCAATCGATATGTTTAGGTCTTCAGCAACTTCTCTAACGGTGATTCGACGATTGGCCAATATCATTTTCTCCACTTCATTAATTTTTCGTCTGTTGTTGAAGTGCTCAGGCGTCCGGCACGCTCTTCGTCGTTCACATCTTCTCGGCCTTCTGAGAACATTTTGTACCACCGATAAACGTTGCTTCGGTCCAAGGTAGCTTCTCTGTATGCCACAGTCAACATTCGGAATGCATCCGCGCACTTAATTTCGTTTTTCACACAAAATTTGATACAGGTTCTTTGATCCATTTTTTAATAGGTAAAAATCTAAGACGATCCAAAACACCTGCAAACAAAGCAGCTGTCAACAATTAAGTGAACATTCAAAATGGCCGAGCTTGTCGGCATAAGTGAGAGACATGAGTACCAACATAAAGCCACAAAAAGTCGAAATTCGAATATACGTAACCCGCGAAAATTCAAAGGTCGCGATACTTTTTGAACCTCTCGTATATGTGCAAAAACAATAGAAAAAATAAATAAAAAGGTCGGGTTTTGATATTAAAAACAAAAAAAAAGCATATCCTGATCACGAAGCACATGTGCTTTTCAGATGGCAGAGCGCCATCTAGTGGAACAGTAATCAACTAAACGTTGATTTAGCCTGTTCCCTGATATTTCTAAAAAACACATGTGCTCGTGGTAGGATATGCCTTCTTTGTTTTTAATAAGACTATATTTATTAATGTGTGTGTGTATATGAATTCAGGTGAGAAAAAGTGACGAGTGACGAATTAAGATTGTTTTCATATTTATATATTATAAGATAGACATAGTAATATGCAAACAAATTTGTGTGATGATCCATAACTTTGAAATAAAATGTTATTTTATAGTCAATATTTTAGTCATGTTGAGATGTGAACAATTCTTGAGGCGTCAACAGCATCTACGATCAGTGCTGGGGCTTTCTGCTGTTTTATAATTGGTTAAAGTTCCCATGTTATAGGTGCAATGAGTCTCTCACAATGAATTTTCAACGTTTTAAATGATTTTTTGCGATAAATAAAAGCATATGCGCCCATGTTTTGTTTTATACTCTGTATTCAGATTAATTGGAATAGAGTGAGACTTAGGGACTGCTTTCCTTGCTGAGAAATAACTGAAGGTGGACGCATTGCTACAGCTCACATAAAGCCGGGATAGCTTCCAGAAAATCTTGAAAGTTTCTTAAGAACTTTCTCGCGATTGGAAACGGAAAAAAAACGCTATATATAAACTTTGAGAAAACAATATGAAAAAAATAAAATAAAAAGGTCAGGTCTTGATATTAAAAATAATGCTTTGCCGGCCCCAAGCCCAATGAAAAAGGAGGAGGGGGAGCAGTAACAAGCTCGCTAAAAAAACCTGGGTTCAGCTGGCCCGGCTGATAGTACCCTGTAAGGACTCCTAATCCATGGATACAGGATGAGCAGCGTTTTTACTTCATGTTAGGAGCGGCTGCACATGGCGTCTGTTTCTCATGTCAAATGCGGCCATTTCTTTTGGAGCTAAGTCGGCCTGCCACTGAGTAGTGCTCTCAGTCTTAATGACATTAAGGGTCACAAATTAATACCTAATATGATTGAGTGAGATATCCTGACCAAAAGCACATGTGCTTTTTAGATGGCAGAGCACCATCTAGTGGAGCAAAAATAAACTAAACGTTTAATCAACTTGCTCCATGATATTTGGCCAACCCAATTTCTTGATAAATCAAGAAAAGCCATCTACGAACGCGTTTCACGCTGTTGGCGCTCGTCAGCGTGGAGCAGGCTATTCCACTGAGACCAAAAAGGGTTTTGGTCCCAGAGGCTTTTGAAAAACCAAGAAAAGGCCAAACTTGCTATTTACGCTTAACACATGAGAAAAAATAGAAAAAAATAAAATCTATAAAGCACATGTGCTTTTGGTCAGGATATGCCTTCATTATTTTAAATATATAACTTTGTTATCATGGTGAGTAGTTAGGACTAACTTCTCTGTTAGTACATCACATGTCTGAACCTATATAAATATATTTCGACTTTTACACTTAGAAGTGTGCCAGAGTCTTGTTTAGTTATGTTGCAAGAATTAGAGACCTTTGAAGTAGGTGCCGAAGGGCCTAATGCTGCAGCCGATAGCGGGGCTGGCATTCGAAAATGGACAGTTTATACCACACTACCAATACCCATATAAGTTTAAAAAGTTAATAAATATTGTATGACATAATATATATAAAGTAGATTTGTAATAAATGTTTTAGAGAGTTTAAATATCAAAATAAATATGGTTATATATGTCGTATCATATTTTGCTGTGTATATACAATGATGTACATAGAAATGTTCTATATAGATAACTGAGAAACACCAAGCCTGATGTAATATCAAGATGGCGTCAATAAAATCTACCACCAGAAAAGAAGAGCGCGGCACCAGTAAGGTCGAATAACAGACCATTGACATTGTCCAAAAAGCTAAGAGGACATGAATATCGAACAGACCAGTCCTTGATTGGACACGGACACCCAAAAAGGTCCGTCCTCTCTGATGTCATCGTTAGCATATAAGCTGGGTTCATTCTGAGCCCACATGAGGAGCACAGTATAGACAACAGCCAGGTCGCCATGCAGCCAGATTGACCAGAGCGATCCTAAGACTCCCATAGTCCACGTTACTTTTAGGGTGCTTCTCCCTCTAAACCGCCATGTTCTACGCGTGTGGTCTTCATTTATCTTCAGGCTAGTGCGCTCCTAACTCTGGCCCACTCTGCATGTTGGATGAGGAGCCAGCTGTGACGCATGTCGACTTCACGCATTGCAAAAAAAGACGTCAAAACTAGACTCCATATATTGACCGTTTGCGCAAACTGGCGATCCGGGTCGGTAACCAATCCACAACACCAGCTTTGGCAAACTGAGAAGCGTCCAAATAAAGACCATGGTTTCGGGCTAATGGCCCTCGTCATCCTAGAGCGGACTTCATTCTAATGGTATCTTCACAATCCGCCAAAGAGGTGTTTAGCTGGCAAAGTGGCTGGGCCAAATCTATGGCTAAAATATAGATGGAAATTGTCGGGAGAATATTGTTCTACAAAGACAAGAATAAGCTCTCCTTAAAATATACGCCAAAGCTAGACGCCATCTATACTAAGGATCTAATGGAATCTTCACTATCTCTATAGATATCATGGAATAAAATCCGCCCTAGGCTGACGAGGGCCATTAGCCCGAAACCATGGTCTCTAGGTGGACGCTTTTCAGTTTACCAAACCTTGTGTTGTGGCTTTGTTACCGATCCGAGGCAGCTAGTTTGCGGCGACGGTCAATATATGGAGTCTAGAAAGAGGGAATCATATATCGCCGCAACTCTTTTTATAAACGCGATTAAGGAAGCTTTCGGGCAAGCCCTTCTTCAGCTAACTATAGTGTACAAACAAGGCAAGCGTGAGAGAGATTATATATCGTTTTAAGGAGGGATCTATGCAAATATAGTACAAAAATATCTTAAAGGAATTTACATAATTGAATAAATATAATATAGTACAAAAAATATCTTAAAAGAAATTTACGTAATTGAATAAATATAAAGAATCAACTATAAACAGTTCAAAGGATTTAGTGGAGACAAAAATGGAGTGGCTATTGTTTTATATGGCTTTTGAAGATTTTTTAGGATAGAAGGGGAACGTACTGTGATGACAACTGTATACTTTTGGTTAATGGTTTAGGGTGCTTCATGGTTTCTATTGCTTCAAGAATGAGTCTTTGGGTTTTAGTTTTGGCATTTGTATGGAGGATTCTGGTATTATTGAAGTCTGGAGTGTGTCCGGTTTCTCTGACGTGGTCAACTATTAAGGAGTTTGGGTTTAGTTTAGAGATGTTTCTTTGGTGTTCTTTAATTCTGATTGAAAGGTCTCTTGATGTCTCGCCGATGTAGACACTATTGCAGTTGAGGCAGGGAATTTGGTAAACTAAATCTTTTTTCTGTTTCTGGTCGGTGCTTTTGGTGATTGGGTTTCTTAGAATCGAGGCCATGGAAGGTGAACCTCTGAAGATGGTTTTTATGCCAAAACTTTTGAGTTTGCGGGCTATTGTAATTGTAGATTCTGTATATGGTAAGTAACAGGTGGAGATGTACTGATTGGAGTTATTTCTGGGGGTCCCTGGTTTATATCTATTTCTTTTGATGAAAGGAAGCGGGTATCCAGATTTAAGAAGCTGGTTTTCGATAAACTTAAGTTCTTTATTGTATTCTATTTTTGATGAACAGTGGGTGAAGGCTCTTTTCGTCAAGGTACGTACAACTGTTATTTTATGGGAGATGGGAGAATTGGAGGCAAAATGTAGGTACTGCGTTGGGGAGGTAGGTTTTCTATAAACTTTTGTTGTAAAACCGGTTCTATTTCTGGTAAATAAAATGTCAAGGAATGGCAGGCTTCTTTTTTTTTTTTTCTATTGTAAATTGAATAGATGAGTTAAAGCTATTGAGGGTTTCTAGGATGTGATTTTCACTGTTTTCTGTGATTATGCAAAATATATCATCAACGTACTTCGACCAGATTAATATTTTGTTGGGTTTTACTTCAGTGATCCATGAGTCAATGGCGGAGAGAACTATTTCGGCTAGAATTGTAGACAGTGGGCTTTCCATTGGTGTGCCTTTTATTTGGTTATTTTTATTTGGTTTATAGAAAACCTACCTCCCCAACGCAGTACCTACATTTTGCCTCCAATTCTCCCATCTCCCATAAAATAACAGTTGTACGTACCTTGACGAAAAGAGCCTTCACCCACTGTTCATCAAAAATAGAATACAATAAAGAACTTAAGTTTATCGAAAACCAGCTTCTTAAATCTGGATACCCGCTTCCTTTCATCAAAAGAAATAGATATAAACCAGGGACCCCCAGAAATAACTCCAATCAGTACATCTCCACCTGTTACTTACCATATACAGAATCTACAATTACAATAGCCCGCAAACTCAAAAGTTTTGGCATAAAAACCATCTTCAGAGGTTCACCTTCCATGGCCTCGATTCTAAGAAACCCAATCACCAAAAGCACCGACCAGAAACAGAAAAAAGATTTAGTTTACCAAATTCCCTGCCTCAACTGCAATAGTGTCTACATCGGCGAGACATCAAGAGACCTTTCAATCAGAATTAAAGAACACCAAAGAAACATCTCTAAACTAAACCCAAACTCCTTAATAGTTGACCACGTCAGAGAAACCGGACACACTCCAGACTTCAATAATACCAGAATCCTCCATACAAATGCCAAAACTAAAACCCAAAGACTCATTCTTGAAGCAATAGAAACCATGAAGCACCCTAAACCATTAACCAAAAGTATACAGTTGCCATCACAGTACGTTCCCCTTCTATCCTAAAAAATCTTCAAAAGCCATATAAAACAATAGCCACTCCATTTTTGTCTCCACTAAATCCTTTGAACTGTTTATAGTTGATTCTTTATATTTATTCAATTATGTAAATTCCTTTAAGATATTTTTGTACTATATTTGCATAGATCCCTCCTTAAAACGATATATAATCTCTCTCACGCTTGCCTTGTTTGTACACTATAGTTAGCTGAAGAAGGGCTTGCCCGAAAGCTTCCTTAATCGCGTTAATAAAAAGAGTTGCGGCGATATATGATTCCCTCTTTCTAAATTGTCGAAATCCGCAATCCGTTTACCATGAATATGGAGTCTAGTTTTGATATCTATTTAGACATGAGAGGTGGCCTTAGTTTTTGTAGATCAACATTCTTCCGCAACAATTCCGTATATTTTACATATACATATATTATTATAAAGCAATACTTGAAGTTTAACCGCATAAGTTTCTTTTATCTGTGAAAGATCAATCTTTTAATTTCAAAGAGAAATATCTAATATTTCTAGCTTTTTGGATGAAGTATGAAAGGTTGAATATATTGTTACATCAATTTTAATGCGCCTTACATTTATTCAAAATATTCTATGATATTTAATATTTATTTAAAACAGAACATTTAGATTAGCATCATTCCTTTTTATAGTTTCACTCTTTTTTAAATATTTATTGTACATATATCTTTTATGCTGATTGGAGCGGGAGAGGAGCTGACGAGGACTACGGATCGCAACCTACGAGGAAGACAAGAATAAATAAACACAATAACTTTAAAAGGTAATTTATTTTTTTTTAATTTTATTTATTTACTTTTAATATGGAAACCCGCTCGGGAAACGTGTATAACACCAAGAAGGAAGAAACCAAGGTCGACGACCCCGCAAAGCTTCAACTTGGTGCAACAATTGGTAGAGATGCTGGTTTCGAACCAGTTGCTTTAAACCCCAATATAGAAATTCCGAAATATGACGGGACAGAAGACCCTCGCCCATGGATAGAATCCCTCGAAGAGATTGGTTTTCTCTACCATCGGGCAGACTACATAATTGCCCGTTATGCCGCCATGAACATGACGGGAAGTGCTAAAACCTGGCTGAATTTACACAAAGCTAGTTTCACGAGTTGGGAAAATATTAAAATCCGCCTCATTCAGGATTTTTCTCTGGGCGCGAATAAAGAAGAACTTAGAAGGAAACTCAATAGAATGCAACACTGGAATGAACCAACAATCAGGTTCGCGGAAGACATCCTAGTGTTGTGCAACAAGGTTGACTCCGCAATGGAAGATGAAACAAAAATAGAACATGTTATTGGAGGACTGAAAAAAAGAGTACTCATTCGCGCTCTACCTGAACCCTCCTAAAACTACCGATGAACTTCTCGTCGTGTGCAAGAAAATGGATTCTTTTGAAAAGAAGTATCAGGAACGTGTGGAGAAATCCAGAAACCTATATAACGGTCCACGCTATTCTAGACCCCAACAACAATCGAGGAACGTGCCGCCGACTGCCACGCGAAACTATCAGACCACTTCCAGGCCCCAAGCCCCTGTTTACAATAATTACAAGAATGACTCCCCTCCTACTCCCAGGCAGTATCGAAACAACTTTCCCCAGCCCTCTACCCCTAGACGTCCTTATAATCCAAACTTTGTGCCGAAACCAAACCTTCAGAGAAACACCTACAATAAAAGCCAAGAAGTGAACAAAAATAGGACGGAAGATGGAAGACCAATCTGCTTTAAGTGTAACAAGCCAGGGCACGTGGCCCGTTATTGTAGGGTTAAGTTTATAGGAATCCTAGAAGAGGATCCAACAGCTACCCAAGAGAAGGTCGAAGAGAAATGCCAAATGAATGGAATATCAGATAAATCGGGACCTCGGCTTTATGCTGATGTATGTCATAGCCCACAGACAAATATTCCTACCCGGAATAGATTTCCGTGTTGGAAGATTTAAACTAAGCGTCGCGCCTGAATCTGTCAATCAAAGCAAGTCGACCATAAATGGAATCAAGAAGTTGGACCCTAAATACAAATTAAAAATTCATGTGGACAAGATAGGGACTTTTGAAGCTTTGGTTGATACAGGCGCTGACCTCTCAGTGGTCGACCTCAGAACGGCCCTCGATACAGGCCATGGTATAAGTAATCTCGCAAAAACTTGTGCAGGACCCGATGGAAAAATAATTAGACATGGTAGGAAGTATATTTTTAAATATAAAAATTGATGACGAAACATTAACACACAAATTTGTGATATTGAAAACGCATTTACGGACATTAATTCTTGGAAGAGATTTCCTTAAGAAAATGAACGCGAAAATAGATTGTAAGCAAGAAACTATAAAATACGATTTGACGAATAATCATGACGAAAGCAAATTTGAAATGTTGAAAATAAAGAGTGCCAAGGACTCCATTGTACCGGAATGTTCTATTAAACTGATCAAGGCATTGGTAGAAACAGAGGATGGGGAATATATTATCGAGGAGAGCAGCAAAATGTTTCAAACAAATGGACTTCGTCTATCAAGAAGCTTGATCAATGTTATAAATAAAGAAACACATGGGAAGAAACTACGAACCAGGAGAATTAGTAGCAGTTTGAACACCAATTAGGAAAATAGGAAAGTGTGAGAAACTTCTGAGAAAATATTTTGGTCCATATAGAATATTAAAAAAGATGTCTAGCGTCAATTATCTAATAGAACCGAAAGATAATCCGGGCCAAGACCCTCTGATAGTTCATGTTTCAAGAATCAAGCCTTATTATGAGAGAATGGATGAGGTCATTCACGAGGACGTGACAACCTCTGGAGAGGGGGAAGTGTTACATCAATTTTAATGCGCCTTACATTTATTCAAAATATTCTATGATATTTAATATTTATTTAAAACAGAATATTTAGATTAGCATCATTCCTTTTATAGTTTCACTCCTTTTTAAATATTTATTGTACATATATTTTATGCTGATTCGGATCTTACCCGATTGGCAATCGCTTTCCTGCTCTTGACATGAATCCTGCCAAGAAGAAAAAGAAGGCCTACAAGCCCATCGTGAACGTCGCCGACCTGGAGAGGGAAGATGAGATGGTGATCTCACGCAACTGCAGCATCCTGAGCTCCATTGGCCATCCTGCCCTGAAATCCCTGCATGAGGACCTGATCCGCTACATCGCCTCGCGGACTGAAATGATCAAGGCCCTCGCTACCAATGTAGAGAACCTCACTGACACCCTCGAGTCCTTCGCAGAGTTGGACGAAATTGAGGAGGCCAACAAGCCCAAGACTGCTTGCCGCGGCACTCAAACCTGCCCTGCTCCTTCCTACAATGAAACCAGCTCCCAGACTGACCCAATCAAGCCCGCCACTCCTGCTCCTGCTGCTCTCCCTGCCAAGAAGCCTGCCTCCACCCTGCCTGCTCCTGCTCCAACCAAAAGGAAGCAGTCTGAAGCTCCCAACCCGCCTGCAAAGAGGACAAACCTGAATGGTCCTTCAAAACCTGTGCCTTCCCACGTCTCCAAGCCTGCGGCCGCCCAAGTGATCCTTCATGGAGAAAAATCGGCGGCCCACACAGTGGTCATCTCAGATGACCCACAGGCTGACCCAAGGGAGATGTGAAAACAGTCCGCGCTGCTCACACTCTCCCCCAAGGCGTTTGGGCCTCCCTGCGCACCAAGGGGAAGCTGGTCCTCCATTCCAGCAATCCTGACACCATCCCTGAGGTTACAACCTCCCTGGCCAGCAAGTTGAATGGAATGAAGGTCCGCCAGCAGAAGGAGATCCTGCCACGGATCTGCCTCTTCAAAGTGGATGAGGAGACATCCAACTCCACAATTGAGGAGACCTTCCTGGAAACCGCTGCTGTTATAAAACTTCCTGGGGACAAGGTGGTGCGCGTGGCGCACCGTTCTGCACCCAGAAACGGGACCTGCACCGCCTTCATCGAGGTGGACCTCAAGACCTTTAGAGCCCTGGGCGTTCGCGGGAGGATCGTGGTGGATGGAGTAATCCTCAACTTCGAGGAGTCCATCCGCGCCCGCGGCTGCTTCCGCTGTTGTGGCTTCGGCCACAACTCTGCCCAATGCACCAGAGCTCCTAAGTGCTTCCACTGCGGTGAAGACGGCCATGATGGCGAACCTGCCCATCCATTGCTGACCAGCGCACCTCCAAATGTGCCAACTGCTGCTCCCAGGGCCTTCCTGACAAGCACGAGGCGAGAGCCTCAAGCTGCCCCATCCTGAAGTCTAGGGCCCTCAAGTTCTAGGCTTCAAGGACCTTCTGCCTCCAATTCCATCTGCCACTTCTCCTGGATTCCTGGCCTATTCAACGCACGCGCCTCACTGCACCCTGGCGCTATTCCCCTGCTTACCCAACGTTTCCACCACCCCTGCGATACATCTCCTGCTTCCAGATCCTAGGGTCCCTTGCCACCTGACATCGATTTTGGGCTCAAAAATCATAACTTTTGGTTAGTAGCCCGTAAATAAAGATATTTTCTCTTATGCTGATTGGAGCGGGAGAGGAGCTGGACGAGGACTACGGATCGCAACCTACGAGGAAGACAAGAATAAATAAACATAATAACTTTAAAAGGTAATTTATTTTTATTTAATTTTATTTATTTACTTTTAATATGGAAACCCGCTCGGGAAACGTGTATAACACCAAGAAGGAAGAAACCAAGGTCGACGACCCTGCAAAGCTTCAACTTGGTGCAACAATATGAAGAGTGATGGTCTATATATGATTGGATGACGTATGGAAAGGTGAAACATGAAATTTGAAATTAAAAGATTGATCTTTCACAGATAAAAGAAACTTATGCGGTTAAACTTCAAGTATTGCTTTATAAACATACGCCGCATTCAATATGATGTATTAAATGTTACTTTAAGTATTAGTTACGAACGGAAAAATACGTCCAGGGTAGCCGAGTGGACAAGGCACCTGCCCGGTAAGCAGAAGGGTGTGGGTTCGATTCCCGCCCCTGGACACTTTTTATTTTTCCGTTCGCCATTACTCTTCATGTTTCACCTTTCCATACGTCATCCAATCATATATAGACCATCACTCTTCATATATTCAACCTTTCATACTTCATCCAAAAAGCTAGAAATATTAGA
Source organism: Cordylochernes scorpioides (assembly GCA_030710605.1). Classification (NCBI taxonomy): domain Eukaryota; kingdom Metazoa; phylum Arthropoda; class Arachnida; order Pseudoscorpiones; family Chernetidae; genus Cordylochernes; species Cordylochernes scorpioides. Next base: position 68,484,358 of record CP092874.1, read on the forward strand.
TATTTCTCTTTGAAATTAAAAGATTGATCTTTCACAGATAAAAGAAACTTATGCGGTTAAACTTCAAGTATTGCTTTATAATCATACGCTGCATTCAATATGACATATATTATTATTTATGTCATTTATATATCTTCAAATTAGTTCGAAGATTTTCAAAATATCTTTGTATTTCAGTTCCTCCAATGATAAAAAGCCAAGTCCTAACTTCAAAGGAAGTAAGCATTTCCTTTAATTTTTATAAATTAGAGTACCAAATCTGATCTTGTGAGATTTTTCCAAAAAAATTATCGATAATTACATATTAGATTTTCTAAACATACGAAAGAAAGGTTACGATCACTTTCTTTCATTCTAAGTTTTCAAATAACACCTCCAGGTAGTAGAGCCCAAAAATACATATTATAATTTAATTTTATCAAATAAATAATAAAACCCTTTCAATAAAATACTTTAAAGGTGAATATGTACAAAATAACAAATATAGCCACCAAAATTAAACAATTTGGTTCATATGACTGGAAAAAAAAATTCCCCAAAAAGGAAAAAAAAAGAATTTTCTAGTTGATGCATTTTGTCTTTGTTAATAAAAAAGAAGCAGCTGAAGTTCCAATAAAGAATTGCGAGATCTAAGGAAATGAAATTATTTTTAGAGAAAAAAAAAGGATACTACAAATTTTAATTATTGCTAAGTGGAAAATTAGTAAAGATAAACTTCAGGAGGTAACCCGGATTCCTGGAGCGGATGACACAGTAATTTATTTAAGTCAAGAACAAACTATGAATGATAAACAAAAGATAAGCAATGAGGGAAGTTTACAGGGTAGCAAAATATAAACCTAAAAAATGATACTCTGTTATTACAATAATAAACACTTTGCTACAATATGCATTATTTTACTCGCTTTTTAAAATCAAGATACTATATTTATTTAACAAGATTTAGCAAATGTGTGTGAGAGTTTCTTAAACTTCTAGGAACTTTGCATATATGTATAAATTAATTAGAAAATGTGTAGACCGAAAATATGTTAAATGAACGCTTTATAAATAAAAAAATATTTTATATAAAGTAACAATTATCAATTTATCTTTACACGAATAAATTAATTTAAAAGTATTTTTGCTCAGGAAAATATTTTATAAAATCAAATGTTAGTTAGGAGAACTTTCATTAGGATAAAACCCAGGCGAAGCCGGCTACATTCGCTAGTCGTATATTAAAATTCCTAAACATATTTCAAGAATTATAGAAAAACAATTTGTTTGTGTGACGGTTGGATTTATATACAGTAGAACTTCTCTGTAAAGGAAATTTAAATGCAGAAGAAAAGTGTCCAAAGTGACCTCTTAACACAGAGTTTTAAAATAGTAAAAATTAATATTTTCAGCAATGAAAACTGTCCTTCGTATAGAGGTTTCCTCTAGCCGGAGTGTCCTTTCATGGAGGTTCTAGGGTGTATATATTAATAAAATTAGCTGTTTCTACAAATAGTTAAAAATACGACCTAGTTATATAGTTGAAGTATTTAACCTGTGACTGAATGGTGACAGCAAAGACTCCAGGATTTGGAGGATGAGCTGATTGATAAGGAAGAACTCATCATCGCTCTAAAAAAACACGTGAGTATTGGTTAAATGTTAATTAACATCAATAGAACTAAATGGTTTTGTTTACAGCTGGCCTACGCTAACGGCCTTTTGGACCAATTGGTAAGTCCATTTCTCTATTTGTTTATATTATAATCTTTCGGTTAATTTAAAGATATTAATTTTTATTTTGTTTACAATATTTTTATGCTTATTGTTACTTTGAAACATTCGGGAACAACTATTATTGTGATAAAATATTCTTTGAGAATTGCACTAGCCTGATTCTCTATTATTTCTCAAAATAATTTGTTTTTATGTGAATTACAGCTTGAATATTTCATTTGATTTCGAAATAATTGCTTGCTTTATCCATATTTTCAATCTTTACATTTTATATAATATCTATTGCATTGTTTTATAGTCTATTTAGAAAATAATACAATATTATATTTGTAGGTAATTAAAATACTAATAGAATCGATAAAAAATATTTAAATATGGATAATATTAATATTTAAACACAAGCAATATGTGTACTTATTCAAAGTATAGATTACGAGTAAGCTCTTGTGTAAATGGATAGTTTCCGACTAGCTTTTCGACTACCAATATATCAGGCTCCTATAATTGTTCGATAAACCAGTTGATGTGTTGTTTATTCGTCGGAGGTTCGGGAGTTTTTTTAGCTTTTAATAAAGACACATTTCTAGTCGAAGTTAGAATATATAAATACAGTATATATTAAATTGTATGCATTGCAAAAACTTTTATATTATTAATATCAAATTTTTATACATTTCTTAAAAAAGAGAGAGATAGAGAGAGGTTATTTGAGAAAACTTTTATAAAAATTTATTCTAATATCAATAAATTTCTGCTACTACATTCTGAACTGTGTTGCAGGCTAAGAAACGAGCCACTGGAACGGCGTCTTACAAAGTTGACAAGAGCAGTCAAACTGAGGCTCTCTTCCAAGTCCAAAATAAAAAGGTTAATGGTGCGTTTAAAGGCAAGAACCTTTAAAAAAACCTAAGTCACCTTTTACCAATTTTATGGCCAAAAAGTAAATGAAAATTATTATTTTCTCAAAAGATTCTGCCCCAGTATGAACCAGTCTGCCCCAGAACTGAGGTTCGCTTCAAATATAAATGAAACTCTCGAAGATAATCTGTCAACTAAGTAATCCTCATTCCTCTACAATTAAGTTGAAATTACAACCTACTCAACAAGTCTAGAAACGAATTTTAAGTTGACCAAGATTCTATCTCACTTTCAAACCGATTTTATAATCTTTTCATTTACCACAATCATTATTTATCCTGCAACCATCACGACGCCACTTAATATTTCTCTAAATCTTACAACCTCTTATCCGCAACTAAATGAAGACCCAATACTCATCTAAAATCAACTTAGCTAATATGTGCAGATGAATATCAGGTTGGAATATAATTCAATAGTTTCGCAACTTTTTTATTCTCAGTTGAAAAAATCCTTCCAACCATATTTACATAAATTCTAAATAATACCCATATTCACTTAAAGATATTATTATTTAACTTTTTAACTATGAATTTTCATTTGAAATGATATGAAGAGATTCAATAGTATACAGCGCGCATATATTTCAACCCTCATTGTATAATAATCAGTATTAAATTCATATTAATTTTACTACCATGTCTAGAAAAGTTAACTTTCAGCCCTACAGATATAAATTGCATAATATATAAGTCAAATGAAAAATCTGAAATAAATAATACCATTATATAATTGAATTTAAAGACCTAATATTACACTTCCATAGTAACATACACACGTTCAACATACAAATTCATACAAATACATAAACACATACACACTCATATGTATATACATAAGCACATGCCCACATACACACTCATTTACATACATATATTCCCGCCCCTGGACACTTTTATTTTCCGTTCGCCATTACTCTTCATATTTTCACCCTCTCATACTTCATTCAAAAAAGTTAGAAATGGTCGCTATTTCTCTTTTAAATAAATTTCGATTTTTGTATAAAAGAAACATTCGCGGTATATTTGCTATTTTCGTTTTACAATCATATACATAAACACATGCACACTCACATGTATATACATAAGCACATGCACACATACACACTCATTCACATATATTCATGAAGACATACACCTACACAATCATATACATATACACATACGCCATATATATATATATAACCATAAAGACATGAACACAGACATGCCTCACAACACACATATATTTACACACAAAATATGCTTACATACCCAAACAAATATACACACTTTCTTTTAAATAAGCATATCAAAATAATAGTCATTTTTTAGACCTCAAAGCAAACCATTCTGATCGAAATATTAACGGCAGAAACCTGACTCATCATTCAGTTACTGATTATTCATGCTTTAACCCAGCACATGCTAAAACATATTAACAGTTCATATTTAGTTTATAAATATATTTTAAGTTGAATAATATTGTATGTTTTTCTCTAATAATCTACTTCTTTTTTTTTGGCTTCATATAATGAAATTTGATCCATAATTTTTATCCAACCTGATATTCATCTGCACATTGAACCATCCTGTCCTCAGCTATATGGCCTCATTGACATCTCCAGATCCCGGCTCCATCCTCATCAAATAACCTAGCTTCAGTTGCTCCAGAACTACCGCTTCAGAAAATGACGTGAAGAAACTTCGCCGAAATCAACAACTGAGTTGCGGTTGTTCTTGGAAGAGGGATTCTTCTATTATAGTCTTTGGGCAGAAATGGTGTTTTCAATAAAATTTAATCTCCTGAGCTTCGTGTGTGTGTTAATTTGACCCAAACAATTATATATATCTAATAATTGTTGTATCATATTCAAATATTCTTATACAAAATTTTTTTTCTTTACATCTCATCATTCAAAAGGCGGCGCTTGTATTTTACAAGGGTGGATCAATAAAAAACGATAAAAGTTCAATAGAAAATAAACAAAGAAGGAAACAAATGTATATAGGTATACACATTTAATTGAACTCTGTAGCTATATATTAAAAAATCTCAAGAAAAAAAAACTATCTGTAAACATTTTTTTCTAACGTTTTTTTTAACCAACGTTTCCTCTGAGCTTGAGTTCTTTATCTCCTAGGCTCAGGCACTCATAACCTTTCCTCTGAGCTTTAGTTCTTTATCTCCTAGGCTCAGGCACTCATAACCAACGTTTCTTCTGAGCTTGAGTTCTTTATCTCCTAGGCTCAGGCACTCATAACCAACTTTTCATCCTATCTGAGTTCTTTATCTTCTAGGCTCAGGGACTCATAATCAACTTTTCCTCTGAGCTTGAGTTCTTTATCTCCTAGGCTCAGGGACTCATAACCAACTTTTCCTCTGAGCTTGAGTTCTTTATCTCCTAGACTCAGACACTCATAACCAACGTTTCCTCTGAGCTTGAGTTCTTTATCTCCTAGGCTCAGATACTCATAACCAACTTTTCCTCTGAGCTTGAGTTCTTTATCTCCTAGGCTCAGGCACTCATAACCAACTTTTCCTCTGAGCTTGAATTCTTTATCTCCTAGGCTCAGGGCTCATAACCAACTTTTCCTCTGAGCTTGAGTTCTTTATCTCCTAGGCTCAGGCACTCATAACCAACTTTTCCTCTGAGCTTGAGTTCTTATCTCCTAGGCTCAGGGACTCATAACCAACTTTTCCTCTGAGCTTGGGTTCTTTATATCATAGGCTCAGGCACTCATAACCAACTTTTCCTCCTATCTAGAGTTCTTTATCTTCTAGTCTCAGGGACTCATAATCAACTTTTCCTCTGAGGTTGAGTTCTTCATCTCCTAGGCTCAGGCACTCATAACCAACCTTTCCTCTGAGCTTGAGTTCTTTAACTTCTTCGCTCAGCAACTCATATCCTCATAATCAATCCTTACAATCCTCCGCCGGTCATCCCGCCGTGCCTTTTATACCTTCTCGCATAAAATTCCACCCCAATGGCTCTTTGTCACGTGATCAGCAAATGATATTATACAAATGAATTAGTTTTAACAACTAGGAGGAAGAGACATTGTGGATATTGTGGCGTGCAGAAACTGGGCAATATTCATCCCTTCTGAATATCTCGACGAGGACGTCAGCGATCATGGTTAGATGCGATTCGACAGCGTGACAGACTGCTGCGACGAAATCAGATTGTTTGGGACTACAGTGGCGTGTAACTACAAGATTGGAAGTTCGAAACATACCGCATCAATAACTTTCAGATTCACAATCAGATGAGTATCATTTTTCTTAATATAATCACTTTATTTCTGTACAACTTCTCTTCATATTTAATATTTATGATATAATCGTTTTCTCTAAGTTCAGAATCCGAAATCAGCGTTTTACACCAAACTTTAATAGTATTTTTAAGAATTGTTTCTGATGAGAAGATATCCCTTCTTTTTTCGAGTATATGATCGCCCATTCCTTAAAATATCATCTCTTTGAACCAGTTAGTGGAAGAATCGCGTATCTCTAGAAATAATCAGTTCAGGTGATGAGAGTTGCCGCTCTCTTTCTAGATCGATAATCGTCAACTCTTTTTTAAAATAGCAAGAGCTCTTGGAATCAGTTCACGAGCGAATCGCCTATTTAAAGTAGCCGCTTCAAATATGATGTGGCAATATATGTTCAGTTTGTATTTATGATAAAATTACACAGAATAATCTTCTAATTAGGATAATTTTATTATTGCATACTATTATTTGAGAATTACAATATAAAAGAGATTGAGATTATATATATCTTAATTAAACAATAAAAGGGAATATTTATATAGCAGAGTTCATCATTGTTTGGGACTCTTCACATCCCCGTTGTTCACCATGACCGGAGCTGAGTACATGCCCAGTTCTAGAGTCTGTGGCATGCCTTTAATTTTCATATTGCTTGAATTTATGGATTCATGGTGGCTCAGAATCACAGCCTGGAAGTAGAGCTGCAACATCACAAATCTGCTCAAGCATCCGTTAATTATACGTCTGATCAGAAAGCTGGCTTGAATTCATTTTTAAGTTGTTTTAAGGTTACCTTAAAAATGAGGAAAATACTCTCTGTCTCTTCGATAGAAATAGATACAAAACCCGTGGGTATTTCATAGGCCATCTTTCCGATAAATCAATTTCAGAACAGTGAAAATGCTTTTCAATCTGTTTTCCCGATTTTTCAAAAGTATTTAAGGACACCAAGTTCTATATTCAATGAGATATATAATGGAACTAAGCAGCAATTTTTCTTATATATCCCACTAGATATCCTTTTTTTTTTCTAAAAAGTGTTTTTCAAATACTGCACTATATATTTCTCCTAATATCATAAGTATTTAAAATATGTAAAAAATAATTTGCATTAAAATGTTTTTTATTAATATGTTAACGTGATTCTCCTGTTGAAGGACTGACAAGTCTGAAAACTTGAAAATAAAAGTTTTGAACAACACTAGATATCCTTATGGTAGGTTTGTCAATCTAAGAGTGCTTTGACCAAACCTTTATTAACTTTAAATATAGAAAGTTATTATCCTGTCGGTCTAGGTTAGGATTGCTAAAGTGCATATGAAGGCTATGAATGAGGCTATTCCACAATATTTGATTAAGTGCTCTCATTATCGTAACACCAATTATAATACTTCAGGGTTAAATTATAAATAAAATACAATTCGCTGAGGGAAGGGTTTATTTTCATAAAGAACATAAATACAAGCATTTTTTACATAGCATACAAGCATTGGTTGTAATTCAGAAAACCTCAGTAGCGTAGTTATATCTGTCGAAGAGCTGTTGGGCCTGAAAGCTTGTATTTCGGTTATATATAAAAAATAAACTCTTTTCTCATTGAATTGTTTTTTTTATATATATAATTCATTTTCGTTCATATTTAAATATATTGTATGTAAGGTGTGATATTTAGTTTCTAGTTCTTCGGCAGTCATCCTTATTAAAAACTTTTATTTAACTTGCTTCTATATCTGTCTATATGTCTGTTTGTCGTTTTTTCCCCACAAATCTTATAATCAATTTTTGACATATCTACCGAGTACTTAGTAATCTGAAATTAGGTACACTTGTTCAAACCTGATGATAATGCAAGTTGACAAATCTTAAAACTTCTGGGTGGTCGGGAATTGGATAATTTCAATATTTTTAAAAATTGATTGATTTTTAATTACTTAGAAAACACACAGAAACCTGAAATTTGACACAAGTTGACAAATTTTCAGACTTCTGAGTGGTCACAATGGACTAATTTTATTTATCAATTTGCTCTCAAATTTTATAATAAATTTCAATATAAACTTCCAGACCACACAGTAGTCTGAACATTTGTAATCGCTCTCAATACAGCTAAGATGTAAGTGAGCAAAATTTCAAATTAATGTGTGATAGGTAATGGACTTTTTTTTTTCAAAATTCCGTTAGTTTTTTGTCTAAATTTATCCAAACTGTTGTTGTGGCTTATTCGGTATCCTGACTTGACGTTTTGTGTTGGGATGATAACCTAATATCCATTGTTTTAATGTGAGAAGTGTGTGCTGATATTCAATTTTTCTCTGAGACGTTTAAAGATTATAAAATAAAACAAATTCCTAAAGAGGCTACTAATTTAGGAGAAATGTGAAAAGCTATACAGTAAATTATTGAAGAAATATATTCTGATGATTTCAATGAGCCTTAAAAATGTAACAAAATTTTATATTCAATAAAAAATACAAGTTCAATACGAATACATAGTTATCAATTATTTATATTTAAATATATATATGTTATATAAAACGTTTATTTCATTTATATATATATATATAATAAATATAATTTCTAGAACAAACTACTCTGTAAATTCGACCGCCAGATGTCGCGGCTTCCCTATACAAAAACTCATCGTTGTTGTTTCCCATTGGCCGGTTCAAATATTTTTGTACATATGTAAATATGTAATCTTTTATTTTCTTCTTTATGTCTCAAATAAGGTATTTTTCTTAAATTCTTTCATTAGCACAATTAAAGCTAATTCTGATATCTAAACTATTTTTATTACCACGACTGTAATATCACAAACATGTATCCTTAAACAACCTAATGCTAATATCTAAATACTATATCAGACTAATTTTTCATAACATATATACAACCATACCTCGCTTTGCGTCGGGGTTACGTTCCAAAAAAACACGACGCAAAGTGAAAATATGTGAAGGCGCAATCAAAAACAAAGTTGTTGCCATATTTTAGGGAAAAAAAATAAAAATAATCAAAGAGACTCGAATCCAAAACAACGCAACTTCGAAAATCTAACGACGCACAGTGAATATCAGTAAAAATTAAGCAGCGACGCAACTTCGAAAAAAACGCAAAACGAAACGACGCAAAGCGGTATTGGTGTATATATAAAACGATATATTTTCTTTATTATATTTCTTTTTAGAGAAAAATTGAAAAAAAAATCCTAAAAGAAAATGTCATATTTTCTTAAAAACAAGGACAGATTTCAAGGCAGCATAACTTACCAGGATGAATCCTAAGGTGGAGGTCAGAAGGGAAGTCCCAAGAAACTGGACACAAAATATTTCAGTCAAACAGAGTATAAAGTAACGCCTGACAACGTCCTTAATAAGTTGTGAAGAAATGTCGGGTAATCGTTTCACAAAACACTGATGTGAAATTCGGTAGAAGAATTCGCAGTGATGATTCTTTGTCGGCTGTTGCAAGGATTTAAATAAGATCACTAAATAGCAGAAAGGAGAGGGTAAAAATCTCCTTCTAACTAACTTTATTTAATATGTCTTAAGAGGACAGAGGAAAACACCCAACTGGTCGGTAGCAGACCAAGCCGTGTTCTAGTCCTTTTTTTGGCGGCTGGCGCCGCCGGGGCTTGTTTGTTTACTGTCACCTGAGCCGTCTGGACGGCGTCCGGAATAATGGATCTCCATTATTCCACAAAGTTGTATCTGTGGCGTGAGTATGTAATTACTTATATGTATATAATGGGGATGTTCTTGTACATGAACACCATCCTGCCGGAACTTTATGTTTATTATAGTCTGAAAATCGGTTCTGCCACTGTCATTTCTAGTGGATCACACTTAAACAAGGCCATATGCCATATTTTGAAAAACGTACAAAATTTATGCAAATATATTTAGAATAAACATTCTGATAATCTTTTGAAAAGGTTTTGACAAAAATAGAAGTCCATAAGAGAGAAAATATAAAATTCACATCCCTAAATGGGCTGACCAAATATCAGGGAATAGGCTAAATCAAAGTTAAGTTGATTTCTGTTCTACTAGATGGCGCTCTGCCCCTTAAAAGCTCATGTACTCGTGGTCAGGATATGCCTTTTTTATTTTAATATATATGTTGTAACCCCGAGTGTGTCAATAAACTGGCAGTCGAGTCGTGAGGCGAAGTGTTGAGGATATTTCCCCAATGTGGACAACAAAAAGCAGAGCCAGGGCTAGATGTAAGCACCGAGCGGATCGGAGATAGCCCACGGGACAGAGGTGGAGGCCATGACACAAACCTGGATGCCTAACACCGAGACAAAAGAGAGAGAGCCAGAAGCGGTCTGCGTAGATGGACACACTGTATCACCCTCTGAGCTGACACTGCTGTATTGACCACTGGAGTGGTCGCCTATAAAAATCTCAGGAAGGGGGCCTCTTTCTAGGCGTCGGCTATGTCCCTTCACTCTGCCTAGTAGCTGTCTCCAGACCACTCTTTTGTTGTTTTTATTTTAACGTCATCATTTTAAGTTTAAATACAAATAAGGATGATACAGATTATATTACACACACACAAAGCCTTTATTAAGACATTAGTCTTATACAGATTCCCCGTACAAGGTGCAATATCAGGAAAAGAGCAGCAGAGGAAACCAGTAGTTCCGCAACTATATACAATTATTAGTAATAAGGAAAAGTAAGATTTAATATGAAAGGTCGAACACTCGATGTTTCGTCATCATTCTGCGGTGTAAGTACAATAGCTTCCAAGTTCTCTTTTCTCCCTCTTTACACCTACTGCCTTGTAAAAATTATATAGGGCCTGAGTAACTAGTCTGCTTGTTTGGGCACTGGTTAACATCATTTGGATTGACCTAATTTGGCTGGTGTCTACCATTGAAAAGAATGTCCTTCTCTCGTCACTAATATATCTTGGCATTCATAGATATAATGAGATAGTTCAGTTTCCATATTTTCTTTGCAGAGATCACAAATCTTATCACCCTCTTTGAAAATGTTTGCATGGTTTTCCTTGAAAAACAAATATAGTATTCTCTTTTGTGCGATATAGCGTTTTACTGGGAATGGAAAGTTGCTAAGTAAATAGTTTTCAATTCGGAATGAACTGTGTAAATACTTATAGTGAGGGTAGAATTTAGAATCCTCTATTTTTGCCTGGTCACTTTGAATAGATTGTTCTATTGCAATTTTAGTTATTAAAGGTATTTCTTGCCGGATAATCCTTGCATCGTTGCAGTTAATTAACCAAGAAAATCCTGTTGAGTTGAGTATGTTGGCCAAACTTTCCGCAAGTCCAATATATATATTTCTATTTCTTGATATCTCATATAGTTGAGCTAAGCATATATGGGGGAGTCGGCTGCTGTTCATTTTAGAATTCTAAGCCAGAACCCGAGTGTAAGTTTCAGCACCGTAACTCCCAGTGACGTTCTTCCGCATACAGGTTATATTAATAAAGATATAGAATATCATACAAAACATTGGAAATGTAGCAAATAGGAGCAGTGTATATTTTAATAGGAGGATATGATGTTAAATTATTGACTCTAACTTAACTATATAGAAAATATGTGAACTATACTAACAGTGTTATTTTATCACAATTTAAAATATACTACATATATATTTTAGATACAAAGAATGTGAACATTTTAAAATTATATACTACTTTACATATTTACCTTACATCTTATGAAAAATTAGAATTGTAGAGAAAAAGTAAAAGGGAGAGGGGACAATAATCATATATTGAGTGATAAGGTAACAAAGGATTTACCATCTAACTGGTATCTTTAGAGCTATATCGCCCTCAACTGTCGTTTATGTGGGTAAGGGTGGTGACAAGGTCAACACGTGTCATCGCTCATGTCCACCCTCCTACTAATCCAGGGGTCGGCAAACCTTTGAGTCAGAAAAATTACAATTTACAAGATTTCAAAGTTTTTAAAAAGCCACAACATTTTTTTCTTGCCAACAATAAATTGTACTCATATAAATAATTATTGCGCGCGTATGGAACTATTATATTAAACTATAATTATATAAATATTATAATAAATAAATATATATATAATTAACTCTATAAGAGCCGCATGTAGCTCGCTAGTCGCAGTTTGCCGACCTCTGGACTAATCCAAGAATAGACACTATCTTGACAGCATTTTATTTATAAGTCATGACTCTAATTTTTATTTGAATGCATTAAAAAGTAAAATATTTAAGCTACTGTCATTCGATAATTTGATTTATATGAATGAAAATAAAAGCACACACACACATATAAGCCTTTTTATTGGGGTATCCAGCCCTATACATGATTCCCCTCTACGGGATTTAGGAAAGGAAGATATTTCAAAAGTAAAAACTAGAATACAAGAAGTAATAAGGAAAGAGAGAAGAAAAAACAAAAAGAAAAAAAAAATACACCATACACAAACACAAAACAGAGCAAAAGGAACATAAATGATTAAATATATAAGATAAACAACAGAGCAACAGTACATGATTTAAATATTTTAAAGTCCAATGTTTAAATATAAGGTTAGGATATCATTGAGAGGGCTAGTGTGGAATCGGCCGCATTCAATCTTCGCTTTCTTCCTCCAAGCAAACCACGACATTCGGCGAATCCATCATTCTCCAACGGACATTGACTGCGGCCTTGTAGAATCTATATAAACCGAGAAGGAGACCAGAAAATAAAAGCGATGGGGGGACGATCATCGTTTAATGAAGGAAAGGTAAAATGTTTAAAGGAACTAAAAAATTGTAAATCAGTTACTTCATATTAAATCACATTTCCCCTCTTTCTTTTTAACTCATATAAACTAATTGTTTAATGGCGTAAGCCAAAAGAATTATTTTCTTTTTAGTACATTTTAATAAAATTTTCTAAAAATATTTTCAATAATTATTATTTAAATATATGTTATTAATTTTAATTTATTTTATTATCTATTTTCTCCCTTTTTTATATATTTCTATTTTATAAAAAACTATTATTAGGAAAATTTCAATCTTGCTTCAAACAAAAATAATATGCGTAATATCTTTGATCATTATCATTATTTATAAACTATCTTAACTTTATGTGAGCAATAGTTACGCAGAAATTATTTGAAAAGAGAAAAATAAATTATGTTAAAAAGGTTTTTTTTTTATTTTGAATTTGCAAGCTTTCCTTTAGCTGTAAACAGTCTGATGCACGCCCGCGAGAGCAATGCTAATAACAAAGGTTTCCTATTATTTATCTGCCCACTCATCTGCTATGGAAGCTTGGACCTTAGTCTACACCCAGGATTACCATAACAGAAAACTAAAAAGATTTGCGACCTCCACCCAATCCGCCTTAGGTTCATTCCTGTCCAAAATTACGTCTTGGGATGGCCACCACTACCATCCTTACCGGTCACGGCCAGGTTCTGGCAGATCTAGCGCTCTGGCATAGAGATCTAGATCCAACTTGTTCTCACTGCCGGGAAAGAGTCACAGACTGTGGATCACCTCCTCTTCTCCTGTCCAGCTTTTATCCTACACAGGCTACAGACAGCCCTACTGCTTGGAGTACAAGACTTCAGCCCGACAGCCCTGCCCCTACTTCCTGAATCCCTGCCGGCCTGGAACTACCTGGTTACCTGGTTCACCTCAGCATCTGCCCCCCCCCCATGACTAGACTTCTCCTCTAGACTGCTGTACAGCCCCGGTAGTTGGCGATTTTACCCTCCAGGACCCCGGGTTACCTCTATTTTCTCTCTATTATTTTGTATAAAGATTATTTAGAGATTGTACATAGAGTATTAGCCCGTTGAAGAGCAGTATATTTGATCTAAAGCTTGTGAATTCAAAATTACAAAAAACCTTTTACCTGATTTTATTTTTCCTTTTTCAAATAACTTAACTATCACTTCCTAAGCTGAGGTCTGTACATTGCTGTTCTACAATTGCCGCTGGAATTGTTGGCTTTGTAATAGGTGATTTTGAGAGAACCAAAAATTCTGAGAAAACGGCAAATACAGGTTAACCAACTTTGTAATGGGGTGTTTCTTTTCTGAATAATCATTTAATATATAGAACGACGTTGACCAAGTTTTACCGCAAATGTTTCTTTTTTACAGAACGAAATATTATAATTTATTTTAAGGAGAAATAACGACTATTTCTATCCTTAGGGATAAGTATGAAAGCATGAATTGTGAAGAGTAATGATGAACGTAAAAAAAAAGTGTCCAGGGATGGATCGAATCCACAGTTTTCCGCTTAACGGGCAGATGCCATGTCCACTAGACTTTATTTTTCCATTCATCATTACTCTTCATAATTCATCCTTTCATACTCATCCCTAAGGATAAGAATATCGTTATTTCTCCTTGAAATAAATTATGATATTTTTCGTTCTGTAAAAAGAAATATTTGCGGGAAAACTTGTTAAACGTCGTTCTATAATCATAAGCCGCATTATATTGTATTAATCATTTAACATGTCACGAGATAATATTTTGGTTTTCTTCCTTTAGTAAAGCAATGTGAATAGTTAAACCACTTTTTAAATTGTCGCATATTTTTAATAAAACATTTATTGTGTCTTGAACATATTGTATTTTAGTTTTCCTCCTAAATTGAATTTTTCCCAAGTAAAATATCAATTGTGTGTATATACAATGTCTTCTAAATTCAGTATGATTCACGTCAAATTTTCACATTTACTTTCTATCTCCCTACATGTCTATACCACGCCACATTTGTGTCTACATACCATGTATTATTTAGGACGAAGGCTAGGATGAATTGGCCAGTCGCCGAACAAAAGGCTGATACGAAGTAAACTCCGTTCATAATCAGCCAGGGGATGATATAACCCTTCTGTCCTGCCAACACAAGACAAACATGGATAGTTTATAACATTGTATAATAAGGCACGATACGTACTCCAACTGATAGTTTCAGAATAGGTAGGATTTCGTATTATTTCAAACCAAACATAAACCTTTAAAAGGGTTTCACCTTTGCGTTAAAATAACCTCAAACGTTGCATCCATCTAATTTTCATTTTCAATATTTGAAATAATTTGGAACCACCTTTCACCAGTTCCGGAAAAGGCGAAAACCCCAAAATCACTTTCAGCCTAGCCCCTGTACCAGAAAAAATATATTTTTTGGAAAATTCGGACTGCTTCACTCCGTCGCATCCAAGATCTTTGAAATACGATATATTAAAACCATTTTTTATTGTTGGGGCATATTTCTGAACTGAACCTTTCTGATAATGTCGATAAAGGACGCGTGGTTTTCCGTCTATTCTGTGGCGAGAGGTATATATTTCTATCTATCTGATATATATATATATATATTTGAGTAGAATTAAGTATCAGAACTCACAGTATTAATTCCATCTGTAGCAGGGAAGTGATGATGATAGCCGTCAATCTTTCCAGAACAAGGAAAGCTGTAGTGGCGATCATTCCTGATGTAGATCCCTCTTCTGTATCACAGATCCTTCATTTGGTAAGCGTATACAACATAAGTTGAAACAAATTTACAAAATATATTAACACAGAAATCGAGTCCTTCTAGATAAAATTTGGAAACCTCAAAGTAAAATAATAAATATCAAAGTTATAGAACGTGTCAATACAGAGGGTGTTCCTTTCAAAGTGAAACGAATTCAAACGTCCGTTAGAACTTTATTTTTCGAACGTGAATTTTTTCATGTGTTCTATGTGCTTTCCCCTTCTTCTTGGCTATCTCCCTGCATCGGACTTTCCAAGCTGCGAACACTTCCTTGACATTGGAGAGCGAAACATTCGACCACTCCTCTTGTGCGGCTTTCCAAAGTCCGGCCTCAGTTTGGGACGTCGGTTGAAGAGCCGTTGTTTCAACATACCGAACCCGTAAAAATCCAGTGGGCATGGCGTCGGGAGACTCACTGGAATGTCCGAGTTCCTGATAAAATTTAGGCCTAGGGTGTCCTTCATTTCTTGTAGGAACTGTTGGGTTTTTGTTGGAGGTATGGGAAGAGGCTTGTGTGTGAATGAAGGAACACTTTGTCCATTTCCTCCCCTGGGTAAAGGTCCTTCAGTTGTTCGATGACAGGTTCAGAACGCAATCTATATAGAATTCGATTTCACCTTCACCTCGATGGAACCTTTACGAGCGGAAGGACTCCACGGCCAGTCATTACCCCCGACAACCATGAAACCTTTAGGGAAAGTTTCGGAGCATTGGTGAAACCCAATTATCCGGGACCGTGATTGCTCTTTTGATGTAACAGATCTTCCGGATTCCATTGCAATACGTCACATACATCCATGCTTCGTCCAATGTTGCAGTATATTCCGACTGGAACCGGCCAGGTGTTCCTCGTAAGCTTCCGGGCATTCGTTGCACGGTTTTTTCATGTGGAAAGGGGTGAGCTTGTGAACCTTGCCTATTCGTCGGGTATCCAGTTCCAAATCTTTGTGAATGATGTTATTATATTCGTATTGTTTTAGCGATGTTCCACACATTCTGGAAAGTTGGCGCTGAGATGGTGGATTTTCAGTAGTTGCTAGCCGCTTTACCTTGGAAACCATGGCGGGGGTCCGCACCGGACGTGGTCGATCGACTTGATATTTATGCCCATTGGATTCAGCTTCCCTTTTCTTTCCGATGCCATTTACTACCCTACATATGTAGCTTTGCAACATCTAGTCTTCTGCTTTTAGCTTTTTCACTATGACGCTATAACTTTTTCCTTCTTTGAAGGGTCCAAATTGTTTGTTCGACTTGGAGCGTTAGTCTCTCTCTCCCCCATGTTGCAAAAATCATGATACCTGATGAAAATGAATTCTCCAGAAGATTCTAGATCTATTGGAACCAGTGTCGTGTGCAGCATGCCTGCACGTGCAAAACGCGAGCGCTCGAAAATCGTTTCATTTGAAAGGAAACACCCTCCGTAATTTAGTGAGCTAAAAGCTAAAATGTAAATAGAAAATCTGATACTCATTGGTAGACATAAAGTGTGTAAAATGTCCTAAAAACGTTAAATGATCATCATACATTTTCAAAGTCAAAGAGAAATATCAAAATTCATTGAAAAAGGAATTATATAGTGACCCTAAGTCTTATAAACTCTCAAAATATAAATATATTCAGAATTTTCACCTGAATAATGCCATGTGTTGGAAATATTTATCCTATATATAAATAGATACTATGTTTTTCATCCTCCATATGGAAATAGATATTTTGCACTTTTCTCTTTTGTTTTTATTTTTTTTCCCTTTAAAAGGATGCGGCATGTGCCGACAGAAGAGATCGTGATTGTGACTAGAGGAGAGCGCGCTACTTGCTGATAGAATAAAACATGTCTTTTTGCAAGTCTTAAAACTCGTCCAATTTATTTCTGGAGTCTTCAGCTTCTTGAAGCTTACAGGACGATTCTTCAGAGATACAACCCTATCGGGGTACACCTCCGCGACACCATGTATAAGGTCAAGTATAAAATGTATATCTAGGATGTGGAGAATTTTCGGATTTTTATAAGTAACTAGACAGGTGACCCGGGCTTCGCCCTGGGATTGACCGTGTGCTATCTACCCGAGTGATATATATTTAGATAAGATTTTTTTAATAATTGTTTGTTATTAGCATTATCTATTTGTTTGCATCAGCATAATTTAATCTAATCTTTGATAGAGGCGCTGTCGTGAGCTGAGTAAATAATTTGGAATATATAGTATTTAAATAATTGATTTATATATATTTTTAAAATAGCCTATCGCGTCTTCCCCGTATATCTTTTTTACCTATGTATGGAAATTTGGTTTGAATTAGTGAACTACTGCGAATTTGTATACCGGACATGCAAACAAACAAACAAACATAAATTCATTTTTATATATATAGATAACGGCCCTAGAAAAGGTTTCATCAGTGTTCTAAGGAAATAATGTTCTGAAATATGATTATGCTACTCTCTCATTTTAAATAAACAAATTAGGCTTAAATGATGCAACAGGGTTTTTAGAGATGAGTTGATTTATAAGGAAAAGATACACACACACTCTCCAGAAACCTGTTTCATTATTTATTTCCTATACCGAAGATTCAAATATAGTACATAATTTAGGCTTAAAACTATCGTCTATTTGGATTGCTGACTAATGAAAGTTTTAAACGATAATTTTATTTCGGTAACTGGGTGAATATATTTTTATAAATATCGATGAAAATTTGGAAATTTAACAAATATTTGCGACTAGAAATTTAACGTATTTTAATATGTTTCAAGAAAAAAGAGGGAGATATAGATAACTTCTTCAAAAAATTAATGGATCGCTGTCTGTGCAATATTTCTTATTTTAAAAACTTGATACTTGTTTAATTGATATAAGTTTATAGACTGATGTCAATAAAGGCCAAAACAGACAAAAATAAAATTACTTCTTCTTTTGGAAAATTTATGACTTTGAAAGTTAAGTTCTTTGAGTGTGAAAGTATTTTACCTCTGGGTCCCCGAACCATTTGCCTGCTGAAAACATGATCATGGCAGCAGGAAGATGGAGATGAACTGCAACAAAACAATGTTCCAATTTTATAAATGTTCCAGATCAGGTTTTGGAGTAAGAACAAATGCTCATCAGGTCTTAAAGTTACACAACAAATGAACCAGATCAGTTATCAGAGTTACAACAAATATCAAAATCAGATTTTACCAATGCAAAAAAAGCGCTACATTTGGTATGGAGTTACACTAAATTTCCAGACATTGGAATTATAATAAAGGTTTCTCATGGACACCACCAGAGTTTTACCTTAGATATTAGAGTTACAATAAAGGTTCCACTCATATATGGAGTTACAATAAAGGTTCCACTTTAGATATTGGAGTTACAATAAAGGTTCGACATCAGATATTGAAGTTACGCCAAAGTTCCAGATATTGGAGTTACAATAAAGGTTCCACTTCAGATATTGGAGTTACAATAAAGGTTTTCTACCAAGATATTGGAGTTACAATAAAGATTCAATATCAGATATTGGTGTTACAATAAAGGTATCACATCAGATATTGGTGTTACAATAAAGGTTCGACATCAGATATTGAAGTTCGCCAAAGTTCCAGATATTGGAGTTAACAATAAAGGTTCAACATCAGATATTGGAGTTACAAAAAGGTTCTCTACCGAGATATTGGAGTTACAATAAAGTTTCAATATCATATATGGTGTTACAATAAAGGTTTCACATCAAGAATTGTTACAATAAAGGTTCAACATCAGATGTTGGAGTTACAATAAATGGTCCACTTCAGAATTTGAGTTACAATAAAGGTTCCACATCAAATAGGAATTTACACCAAAGTTCCACATCTGTCCTCTGATGGCCGACTCTCTTTGGCTTTTTGAAACAAAAGATAGAATCTTTGGCTTCTTGAAACAAATTGTAGTATATCTTTGCTTCTTGAAACAAAGTGTAGTATGAAATGAACCAGGCGATAAGGAAGATGGGTGTCTTTTTTTATATAAAAACAGCACAAGCTTTCGGGTTAAAACCCTTCTACAGGCTGCTATCACATAGCAAGATGGATACCAATGGCAAAAGCTTCTCATATATATATAGCAGAGGTAATTTGTATAAACAGCGTGAAAAGAAAGAAGAAGCAAAGTAACAAGAATGCTATTAAATAAATATATATGGAAAAAAGGCTCGAGATAAAATAAAAACTATTACACTAAAGCTTTAAGAAATACCAGCAAGGAAAACACCATAGATGTCGGGAATGTCTATTTTCCTATTTTGCTATTGAGTTTTTTAGAGATAATAGATTCCAGCACCAATCGTTGATGTTGGTTGGGAATATGTAGGTATGAATAGTGGTCGAAGGCGTGACCATATCGGCTATGTGCTGGTAAATTAGGGATCGAGGTCACAGTTAGATATATCGCTGATGCTCCCGACACTCTAGTGCAACTATTCTACCCGTCTCACCCACATAAGTGGCAGAGCAATGCTCACAGGAGACGGAGTAGACAGCGCCAAAACAGAAGGACGTCAGGTGGAGTACAGACTTAGTAATTGGATGCCTTAAAGAAGTTAGTAGGTTAGGCTATTATTGTAAAAAATTCGAATTCTATAGGATTAAGGAACGGGCAATGTCAACAGACAGAGAGGAATAGGGAAGAGTAGATATTGATCTGTAAATATCCGGTGGTTTCCGAGGAACATGGAATATATGAATGTCTCTTAATAAAGGACAGAGGGAAAGAGGCAGCAGTGAGATGGGAAATTATTAATTAATTTTCATTTTTTTCAGAAAATAGGAAGGGAGCAGTGGATATAGACATGACGTTTGTGAGAGTTTTACAATATTGATTTTATGGGTAATTGGGCAAGGAGTATTGAAATGAGTGTAGTGAGGGGGGACAATCTTTTTTGTAATATACTGAAGTGTTGAATGAGCAATAAGAGCGAATGACGAGGACATCCAAGAAAGGGATGGCCCGCTCTTTCTCTAGCTCTATGGTGAAAGAAATGTCCGGCTGGCATCACAAAATTCAAAAAACGTCGTCGACGTAACGACGCCATAATTGGATGTCTGAGTGGTGAACTTGGTTATCCGGGTCGATGCGGGTCATAACAATTTCTGCAGCTATAGATGATAATGGCTTCCCATAGGGGAGCCCCTAATCTGCTTGTAATAGCCTGTCTATAGGTGAAAGTACCCATCTAGGCAAATGCTGACAAGTTGAGTGATAGTTGAGATGGTGAGGGGATCTAAATTGACCGTAGTAAGGAAAAGGTTAATGCTTTCCACAATAGGCTAAGGTATAGGAAGTCACATCGTGAGAACACATAACATGGTGGGGTGGGTTGAAGTGCAGTAACTTCACTAACAAAGCTGGGAGTGTTTAGAAACAGAGTAACTACTTCTATGGATTCTAAGAAAGGAGAGGAAGTGGGAGATATATTGGATAACGAAAAGCAGGAGGAGGTGAGAGGATATTATGGGGCGCAGTGGGATTCCTGGTTTGTGAACCTTGGGCAGGCCATATATGTAAGCACTGCCGATGAGAGTTTTCCCACTAGAGTGTCGGAGCATCAGCGCAATATATCTAACTATGACCCTAGATCCCTAATAACCAGCACATAGCCGATACTGGTCACGCCTTCGACCCACTATTCACTACCTACATATTCACACAACCACATCAACGATTGGTGCTGGAATCTATTATCTCTAAAAAATCTCAATAGCAAAAATAGGCAAAAGACATTCCCGACATCTAAGGTGTTTTCCATGCTGGTATTTCTTAAAGTTTTAATGTAATAGTTCTATTTATCTCGAGCCTTTTTCCATATATATTTTATTTAATAGCATTCTTGTCTACTTTGCATCTTCTTTCTTTTCACGCTGTTTATACAATTACCTCTGCTATATATATTTGAGAAGCTCTTGCCATTGGTATCCATCTTGCTATGTGATAGCCGCCTGTAGAAGGGTTTTTACCCGAAAGCTGTGCTCGTTTTATATGAAAAAACACCCATCTTCCTTATCGCCTGGTTCATTTCAAAGTTTACTAGGAAGAGTTCCTTGCAAAGTGTAGTAATCTTTGGCTTCTTGAAACAAGTTTAGTATTTTTGGCTTCTTGAAACAAAGTGTAGTATTTTGGCTTTTTGAAACAAGTGTAGTATCTTTGGCTTCTTGAAACAAAGTATATTTTGGTTCTTGAACAAAGTGTAGTATCTTTTGGCTGCTTGAAACAAAGTGTAGTATCTTTGGCTTCTTGAAACAAAGTGTAGTATCTTTGGCTTCTTGAAACAAAGTGTAGCATCTTTGGCATCTTGAAACAAATTGTAGTATCTTTGGCTTCTTGAAACAAAGTGTAGTATTTTGGCTTCTTGAAACAAAGTGTAGTATCTTTGGCTTCTTTTGAAACAGGCGAGTCGCCTAGTTTATTTCATCCGGCACAGTCTATCAATTATACGTAGATATACCTAGTTCTTCACAAATATCATCCTATGTCTTCTTAGAATTGGGAACGTGTCGAAATATATTTGTTCCCGCTATTAACATCTGTTCTGGAAATTAAAGGCTGGTTTCCTTGATTTTTTAGTGTGTGGATTATTCTGAAATTTTGTTCAGCAATACTTTCGATGTCCCCTGTATACTACATTTGAAGCATATTAGTCTACCATCCTTGGTTCTAGTTTTATTCACATGTGGTTTTCGTGTTTGTTCCATTATTTTGTACGCGATAAGTTGTTCTTGGGAAATATTCAGGGGTCATTTGTTTATAGCTGGTATTATTAAAAGTTGGGACTTACCATGAATGGCATCGGAGGGAGGTCTTGTTTTCTTAATCGAAAATTTTGTCTTCTTGGCTGGGGTTTTATCTCTTTAACTGAGAGTGATAGGGTCTCCTTGGGGGACTTGGCTTGAAGGCTTGCTTTTCTGCCTCTTTCTTTATATTTTTGTTCGAGTGAATCCAATTTTTAAAGGTATTCAGCAGTGTTTCCGTTGATTACAGGGAGTTCATATATAATTATAAAAGGTACTCCTTTTTCAACCTACCTACATCTAATTAAAAATTTTGCTTCACTTCTATTGATGGATCTAAATTATTGCAATGAATATAATTTATTCTGCATATCTTAAAACGTTCTCATTCCAATTCTGCATTCTATGAACAGTTTCTTTATTAGGTCTTCTTTGTCATCCTTTGTATGAATATCTTCAATAAAATGTTCTTTTAATGATTACCATTTGGTGACATTAGGCTTGTACAGGTCATACCACGTTTGCCTCTACCTAATATAATCTGCCCATTTATATATAGTTACGTGAAACCCAGACGTTGTTTGTGTTCTTTGTCTACTCAGAAGGCCACAAAGATACACACGTGAGTTCGAAGGGATCCAGCTGAAGCTAGCGCTTTATTATGACTCGCTTAACAGAAGGAACACGATGAGTGGGACTTGCCTTCAACTTCCCCGTCAGAAGGATCCTTGGCGCCGTGGATGTAACTCTTGGGAAACATTCCGCTCCACACTATATGCGTCCAGCCTGGACTTACACGGCTTGTAGACCGCTCCGATGTCAGTCTCTCCTGGCACCGCCTTGCAGGATCATCCACACGCCCGGAGGCAAGTCGCCACGTCTTCTCCACACCGCAGATGTCACCAGACTCTGTCCTCCCCCACACAGGAATGCTGTTTTTGGCGTCTGTCACATGGCAGCAGGGGCAGCTGGAGTCCACCCCTCTTTCCCCAACTTTACTCTGGAATCTTGGCCTTGTCATCCATGTTATAATATTAATCACATTTCAACTAGGGATTAAATCCATTCTCAGGGATCTTCACTTCCATCCTACTTGCGGACGTATATTATCACGGTAGTGTTTACGATGAGTCGTTTATTTGAGATAAACAAATGTTTTTTTAGCAATAAGATAATACGAGTTATACCCACGGATATAAAATCATATTTACAACAATTATTATCAACAAGGTACATGAAACAGCAGGTGGACCAATACATTGAATATTGGAGTCAGGACCAGGCAGGGATTTAAGCTCTCCATCATATTTAGAGTGATAACAAACTTGCCACATCAGATACGGGAGCTATATTGAGTAACTAACCAATGAATTGCCCTTCAGTAATCTTTAAATATTAACAAAAATATTTTGGGAGAAATATCCCAAACGAAAATCAATTATTAATATTTCTTCAAATCCATGTTCAACATCTATGTCAGAACTCTAAATAGTTTGTTTCCAACGATACTCAAGTTGACGATTCAGCGAAAAAGATAATTACTCGAAAAATATCTCTTCTCAAGAACAAAAAACAGATCATTTTTTACAGAAACCGATCTTGATCCAATGATCTCACAGCTAAACTCCAAATAATCACGGAATAGATCGTATATCGAATAGGATGATAAAATGTCCATATAATAAACTGAAATCCCTTCTATTCATGATAAAATTGTGAAAAACTTTTAAAATTACAAATATTTTCACACAATGAGTTTCTTATATTATAGTCGATGTTTTTTTATTAAGCCCATTGAAGAGCGATTATCCCTTGAAAGCTAGCTTTTTATCATTGTGAGAAAATATTTTGTAATTTTAAATGAAATCACTTCTATTAAGGACCTGCAACAAATGGATTAAACGATCACCTCCCTCATTCTTGTAAAAACCCACACGGTACATATATATTTTCAACAAACTCAAAATGCCTAGCAATATCTATATACAGTTAAACCTGTCTATAGCGCCCCCCTAAATAGCGCTTTCCTCTCTATAGCGCCCGATTTTAAACATTAAAATAAAAACATTTTACACTAAAAGTGACACTATTTTACACTAAAAGGGGGCTAGACCTGGGTAATACGGTGGCTGCGGCATGATTAGTGTGTTGTTTTTGGCCAAAAGGTCGCACACAAGCAGCGATGTGTGAGCAGGGGCGTTATCGTGGTGCAAAAGCCAATTTTTGTTCTTCCACAAAATCCGGGCGTTTCTGGCGGATTGCTTCGCGCAAATTGCGCATAACTTGCAGGTAATATTCTTATTGACCGTTCTACCATGTGGCAAGAACTCATGATGCACCACGCCCCTGCAATCGAAGAAAACTGTCAGCAAAACTTTCACATTAGACCGAACTTGGCGCGCTTTTTTCGGTCTTGGTTCGTGCGGCAGCTTCCATTGAGATGATTGAGCTTTGGTTTCCACGTCATAACCATAAACCACGCTTCGTCACCAGTTATGACCCTCTGGAGCAAATTTGGGTCGTCGCGGACAGAGTCCAACATCTCATTAGCAATGTTCATGCGATGCTGTTTTTGGTCGCAATTGAGTAATTTTGGTACGAATTTCGCGGCGACCCGTCTCATGCCCAAATCATTGATAAAATCGAATGGCACGAGCCAATCGATATGTTTAGGTCTCAGCAACTTCTCTAACGGTGATTCGACGATTGACCAATATCATTTTCTCCACTTCATTATTTTTTCGTCTGTTGTTGAAGTGCTCGGGCGTCCGGCACGCTCTTCGTCGTCCACATCTTCTCGGCCTTCTGAGAACATTTTGTACCACCGATAAACGTTGCTTCGGTCCAAGGTAGCTTCTCCGTATAGCACGTCAACATTCGGAATGCATCCGCGCACTTAATTTCGTTTTTCACACAAAATTTGATACAGGTTCTTTGATCCATTTTTTTAATAGGTAAAATCGAAGACGATCCAAAACACCAGCAAGCAAAGCAGCTGTCAACAATTAAGTGGACATTCAAAATGGTCGAGCTTGTCGGCATAAGTGAGAGACATGAGTAACAACATAAAGCTACAAAAAGATCGAAATTCGAATATACGTAACCGCGAAAATTCAAAAGTCGCGATACTTTTGAACACACCTCGTATGTTTTTTACATATGTTATATTCAAATGACATAAATATATGTAGGGATAATTTTATTGTTAATTTTCATATTGATGTTATTTATACATTTGATGATTAATAAATTATGTTTGAGATATCAAACTGCCATTTTGTTCTCACACAGCAACGTGTGAACAGGTACAGCTAGGTGGCGCAGAGTATCAAACATAAAGTTAACTTGACAAGTTTGATTCAGTAGAGATTGGATGTTTGCTAGAATCGATTTAAAAATGTTCGTTAGGCAGGAGATATCTTTATTTACGGGGCTGCTAACCAAAATAAAATGATTTTTGAGCCCCAATGGCCGCGTAAAGCGGAATATATACAAACCACTATGACAAAGCTGGAGGGGCTAGGGACAGGATCTCCGTCAGGGAAGTGGCAGGTCAGGCTGGATTGGGTCCGCGAAGGTCAAGAGGCAGTAAAAGGCGGGAGGACTAGAACTTTGCAGCTCTAGCTTTTTGGCAGTTGAGTAAGACATTGATCTTGCCTCGTGGTCGGCAGAGAGGCCCTTAGCTGAGCAGTTTGCGCGCTTGGCCATGCGCGGGTTGGTGAGAGTTGGACAGCTTCAGCCTTGGTGGTCACCATAAGCGCAGTGTAAAAGTGTTCGTTAGGCAAACTTTTACTCGGGTTAAATAGTATTTTATAAAAAATGTCAATTTTTTAAAAACTTGTTCAGAATTTATCAATATGCGATTTCAGGAACTTAATGATCCTACCTTATATATAGTAAATAAAATAAAGGTAAATTAACGACGATCGTTCTCCAAACCGCATTTATTTTCACTCATAGAAATCTAATTTTGTTCAAATTGCGCAGGAGCTAAAATAATTACACTGGTCAACAACATTTTTGCCCAAGAGAACCTGATGGTGTTTCTAGTGTAACTTTTCATGCTGAACTCAAAATTCTAATCAGAAAATTTCCATCACCCATAGTTTTTGCGTGACAGCCTTTTTTGGTATTGGGATAAATACAGAAAAAATGCAAAAAATTTACGTAAGTATTTTTGCATGAACCTTATTACATTACACCGGTTTATCAAAAATTATATTTCTTTGTCCCAAAAGAAACAGCGTCTTATCTAAATTTAACTCTTTGTACTGATTCCAAATATACCATTAGTTTTTTCAATCACGCAAGATTTTTGAAATACATCTACTTAAAATTTGGAAATGTTTTTAATATATAGGCCCATATGAACGAAATATATTTATTTTATTGAAAAGTAGTGACAGTGGATTTTCTTCTATACTTTGCTTGTGGTACATCCCTCTTGAGTGTCCAGCAGTAGTCAGCAACCATACCGGGACTCCATTTACCTTGGTACCGTTTCTCCATGCTTGATATATCTTGATGAAACCTCACAATGCTCATCGCTAACCTCACCAAGATTGTCTGGAAAGAAATCCAGATGTGAATGCAGAAATGAATCTTGAGAGACATGTTACATCCCAGTGCCTTGTAGGAAAGCAACAGATCATTAACTATGTCTCGGTAATTTTCAACCTTTACACTTCCTAAGAAGTTCTTGCAAACGTTTCTAAAGGAATTCCATGCTGCTGCTTCAACTTCATTCAAACTATTTTGAAAATTTCCATCCTGAGCAATTCTCTAATCTGAGGTCCAACGAAAATGCCTTCTTTAATTTTCCCATCACTTATGCTGAAACATTTTTGTTTTAGGTAGGCAAATCCACTGGCATTTCGATCCATTGCCTTGACAAAGTTCTTCATTAATCCCAGTTTAATATGTAATGGTGGTAAGTAAATATTTTCTGAATCGATCAGGGGAGGATTTATAATATTTTTGTGTCTTGGAGTAAATATTTCAGGGTTTGGCCAGCTTTTTTTAAATGTGATGCCTTTCCCTATCTCTGCTATCCCACTCACACAGAAAACAACAAAATTTTGTATATCCAAGCTGTAATCCACGCAAGAGAGCAATGACTTTCAAATCGCTGCATATTTTATAACCGTATCTTTCATATTCTATCTTTTCCAAAAGCAGTTTCATGTTTTCGTAAGTCTCTTTCATGTTGGATGCATGTGCTATTGGCATTGATGGGAACTTATTTCCGTTGTGAAGGGAACAGCTTTCAAACTAATTTTTGAAGAATCAATGAATAAACGCCACTCTTTTGTATCATGGTCATGACCAAGAGCTTCCATTAGACTAACAACATCATTGCAATTTACAAAATCATTCTTTTGTGAAAAGAAGTCTTGAAATTCATCTTGACGCTTGCGAAAAAAACATACTTTTGCCTTTATGCAGCAGATTCCAGCCTTTTAACCTAGAGCCTAAAAGTTCACTCTGTTTTTTTTTTTTTGATAAATCTAAATCACGTACGAGGTCGTTCAAATCACCTTGGGTTAACAAATGAGGTTCAGATGAAGCACCTGCTTCAAAATTTGTGTCATCCGACTGTTGCTCTCGTCTATCTGAATCATCGTCACTAAATATTACATTTTAAGGAGGTTGTGGCACAGGTAAAATATCACTATGAGGAACCGGTCTCATAGCAGAAGGCAAATCTGGATATTCAACTGTATGTCTTGATTTGTATGTAATACCTGTAGTCTTTGTCAAACAAAAATAACAGTCTGAAGAATGGTCTTTAGGTTCCCTCCATATCATTGAAACCGCAAAAGGCATATGAAGTTCACCTTTAAATCCACCCTGTAAGACGTCGAGCACAAATTTCACAACAATGATGAGGAGCCCAAGTCTTATCTTGGTCACCGACTTTACAGCCAAAATAAAATTGATAGCACTTTTTGATGAGCGGTGTAACAGAAAACATCAGGAATATTAATGCAACATTTCAAAACAGTCTAGTGCACACGATCTTTAAAAGCAAATCGATAGAGAAGAATAAACTGATCACTTCAAATTTACCTGTCACTTCTGATGAAAATCTATTAAACAAATCGTTATGTTCAATTTAAATATATATATATATTAAACTGTTATTTAGCAAATAGCATTCCAGAGCTTGTCGTTATTTTTGAGTTGAAAGCAAAACAGATTGCATTATAAAATAAACATATTTAATTAAAAATTCAATAATTTGTAATTTAAATTAATTTATGATTCTTAAAGAGCAAAATTTAATTAATAACAAATAAAATAAGCTTTTGGCTCCACATATCACTCTTCTTGTCAAAAATAAAGCGCTAGGCTAATTGTAAGATGTTTACTTAAAAATGCTTATGTAACATTTTCTGCGTTATTACTGTATATACCAATTTATAGAAAAAAATGGTTATCCCTGCAAGAATATGGGTGATGGAAAACTTCTGAATTTCATTTTTGAATTTCAGCATATAAAGGGTAAATTAGAATCAACATCAGGTTTTCTCCGGCAAAAAAAAAAAGTTTTTTGTAGACCTGTGTTATTTTTCCATTTTAGTGCCTTTCATATAGAATAATTTTAAAGAGGTATTTTTATTTATCAATTATTTTGAATACAAATATTACTTTTCTATTGAAAAAGCAAATTTTCATAATAACGAATAATAAGGCAAAAACCTATCAATTATATTTTTTTACATTAATTTATATAATAGGAAATTTGGACCATGGAAAAAAAACTTTTATCTGAAAGTCCGCGCCAAAGAGGAAATATTATCGAGGTATTACTGTATATGATTTTCATATACAAATTTTCCAAATACACATATTGTAATTATAGAATTATTTTTTAAAAAACATACAGGGTGGCTACCGATCTATGTATACAATCCAAGAGTCTGTGTTACCTATATGTCACTAAAAACATATTTAATGGATATATATTTAATTAAATTCAGTATTAAAAACTTTTAAATGTATTCAAAATATTTATATATGAACACAGACAAAAATATATAATATATTCAATGAATATAATATTGTCAGGAGAATATCATCATATAAAATTGAAACCTTTTCATAATCAAATTGAGACTGACATTTAACATGGGGTTTTTAATAATTTATAAATTAATATTTACGACCTGAAAATGCAGCGATATTAGTTGGGACTGTTTTGTCTGGAAATTTAGAAAAGGTAAAACAATTGATAGAAGCTGGCGCCAATATTAATCAACGAGGAATAATAGAAACAGCCTATTGCACCTTGCTGCCAAAAAGGCTATCTAGGTATAGTACGGTATCTGGTAGAGGCAGGGGCTAATATCAACTCTAAGAACCGCAGAAAGGAAACTCCCCTACATTACGCGCTTAATCATAACGAAATTGCAATTGCAAGGTATCTGGTAGGTGCAGGAGCAGATGTTAATATAAAAGATTCTAATAGTATGGTTCCACTGTTGAAAGTATTTATAGTTATGCGGCAAAGAACGATTACAAATTTTAAGAATAATTCTATTTATCAGACCTATAAAGAGTTTATTTGTGAACTTGTTGAAGCTGGGCAGATGTGAATATCCCTGGTTTATATAACAATACACCATTTCTTGATTTACTATGGACTTTAGAGGACAGCGAATTATTTTATTTGTTTATTGAAGAAAGGTGCAGATATCCACTCTAAAGATTCTTATGGTGATTCTTCTTTAATTAGAGTTGCCATGTTTGGTAATCTAGAAAGTTTCAACTATTTAGTAGATGCGGGAGTTGACATTAATTATGTAAATAGATATAGAAAATCTGCTTTCTTTTATGCTGCAGAATCAGATAGTCCACAAATACTTGAATACTTTCTGAAGTCTGGGTTTGATGTTAATGTTGCAGATAAATATGGCGTCACAGCATTGATGGGCGCTTCTAAAAGGCGTAAGTTATCCAACGTAAGAATGTTGCTAAATGCCGGCGCAAATATCAACGTTAGGGATAATTCCGGTCTCACACCGCTTGCACATGCAATAAACAATTCAATTTGAGTGTTATTAAGCTTCTTGTTGAAAATGGCGCTGAGGTGGACATCAAAGATAACTCTGGGCTCTACCTAATTAATCGTGCTGCGAAATATTGCAATATCTTTGATTTGAAATATCTGCTGAGAGTGGTGCGGCACATCGACTTGTTAAATTTCCTAAATAGGTATATAATTTATACTGATATCAATCTATTTGAATTTTCAATAAAAGAACTGATAAAACATTTGCTCCTTATTAATCCTAATGCACCTAAGCTAAATTTACAACATAACTTATTATATGGTGGGATCATTGTAAGCTACAGGTCCTGAGAATGCATGAACATAAGCTAGGCAAAAGTGATATCTCTTTGCGAGCCTATCTCCTGGAAATGGATATTCAACAAAGAACAAACACCGTGTCCAACCACAACACAATGATCCGACAAGAGCTGGAGTCAGAGAAGTCATGGTATAGAGAGAATGCTGACCACTACATTGATACCATCGAAGAATATTTTTCAGATGATTTGAAGAGGGCCAAGCTACTTCACAAATGGAATGCCATCACACAAGAACGGCTGTTCACACTGACGACAGTGACAGTTCGGCTCCAAATAGCGGAGCACCTCACTGATAGCAACCTTGAATGGTTTGTTGACAAACACTAAGAACAGCTGACCTTTTACATTAGTAGAAGCCAAATGCTCCAATATTTTCTTTCAATTTTGTGATTTAAAAAAATCGATATATATTTATAGATAATAAATTTTTCATTAGAAATATTAGCTCGCCATCTCTATCAAAATTATACTTCCAGCATGTATGCTTCTATTTTAAATAAATCTATACAATATCTACTGCTATTACTGTAATTAGGGAATATATTTATTAATTATTAATAAATTTACATTTATATATGGATGGAATATTTGCAGGTAGGAAATTTATTCATATAAACATAGGGCGCCTCTCCCGTCAAATCAATGGATGGCGTCTACTTTTGACGTTTAATTTGACAGGAGGGGCGCCCTATGTTTATATATATATGCGATACTAAAAATTTCGAATCTACTCAAATTTATTTATTCAATATACATACCCACACAGTAGATACTTTAAAAAACTAGGTCATTCCACTTGACGGCATGTTATATATTTTATTATTAACCTATCTAACACGGTCACTTTATAATATCTAAAACCAGATAATGAATGATTATAATATAAAATTAAGATAAATATGTAAGGGATTTAATTCAACATGTCTTGCGAATGCATTTTTGTTTGGAACCAAACTTTCAAGACAGAAAGACATGTTTTACTGAATAATTAGCGTCAAAATGCAATAAATAATAAAATATAGAGCAATCATCTATGAAATACCATGGCTCTCTTCTTGGGAAGTCGTCTCTCATTAAAGACTCTTTTATGTTGAAAGGCAGCTGATGACAAAGCCTGACTTGACTGCAGAGTCTCTGACAAGTGAACACTTACAGGAGAGACGGAGCTTAGCCAATTTTTTAGGCTATGGTTTCCATGGGAACCTCTCCTGTAAGTTCTTCAAAAATTCCATTTTTGTTTTGTTTTTAAAATAATCTTTGGTCAATATCAATTAACTTTCATTCTCAATCGTATGAACTATGATTCAAATACCCAATGAAAAAGAATCATGTATATATATGTTATGAATATTTTGGTTATTGTGGATAGATAAGGCTTGATAAGACAAAGGATCGATAAGATAAAGGGTGGTGCAGTCGTGATAAAAAAAATATAATTATTTACTTATAATAATGAATAGATTCAAAAAGGATGAGTTTCTTTATTTGAAAAATTAATTCGAGCTTTCGGCGCAAGCTGCCCTTCTACAGGAATAATAGTTACAATTTCAATTAATCATGTATTTACAGTTATATATATTTTATTTAAATGGTTTCTCGCTTTGGTCTTGTATAGCGTGAGTGGATCACATGCCCGCGTGATTTAGCCCTAAATCAAAGAAAAGCCCTGATAAAGAGAGGCGTGTTTGCCCCTATAAATACTAGCCGATAACAATTTATATCCAGGTATATGCCATATATTTATCTATACATATATATAAGCTATTTTTTTGAATATTTAGGATTATTTATGAAGTTTTATATTTTATTATTTAAGAAAATTATTGCTTGTAAATTAGTCAATTGGTTCATATTATTATATGCAAAATTGTTAAGTGGTGTGGTTAAGAGAAATCGGATAATTCTATTTTAGTTTTTGGACCAGCCTATCAATGTCTCTGGATATCTATGTGTCTATTTATGCTATTATATTTTGATGAAATCAGTGCTTCCAGTATTAATCTTTTGTATTTACTATTTATGTTTGTATAATGAATATTAGGGTTTGCTAGGTTGAAATCGTGATCTGTGGTTTCTGATATGTTGTACTATTAGAGATTTGGGGTCTTTGTTTTATATTTCTCTATGTTCGTCTATTCTGTCTTTTATAAGTCTACCTGTTTCACTCCTACATATACATTATTACATTGGTTGCATGTATGGAATATACGGCTTTGCTATTGTATAGTTTTGTCATAGGAATACTGTTTCTTGTAATGGGGTTTCTTATTATGGTTGCTATACTCGGGTTGCTTTCATAATATGTTCTTATACCGTGTTTGCTTAAATTCTGGCTATATTGGTACTACTATGGGAATAGGGAAATATACATATTGATTTATAACATGGTTATTTCTTATAAGAGAGGGATTATGGAAATGTCTTAATATAAAGTTTTTCGGATAACCACTAGAAGTGAGTTTATTGATCAAAAATTGGGTTTCTGTATCTTTTGAGAGTTGGGTGGAACAATGTGTATATATTCGTTTTGAGAGGGTTTTTACAGTGTTGATCTTGTGACTGAGGGGGCAATAAGAGAAAAGTGTATATAATCTGGAGTGGAGTTTGTTTATGGTATATTTCTGTTGTATATTGGTTTTGTGTTTTTAGTATAAGTACATCTAGAAATGGTAAGGTCTTATTGTTTTCTGTTTCAATGGTAAAATCAATATCATTATGTATGGACTTTAGTTGGGTAAAAATGGTATCTATTTTGGTAGAGTTGGCTATACAAAAGATGTCGTCTATGTATCTCTGCCAGATGATGATATCTGTGGGAAAAAGGTTGGTTATTGTTTTATCTATTTTTCTCATTACTATTTCTGCCAAAGGTGAAGAGAGGGGACTTCCCATGGGGGAGCCCTTGGTTTGTCTATAAAAATTACTATTGAAGGAGAATATGTTGTATTGTAGGCTGAGCTTAACTAATGAAATAATTTTAGAAGAAGTATCTGGAGGAATATTGTTTAATGCTAAAAATTCTATTGTGTTACTATTATTAGACGGTGTGGTAGGCTTGGGTACATATTAACTACGTCAAAAGATATCATGGTGCTGTTAGGAGAGGGGGGGAGGCTGTGTATATTTTCTATAAATTTTGGTATGGATGTGATGGATGTGGTGGTAGGATTATCTGTTAGAATGGGGATTAGGAAGTTTGCTAGGAACTTAGCTAAGGGGGCTATAGGAGACATATGATAGGCTATGATAGGGCGAATAGGAATACCTGGTTTATGGGTCTTGGGTTGGCCGTAAATATAAGCGGTATTTTTTATGTTTTCTAGGAACGATTTTAAGTCTTCTGTAGTAATAGTCTTGCCTTATATTTACGGCCAACCCAAGACCCATAAACTCCACTCCAGATTATATACACTTTTCCTCTTATTGCCCCCTCAGTCACAAGATCAACATGTAAAAACCCTCTCAAAACGAATATATACACATTGTTCCACCCAACTCTCAAAAGAGATACAGAAACCCAATTTTTGATCAATAAACTCACTTCTAGTGGTTATCCGAAAAACTTTATATTAAGACATTTTCATAATCCCTCTCTTATAAGAAATAACCATGTTTATAAATCAATATATATATTTCCTATTCCCATAGTAGTACCAATATAGCCAGAATTTTAAGCAAACACGGTATAAGAACATATTATAAAAGCAACCCGAGTATAGCAACCATAATAAGAAACCCCATTACAAGAAACAGTATTCCTATGACAAAACTATACAATAGCAAAGCCGTATATTCCATACCATGCAACCAATGTAATAATGTATATGTAGGTGAAACAGGTAGACATATAAAAGACAGAATAGACGAACATAGAAGAAATATTAAAAACAAAGACCCCAAATCTCTAATAGTACAACATATCAAAACACAGATCACGATTTCAACCTAGCAAACCCTAATATTCATTATACAAACATAAATAGTAAATACAAAAGATTAATACTGGAAGCGCTGATTTCATCAAAATATAATAGCATAAATAGACACATAGATATCCCAGAGACATATGATAGGCTGGTCCAAAAACTAAAATAGAATTATCCGATTTCTCTTAACCACACCACTTAACAATTTTGCATATAATAATATGAACCAATTGACTAATTTACATAGCAATAATTTTCTTAAATAATAAAATATAAAACTTCATAAATAATCCTAAATATTCAAAAAATAGCTTATATTTATGTATAGATAAATATATGGCATATACTGGATATAAATTGTTAATCGGCTAGTATTTCTAGGGGCAACACGCCTCTCTTTATCAGGGCTTTTCTTTGATTTGGGCTAAATCACGCGGGCATGTGATCCACTCACGCTATACAAGACCAAAGCGAGAAACCATTTAAATAAAATATATATAACTGTAAATACATGATTAATTGAAATTGTGACTATTATTCCTGTAGAAGGGCAGCTTGCGCCCGAAAGCTCGAATTAATTTTTCAAATAAAGAAACTTATCCTTTTTGAATCTATTCATTATTATAATTATTGAAAGGATTATTCGTCATAATTATTTACTGTCAAGTAGCTTTTATTTTCAATTACTTGAGGAAATATTACACATTAGTTAGTTTCACATTATATAGAATTTATAAGTTAATCCTATATTAGTGATTTGAAGGATTGATTGGTTAACTACGCATATTTACAACAAACCTATACAACAAAACTGAAAGTCTTTCTAAAAACGATGATAACAAAAAATAAAATTATCAATTAATAGAATAAAATATATATTTTTTAAAATATAGAAATATTGAGGTTTTAGATTATATAATATATATATGCTTATCCTTTATACAATCCTTGTAATTCAGTATTGAATATGGTTAAGGACGCGAGTGTAGCTAGAGATCTATATAACTGTTTTAATCTATCGTTCATTACATAAAGATACTAACCCCATTGGGGATATCACTTTTATCTGAAAAAAATTTTGACGAGTAGCTCTGTCGAAAATCGTTAATTGTCGGTTAATTTGGGCCATCATTTTTGATTTTTGGTTATTTAAATATATACTTTAAATAAGTAATAGGAAATTTAAAATGCGCTAAGCATTTTTTAAAAGATGAAATACCATATTTTATGCTAAAACCTATCGAAGATACCACAAATATTTCTAAAAATTGATATCTATATACCTCAATATGTATAATGCTCTTGATGAGAGAAACCGTTTGCGGTGTTTTACGAAATCCAAAAACCATCAGAATTAAGCTGAAATATTTCAAATTCAATCTTATATATTTCTTTTTTTTTTCAATATATATTTTACGATATTAATATATGTATATATTTTAGAAATCTCAAAATTACCATTTACCCTCCTGCGAGGTCTTAGAAGACACCTCTACTCCATCAACTCGCCATATGTGAATAGCCAGGACAAGGTGACTCGCGAGCTGTGCTCAATTGTAACACCTGTAAACTGAAAAGAAATAAATAAAATAAACAGTAGAACCTCCCTTTAGCGGATACCCCGCTAGAGGACACCACTCTTCAAAGCTAGTTTTCATTTGAAAATTACCATTTTCACAATATAGCAACTCTCCGGTAAGAGGACATCTCTCCCTAAAGGACACTTTGACTCTGCAATTAGGTGTCCATTATACAGGGAGGTTCTACTGTATTAACATTTATATTCCATATCTGTT
This sequence comes from Cordylochernes scorpioides, assembly GCA_030710605.1. Taxonomy (NCBI): domain Eukaryota; kingdom Metazoa; phylum Arthropoda; class Arachnida; order Pseudoscorpiones; family Chernetidae; genus Cordylochernes; species Cordylochernes scorpioides. The sequence continues at coordinate 68,520,607 of CP092874.1, forward strand.
AATTATGTATATCGTAGAGTCTACCATCTGAGACTACCTTAAATATGATTAAACTCAGTCTCTCAAGGAAGTGGTTCCTCTTCAGAAATTTGGTAAAGTCAGGGGCCACACGGATTCTTCCAACCCAAACACAATAGGTTATTTGGCGCTCTATCGTGACCTTCCATAAGTTTAATGAATTGACTTTCATTCTATTATTAAAATACTTGGTTTTTTTTATAAAATGACTCCTAATTGAAAATGAAATTTAATTTGTTAAACACACATCGCTGTTATAAAATATATTATAAGAGTTTTCTTTTTTGTGAAGCTAAATATTTTGAAAATATTTTCTTTGGCAACTAATATAATTTCATTTTCTCTTTGTTTATTGAATAGGTTCATGTGGGTACAATGTTAAAAAAATATTAAAGTAATTTGATTTTGAAGAGTTCAAATTAGTATGAAGGTTATTCACAAACTTTGTAAAAAGCAGAAGTTTTTTTTTATGGACCAAAATAAAGCGTTGTTTCTTTATATCCTGGAACATTTATTAAAAATCATTAGGTTATTTTTTTTTTGTAAGTCTCACTTCCACACATCCAATATCAATGTCTTGTTTACAAAACATTTACCCAGATTCCTGGAGCACAGAGCGCCAACTACCCGGGGAGTCCAGCTCACTAGTATGGACTAATGTTGAGCGCTTTTACTCGAGTCCTGATTTGATTGCTGAGTTGAACCAGTTGACCAGAAAGTTCCATGCTGAGGTTGAGTCTGGAAGGCTGACCATAGATCTAGGATTGAGGTGGGTCAGTCCAATCAGGATAGCTGTTTGCATCCTATGTCTCAGGAATGCTGGACAGCAGAAGAGAAGATGATCAACTGTCTGTGGAAATACTCTGCCCTTCTTGGCGCCATTTATTCTTTCTTTTCCTTACATCTGTAAGGAATATATCGCTTAACAGTCGCTTCCCGACTCCTTTTGTTTCTCAACTATAAAATTCCGACTTTCTTGAGTGGATTTCAATTACCTTAGTTTCTAACCACCCAGGGTAACCTATTTTATTTCTTTAGTAGGGATTGGATGTTTTTTAGAATCGTTTTAACAGATGTTCGTTAGGCAAACTTTTACTCGGGTAAAAACCAGACAAAGCCGGGTACATTCGCTAAATACACTTATTCACAAATGTTCCTTTGTAGCAAGATACTATTCCTTCAACTTGAAATTAGAGAGGGGACCAATTAATATTGATTTTATTCAACTTATCGAGTATTTTTTAAGGGACCGGGAAAAATTTCAAATTAACGAGAATATAGACAATTATGGGTTCATCACTGATGAGCCAGGCCCTCCCATTCATTTATCCATATCAGTAAGGACAGTAGAAATTGTTTATTTTAAAAAGAATTACGCGTCTATGATAGTTTTGAATTTTAATTATAACATTAACAAGTTCTCGCATAAATTTTATGGCAGGTATAATTACGATGTTTAACATTCTTGTATTGTGTCCTGATAAAAAAGAAACCTTCTAATGCTATTGGGTTGGTTAAATATAACGGAACAAGTTAAATACACGTTTAGTTTGCTCCGATATTAGTATTTTGGACTTGATATCTCAAACGTATATAATTAATATTTATGAGATTGTTTTTTGATTTATACACATAACAATCTTATTTTTAAAGGCGACTAACTCATTTTAACTGACGAACATAACTGATGAATTTATTTCTAAAAGTGATGTATTCACTCTTAAAATGCTATATTTCAATCTGGTATTGTAATATCTATTATTCATTCAAATCGACAAAACAAAAGTAATCGATTAATAAAAACAATAGACAACACATGATAAACAGCTACTGATTACAATATAGTATCTTATCGTCCATTGCGCCCGTTATTGTCATTCTAATCAACTGATCACTATTATGACATCATCAAATTCTAAATAGAACATACTGTGCTCACTTCAACTTTGTGTGCATGTGTGTTGTGCGTGTGTTCCACATATCAGGAAGCCTCTGGGACCAAATTTTGGCGGTAGAGGTACAGTATGCATCACGCTGACGAGGGAAAACAGTCTGAACTCGTTCGTGGTTGACTTTTCTTGATTTTTAAGAAATTGGATTGGCCAAATATCACGGAACAAGTAAAAAAAACGTTTAGTTTATTTTTTTCTACTAGATGGCGCTCTGCCATCTAGAAAAGCTCATGTGAGCCTGGTCAGAATATGCCTTTTTTGTTTTTAATATGTATATATGCATCTATTAGAGAGTAAATTAGGAAGAAGTTATGTAAAATATAAAAAAAAAAACAAATTATGATTCACAGATTTTGAATATCAAGTATATTTTAAACATTGAGTAATAACATCAAGCTATTTCTTTATTAAATAATATAGTTAAGAAAATTTCGATATTTCGATATTTGTTAATCAATTTAGAGTTCTAACTTTTAGAGTTTAAAAAGAAAGGAACCCTTTACATACACGCTTTAGATCTCCTAAGAGAGTCTTGTCTTTCTGAATAAGCTAGGAGCTGGTCTACAGTGATAAAGTTTCAGCAAGACAACGAGTATATATACATATATATGTCCTAATATACTCTTCCAGGAATAATAAAACAAACCTACAGTCAATCCAAAGAGAGATGGGCAGCTAGAGGGTGTCACTTTAGACATCAGGACATTCCAAGGGGGGTCCTGGGGTCCGTCACTCAACACCTCGGGACTTTGGAGACAGTTGGGTGATTGTGTTCGACGCGAGCGGACGCCCGGCGGTTGCCGGGCCCGTCTACCTCTCTCTCTGGTTGTCTGGAATTCCTCTACCAAATTGTGGAGTGATTATTTCTCTTTCCCCAAATTATCACTATATTGCCCACATTGAAAGTCGACAGGATCTTATAACATATATATATGTTGTAATATATTCCAATATATCTATGTCTCCATGTGTTGTATAGTTTTAGTGTAATTGCCAAGTTGGCAGAAAAAAAAATTCGAGTGAGTGACAGTTGGCGCCAGTAGAGGAAATAGGTCCGAAAACCAAGTCGGGTTCCCAGGTGTGCCCCCTTCTTGCTCAAACAGATTAGTCTGCTTTGAGACACGAGGATTGACAGACCCTCTAGACAGTTCTCCCCTGACCGGTGTCGGCTACACTTGCTCTCTCGCCATCTCTGTGGTGACATTTAACATGCCTCGTTATTTTGTTTAATCCCAATCACGCCTGAACCCACTTAATCATTGTGGCCACCACAACTGAAAAAATGTCACACTACATTCATCCTACAGCAACAACATACTGCATTTACTACAGAGAGACGACAGGATTTACCGAGGACAACGCAAGGAGGATGGAACCTGGAAAACAGACGACGCCGGAGTTTACCACCATGCCATCCACAGCCACGGACATCGTGGCACAACTCGCGGAACACATCCAAGACATCACCGCTTCCAGCCTTAGGTAGATAGCCTACCATCAATTGCCACAACCCTTTCAACCCACTCGCCATTACAAATCCAATGTGCTCGTCGCAAACATCCACAATCCACCTGACGACGAGAACTTCTCCCTCACGCCTTCTCCAACCATCACCAAGGACGTGACCATGGCCACATCGACCAGTATTGTTTGTTAAGTAGATTTTTATTTCGTTTATTTTATTTTACGTTTTACGTGGATAACCATATCACATTTCATTTATAACAATCATTTATTTCTTGACTTATATTTCAATCAAGTTTCCTCAATTCAATTTTATACCCGTCCTTCTAAATTCTAAGTCTATCAATCGCCTATATTGCTTCATTATATGCCAGTTAACCTATAGTACTTTAACCATTTCAGTTTCCATTTACTTTTAAATCTTCATATCATAAAAACTATAATTTCATTTTTATGACAAAAAAAAAACACTTCATTTCACACACTTTTCATAATATTTTATCTCAAAATTTTCAACTATTGTGTTCTAACCAAACTTTAGACTTTAAACCCCTTTTTACATATTCATTTTTGAATAATGTCATTTTAAAAATAAAACCTATAACTCAAAATTCTAATTTAAAGAAAAAATAAGTTTTTGGTATTGTTAAATGTACACCTGCTATAAACAATATATAGCCAACACTTAGAAAGTTTCCCTATGTCCTCATCACAACTGAATTTATAAATACCAACTCACCTCACCCAGTAATGCCATTTTCATCATTGTTGCTTCTATAAAAACATTCAATTCCACAAACCAACTTAATGATAACAACGCTACTTTAAAAAGAAAAGTCTTGAATTTCAAACATAAATTGCGAATATCCCTCACATTTGCCTCTATCTCCTTCACCTTTACCTACACCCATTTTATAATCAAATTTCGCAAAATCATTTTTTATTCCATTTAAACCATTGCATGTAAACGTCTAAAAAAAAGTTTTACTATCTTTCCATTTCCTTATTTAGTGATAATTTTCGCTACTTATCAACAACTATTTTATAAAATCAATTTTAAAATATAAATTTAAAAAAATTTCAAAATTATCACTAGTCGACCATCTATCTTTCAACAGAAGTTAAATATAACGCGGGACCGTCCAATTCCCCCAAAAGCTAGATCACTGCCCGCCAACGTTACGTCCCCTCTACCAATTTATTTCAGACGTAAAATTTTCACTCGCTTCCCACTTAGTGATTTTTTTTTCTCTCGCTTACAAGTAAACACTAACACATTCATTCCAATAAACCATAGTCATCTTAACAAACCACAATCATTTTACACAAACAAAGCCAATCTCGAGCCACACAAACTCATGTTTAAGACATATCACCCACTAAACGCATCACATCACCAACATTCACAAAATCTCGTTGAATGTTCGTACAGCCACCACCTATCACTTCAGTAAACTTGTTCATGATGAGTTTGGTTAGATTTTACCCCAACACAACGTCTTCATGTGACACCTTTTCATTTACAATTTTTTTTTCGCATGTGTCACAGCGACGGCAATTTTTTTTTTTTTACTTTTACCAGGCTACATTATGCCTTTATTTTTCCTGTGACACTTTTTTTTTTTTTTCTCACTCAAAAGCGTGTCCACGTCGCAAGTCTCATCTATTAGTGCATATCTAGCCTAACACATCGTGAACAATACTTTTACTAAGTTAAACTTATGTCGAAGTACATCGACCTACGAACACCGATATAACTACATTCCCCATGCCATAATCATAGCACACCACCACACATCACTCCTAAAATGGCACACTTATCTATTCCACTGTCTATAGCTGCTATGCCGTCGTATTACTTTACCGCCTTCCTTTTTTTTTTGCCAAGACTTTTTTTGAGACACTTAAATTATAACCTAATTCGAATAGTTTTTTTTAATTTTATGTTTGTTTAACAAAACTTGACACATCTTGAACATAGTGCAGTTGCGTGAAAACATCAAATTCTTATTTTAATCAAGATTCATTTCTTGTATCTTACTTTGAGAGAAATTGTAACATGTATTTTATCCTCTACTAAATTCTTGCTGATAGAGTGTCAAAAATAACAAAAATAACTCTTAGCTTAGCTGTTGATTAGGTTAAACACTACCGTATTTACAATGGACAGCACATTTAGAGAGTCACGTTCACAAACATACGAACCATGTACAGGTGGCTTATCACCAAGGATCCCGTCCTCAGGTTGAAGCACAGCAAACCTTTGACTCTGAGCGCCATCTTGTCCACAACTGCTATCGTTTGAAACAACGGCTCTTTATATCCATCCGATAGCGTGAGTTGATAGCGCCATCTATAGGCCAACTTCCAAACCATTTGATAACAATATATTTTCTCTATATGCCGTCTAATGATTAAGTACCAGCTAATATGATAAATTATGATAATTACCCAGAGATATACTGGCTGTAAATAATAAATTAGGTGCGCAACTCCGCGTTTTTTACGGCTATAGAAAATCTAATGAAATTGATACAATATTATTATATACATCTGATAATTTAAAACCCCAGTCATTCTACCATGTCCCTGCCTATGTCCAACCACCTTTTACCCTGTACCAACTTACTGTATGACATGATGTACTGCTAAGAGCCAAATAAAATACGGACTGTATGTCAGACAGACAGAGAAAAACAAGGAGATAATACGATTATAGATATTAATAAACGATTGCAGTTAGGCCTAGAGTTAAGAGGAAATATTTCTATCTCGCATCATTAGCGCTAGGCCAACGACACTTTTATTCAGAGAACTCCAAGACAAAGGACCCCGGAGTTGAATTCGCTGAAAACAACTTTATTTAGGTCAATGCTCCATCCTCACATTTTCTGCTATAACTATCAAAGATGGCTTCCCAGTCGTTTGGACCAATCAAGACGTTTCTTCATCTTCCATGATGTAATGAATGACCAATCAGAATCTCAATAGAGGTCACGTGACACCGCCCGACTGGGGAAGCCTCAGTAGCGTCTCCGAGTCTCATCCGCACTACACGCGTCTCCTGATCCAGCGTAAATCGCGGGGACGTAAGCTACTCTCCTCCATGCTCTCTGTCTGTCAGCATCGGTTCCCTTGACCAACCTATCCTGTGTCTACTCCTGCCATCACGACTGCAAAATTCACCAATCCAATCCCAACTTCCAGTTGACAGCATTTTGCTGTCACAACTACTACAGAGCAAACGGAGAATCGGCAAGATTCTCCACAGGGAAAGGGAGTCGACAGGATTCACATCGATTCTCACATACATTTATATAAAATAATTACTATTGTAAGAAACAACATGATCCCATAATTTGAATAGTTTATGGATACCATCATAAAAAAGTTTTGGGTGAGGCAATCTATTCATCAAGCCAAATTTCAACTATTTCACGATTCTGGAAGCGCTGGTCAGCCAGCCCATGTGCCATCGACCGAAAAGGTGGTAATCCGATTGAGCGATGTCTGGAGAGTATGGCGGGTGGGGTAAGACTTCCCATTTGAAGTCTTTTAGGATGTCTTTCACCGATTGTGAGACATGCGGCCTTGCGTTGTCATAAAGCAGTATCAACTTAGCATGTCGTTGCGCCCATTTGGTCGTTTCAGTGCATTTCTTGGCGTAACTGCGTTAATTGTTGTTGATTGCGATGAGCAGTGACGTCTGGTTGCAGAAGTTCGTAGTAAAGTATGCCGTGCTGATCCCACAAATGCACAGCATAACCTTCTTGCCGTTGATATTGAGTTTGGTGGTCGAATTTGTCAGCTGTCCTGGGCTTACCCATGATTTCTTACGCTTCGAATTGTCAAAATACACCCATTTTTAATCCTAGTCACAATACGATGAAGAAAAGACTTTATTTGAAACCTTCTACCAGGATTTCAGATATCGTTATTCGATTTTCCTTGTTCTTTCCACTAAATTCGTGAGGAAACCATTTTCTTTCCTTCTGCATCTTTTCAATAGCATTCAAACCAAGTGAAACAGCCTGTCGAGTGATGTTGAAAGAAGCCTCTAACTGTTCTTGTGTTTGAGAATCGTCTTCATCCAATAATGCTCGAAATTACTCATACTCGAACTTTTTCGCAGCTTTCCGTATTCCTTGTCGTTGAGGTCAAAATCTCCAGATTTGAATCGTTTTAAACCCCTCTTTATAGGTTACTAGACGTATGACCCGGCTTCGCCCCAGAATTCCCCGATTGCAATTTCCTTCATACTGAAAGTACATCAATAATAAATATTAGAAGTGCCATAGAATAGCAATACAGAAGTAACACATAAACTACAGGAAAAAAGTGTGTGTGATGGCGAAAATTGTGTATTATATTAGTGTTTAGGTATTTGATTTAATTAATATAGTTGATATAATAATATATATTTATATTATACTAGCGGACCCGCCCGGCTTCGCCCGGGTTTTACCCGAGTGAATGTTTGTCTAACGAACATTTGTTAAAACAATTCTCTTTAAACTTATAAAACTACTCGGCTTCGCCCGGGGTTTTACCCGAGTAAAGGTTTGTCTAGCGAACATTTGTTAAAACAATTCTCTAAAAACTTATTAAAAAATAAAAAAGATAATTTTGATAATTTGAAACTCGTAAATTTGAATCTCTCGATAAAGTGAACATTTTTTCCGGTCCCTGTGTGCCTTGTCATCCTGAATTTTGTCTTTCCTAATTTTCTACATTAGAAAATCATAGTTTTATCTAGTGAACATTTTTTCCCGGTCCCTTGAGAAATACTCGATAAGTTGAATAAAATCTATATTAATTGGTTCCCTCGGTAATTGGAAGTTAAAGGAATAATATCTTCGCCTTGGAATTGTATCATTATTCTTGTCGCAAATAAATTGCCGTGTCATCCTGAGATAATCTTACTTTTGATAAATAATATTTAAGATAACAAACTTAGTGATAAGAAAACTTGTTATCATCGTCACAATGGGGGCGCTGCTTGCGAGTTAAATCTACAAATCTGCAAATAACTCTAAGGATATTCAAGATATTCATGAAATTATTTTTCAAAAACCTTCCCGGTGATATACCTAATAATATCCCAAACTTTCACGGCGATTGGATGTATGGTTTTTGAATCTATAGAGTACAGACAGACAGACATTCAATTATATATATTTAAGATAATATAAAAGAGTTTTAAAAATTGTAAAAAAAAAAAAATGCATCGGCCGGGAATCGAACCCGGGCCGCCCGCGTGGCAGGCGAGCATTCTACCACTGAACCATCGATGCTTAAAAAAATGGCCATATTTAGGTATTCATTCCATTCCGGATTAGTCCGCGTAAAAAAAGTTCTTCAAATGAAAAAAAAAAAAGAAATAGCCAAAAAACTAATCAAAATGCAGCCGAAAATTTTCCTCAGGTTTATAAAAAGCGACATGCAAAATATGGTACCAATTGGTTCAGTAGTTTTTGAGTTTATCGCGAAACAGACAGACAGACAGAAATTGACTTTTTATATATATATATAGAGATCTACTCTTCATTGTTGGCTTTTTATCTTACATTCATTCTTCATTGTTGACTTTTTATATTACATTTACTCTTCATTGTTTGCTTTTTATCTTACATTCACTCTTCATTGTTGGCTTTTTATCTTACATTCATTCTTCATTGTTGGCTTTTTATATTACATTCACTCTTCATTGTTGGCTTTTTATCTTACATTCATTCTTCATTGTTGGCTTTTTATATTACATTCACTCTTCATTGTTGGCTTTTTATCTTACATTCATTCTTCATTGTTGGCGTTTTATATTACATTCACTCTGCATTGTTGGCTTTTTATCTTACATTCATTCTTCATTGTTGGCTTTTTATATTACATTCACTCTTCATTGTTGGCTTTTTATCTTACATTCACTCTTCATTGTTGGCTTTTTATTATATTCACTCTTCATTGTTGGCTTTTTATCTTACATTCATTCTTCATTGTTGGCTTTTTATATTATATTTACTCTTCATTGTTGGCTTTTTATCTTACATTCATTCTTCATTGTTGGCTTTTTATATTACATTTACTATTCATTGTTGGCTTTTTATCTTACATTCACTCTTCATTGTTGGCTTTTTATCTTACATTCATTCTTCATTGTTGGCTTTTTATATTACATTCACTCTTCATTGTTGGCTTTTTATCTTACATTCATTCTTCATTGTTGGCTTTTTATATTACATTCACTCTTCATTGTTGGCTTTTTTATCATATAGAAAATCATAGTTTTATCTAGTGAACATTTTTTCCCGTGTCACATTGCCGTGTCATCCTGAGATAATTACTTTTGATAAAAATATTTAAGATAACAAACTTAGTGATAAGAAAACTTGTTATCATCGTCACAATGGGGGCGCTGCTTGCGAGTTAAATCTACAAATCTGCAAATAACTCTAAGGATATTCAAGATATTCATTAATATTTTTTTCTAAAACCTTCCCGGTGATATACCTAATAATATCCCAAAATTTCACGGTGATTGGATGTATGGTTTTTGAATCTATAGAGTACAAACAAACAGACAGACAAACAGACAGACAGACATTCAATTTTATATATATAATATAAAATATAAATGAGTTTTAAAAATTGTAAAAAAAAAAATGCATCGGCCGGGAATCGAAACCGGGGCCGCCCGCGTGGCAGGCGAGCATTCTACCACTGAACCACCGATGCTTATAAAAAATGGCCATATTTGGGTATTCATTCCATTCCGGATTACTCCGCGTAAAAAAAAGTTCTTCAAATGAAAAAAAGAAATTGCCAAAAATACTAATCAAAATGTAGCCGAAAATTTTCCTCAGGTTTATAAAAAGCGACATGCAAAATTTGGTACCAATTGGTTCAGTAGTTTTTGAGTTTATCGCGAAACAGACAGACATTGACTTTTTATATATAGAGATATAGATATTAATGAATGAGCATTGTTTCCATAGGCGCTCTAGAGCATTTGATGCTTCGGTTGCACTTTTCTGAGGTTAAAGATGAAAAGCAAAGCGCTTCCGAATTTTCCTAACAGATGGCGCGCTAATGCATCATAATATACATACCTAGCGTTTAACACGCAGAAATCGATTCAAAACAAAAACAATAGGTGAAAGTTTGTTTATGTAAATTAATGATAAATAAATAAAAACGCGGAGTCATTTTTGCGCACACATTACATAAAATTAAGAGAAACGCGTCTTTTGAAAGAAAAATTTCCATAAAGTTTTATTCATCGCTGATTGAACTCAGATAAGATAGGACTATGGTGTCATTGCTGTATCAGGATGATAAATCAGCACATAGATTTGATAAGGACCTCTATTACTTAACTATTAACACCCTATGTATTTATACCAAGTCAAACAAACATGGTAAACAGCGAGTGTTTTCGACCGGCAGGAATTGATGAAATACCTAATGAAGTAATAAAATTACTACCAAATCATATACTAAATTCAGATACTGAAATATGCCTTACAAAAATGCCTTACTGAAACTTACACATTCCATGACAAATGCAAAACAAAAGAAATTCTAACCATGAACCTGCAAGTTACAGGGCAATATCCTTGCTGCCAGCCTCTTCCGAAATATTTGAAAGAAATACAGGTGATCCAAAGGTCTTGCACAATTTTAAAAATTAATAACTCCGCGAATATTTGCGCTAGAGCAATGCGGTAAACACCATTGTGTTAAGGAGGCAATGGGAATTTTTAGGGAAAATAATGAAAAATTCGAAATTGATTTCAGTTAGAATTTTATTCGCTAGATGGCGCTCTACCAGAATCAGAGATTCAGCGGCCAAATTGTTTGATAAATTGAAAAATATAACTGATCGACACGTATTTTTCCTTTTTGAATACCAGGAAAGAATCCTAATAATATCAAATGATAAATTAATAAAACACCATTTCGCCAAAAGTAGAAGAATTGGATGACGATTTTTGAATGCAATCCGAGATATGTAAAATAGGTAAATGCAAATTAAAACATGTAGCAAAAAAAATTGATATTTTAGATGCGGTTTGCTGGAATCTTCTCAGCAATTTAAATTTCGAAGATAATAACTTTCAAATTTTTATTCAACTCTCTCTCAGTATCGATTATATTTATTTTAATTCATTTGAAAAATAATTATCTATCTCTGATAAATTATTTTACTTTGGAATGCCGTCACTAAAGGATAAAGCACTCTTGGTGAAATTTTTTAATTGCAATTCAGAATCTGCTACTGAAGCTTTACGAGCGTTTCGTACCTTTAAAGGTATTCCGAGCGGTGAAGGACCCATGAGTTGCTACTCTCTAAGGCGAATGATAAAATATTTTGAGAAGACTGAATCTCTGGAATCAAAACATCGGAGTGGAAGACCATCGACATGCAAGTCAGTGGTTGTTACGGTTTCACAGAATGTTGAAGCTATTGAAACGTAATCCACGTATGGAGAAGTAAATCCTCAAGAAGTTTATCGATAAACGGAGATTTCGTATGGAACAGTTTGGAGAGCACCTAGATTTTTTTCTTAAAAAATACCCGTACAAAATTCAAATATTTCTCGAGCTAAAAGTCGGGGTTTTGAGAAGCGTCAAGAATTCTCTGCATTGGTTTTCCGGCAAATTGATATTGATGAAAATTGGCTGTCGAATGTTCTGTGGACAGATGAAGCTCACTTTTCACTAAACGGAGAAGTTAACACTCAAATCAGCCGCATTTGGGCAACAGAAAACCCTAGGACTTTTACAGAAAGGTCACTTCATCAGCCCAGAGTTAGTTTGGTGTGGGTTCACTTCTTTTATTGTTGGGCCATTTTATTTGAAGTAATCATAGAATAACTTTTAAAACCGTTTCTGTAATTGGTGAACGTTATGTTCAATATTTGAGAGAAAAGGTTATTCCCATATTGCAGGAGAGACAAGCACTAAGCGAAATAACATTCATGCAAGATGGAGGACCTCCTCATACCTCCCGCGGTGCCAAAAAATTGCTGAAGGATACATTCGGTGAAGATCGTGTGATAAGTAGCCACTTTATACACCAGTAGCCTCCAAGATGACCAGACTTGACGCCTTCCGATTTCCCGGCTATGGGGGTACATTAAGTCGCGTGTTTATCGATGCCGGCCTACCACATTGGCCATGTTGAAGGCTTCTATCAGACGGCACGTTTCATCAATATCAACAGATATGTTATTTAATGATTTAATGAAGGGCGCCACATTGAGCAAAGATTGTGACCTAATATAAGAGAGAAGGCAGTTACCTCATGTGTTATATAAGCTGTCATGTATTATATTATCTACCAATATTTTGCAACTCTCTGTGTTGGGTTATGGGGATAATAAATGTTGTCTTCACATTGACTTTTTTTTTTTGTGAACAGTAATATTGTAGCGTAGAAATCAAGTATTTGTATATTTTAAGATGTAAGCGTATTTATTGATGACGTCAGCACGACTAGTAGACAATTATCAACAACTCAACAAAATATCTACAGCTAGAGAATATCGAGCAAGCAAGCTAGGCAACTAAATGATGATTTGGCAAATGTAAAATTTTAAATCTGTTTCCAAATTTTTTCATTGAATAATTAAATTAAATAATAAATTATTTCTTCGCCACATAGCCTCCACCTATAAAGAACATCGACCCGATGCTCAGAGAAAGACTTACATTCTCAGTCTCAAGGCTCGAGAACGGATGATAGGGCCTGAGAACTCTTCGCGGTCTGTGGTTGTTGTGTTCGTTCAGTGGGGACGCTTGGCGAGTCGTTTTCTGGGTCCTCTTCTAGGTGCTCCTCCTGGTCCTCTGGGTTTAAATAAAGCTTCATTCTACAAACGTGAACTAAGTATTTTGTTTTACGATGACCTTGCTGGTTTCCGAATGTCTCAACTTCATAGGTCACATCGGATATTTTTCGGGTTACTTTATATGGACCGAAGTAACGTCTCATTAGTTTTTCCGAATATCTCACTTTACGCACAGGGATGAAGATTCATACGAGATCTCCAGGCAGGTAACTTATGTTTCTGTGGTGAGCGTCATAACGGAGTTTATTACTTTCCTGCGACCCCATAGAGTGGAGACGTGCCAGTTGTCGTACTTCTTCCGCTCTCGACCCTAGTGTTTGGATGAAGTCGTCATCTTCTGGGACTAATTTGGGAAATAACAGGTCCAATGGCGTTTCTGCTTCACGCCCATGCGCAAGGATGAATGGAGTGAATCCGGTGGACTCTTGCCTTGCTGTGTTGTATGCGAATGTCACAAATGGAAGAATCATATCCCAGTCTTTCTGATTGACGTCAACATACATAGACAGCATGTCTGCCATGGTCTTGTTCAGCCTTTCTGTGAGTCCATTCGTCTGAGGGTGATAGGCGGTCGTCGTCCTGTGAATTATTCTGCAGTGAATCTTCAGATCACGAATCAATGATGAGGTGAAATTCCTTCCTCTGTCGGTGATTAGTTCCCTCGGAGCACCGTGTTTCAGAATTACAACCACGACTAAGAATTTGGCAACTTCCATTGATTCACTAGTTGGTAGCGCTTTAGTGATTGCATACTTTGTCAGATAGTCTGTGCAGACAATAATCCTGCGGTTTCCATATGTCGATGTTGGGAATCTGCCTATGAGGTCCATTCCAATCTTTTCAAAGGCAGCTCTGGGCACCGGTATTGGCTGTAAGTGTCCTGTAGGAAGCTGTGGCTGTGGTTTGCGTCGCTGACAGTTTTGAGAGTGAGCCACATACCTTCTAACATTCCAGGCCAATAGATTTTTTTCTAATTCGATCATAGGTTTTGGTGAACCCAAGATGTCCAGCAGTGGGCGAATCATGGAAATTTCTCAGTATTTCAGGCCTGAGGTGGCGAGGGACCACCAGAATATATTCTTCCCATTGGACCATAATTCTTTTTTAGAGAGTATTATTAATTTTCAGAAAGGACTTATTAGATGTCTCTTGTTGCATCTTGTCAGCTATCTTCATGAGATCCAGGTATTTCATTTGTTCCTGTCCAAAATTCTGTAAGGCCATTAACTTAGGAATATACCCAGCATCTCCACCAGTTGTAGCGTAGAATCAGGTGTTTGTAAAACTGGAGATAAGAAGGTATTTATTGATGACGTCACGGCGACTAGTCGACAAATATTAACAAATCAACAAAACTATATACAGCTAGAGAATATCAAGCAAGCAAGCTAGGCAACTAAATGATGATTTAAAAATAATAAATATGTTTCTAAATATTTTCATTGTATAATTAAATTAAATAATAAATTATTTCTTCGCCACAATATATATGCTAAAAGGTACAACTTACTTAGGTTTTGTCCACGAGTGTCAAGAGGAATGACCAGTTGACCTGGTCTTGCGCCGAACGGCGAAAAGTAACACTGTAATAGTAGCAGCACAAGACTATTGACTAAACTCTGAGAGAAGAATTACAAAAACTATAACAAGACTCAGAACGAAAGAATTATAAAGGAATGACAATACATCCAGATGACACAAGATCCTATAGGACATCAACAACTATCCTGGTGTGAACTAACACCTACCCTCATATTCTCATGCCCAGCAATGGCCGCAGCCTTGCAGAAAATTGACATGGACACAGAGCAGCAGCTTTACACACCCAAGATAGTGACATTGCGACTGCTGTGATATTCACACGGGGGCATCTCAGGCTCTTCATTGGACACGACAACAAGACTAATTGCAATAGCACCTGTAAAAACGGTAAATATAGCAGTACATATGTAACGAGTAATTGCTAGACAATTTATAATGGTGTAATCATTGCACAATAATGTCTGTAGCAATAGGCAATTGCAATTAAGAAATAAATGAAGCAAGGTTTTGACAAATTTTATTGATTAAAGCAATTTCTGGTTAAAACAAAAATCTTCTTTTGTTGTTATATTTCAAGTTTATTATCCCAAAATAATATATGTAGCAATATCATTAAAAATGGTTATAGATATATAGAAACAACTTGAAAAGTATGAGAAGAAATTACTGCTGTGATTGCATCATGCTACCATTGACCATCATCAGGTGGGGTTGAGCCACTTCCAGAGTCTGCTGCTGATTGCTGATTTGCACGTAGGTCGGGGTGCAAAGGATGGAGTTACGGTGGCTCAGTATCACGGCTTGGAAGTAGAGCTGCGAACATTTAGACCAATTATTGTGATTCAAAAGAAAAGAAATTATTATGGAATACCACAACCACATGCTAAGTGCCATCTGGTGTCTCCAGAACCACATATCGAATAGAGAGATATATCCAAGGAGCGCAGAGCGCCAACTACCTGGGGAGTCCAGCTCACTAGTATGGATAGTGTTGAGCGCTTTTACTCAGGTCCTGTTTAGATTGCTGAGTTGAACCAGTTGACCAAAAATTTCCATGCTGAGGTTGAGTCTGGGAGGCTCAAATACACATCGAATAAGGAATAAATATTATTGGCCTTCAATGCTGAAATATGTTTCTGAATCATCATCAAAGGCAACAGATTATTAAAAATAAATAATTCAGTGATAAATAAATTAAATATACAATATTAATAATTAGTAAGGGCGATAAAATTTATTCTATAGATGATTGGTTCTCTATTTGGTTGACTGGTTCTGAGTCTTCTGCACCTTCTAAATCAACGGTAACAAGAATAATTACAAAATTTGAAACTGGTAGTGTGGCAGATCATGTGAATAGGGTCAGATATGCCTTTTTTGATTTTTAATAACAAACACATGACCTTTTTATTATTTTTTTTTTACATACAGTTAAACCTGTCTATAGCCCCCCCCCCTCTAAATAGAGCTTTCTCTCTATAGCGCTCGATTTTAAATAAGTAGTACGATGCGATTTACATTAAAAGTGACCTGTCTATACACCCCCTCTCTATAAGCACCCTATTTTAGTGAGTCCCAAGGGGGGCGCTATAGAGAGGTTTAACTGTATACATGTATGCCAATGATGATATTGGAATCAGATTACTAAATTTTAACAGATAATATATTTATTGACTTTTGACAGTTTTTTTGTTTATTATTCTTAGAAGGTTTTAGATAGGGTCCTGAACTTCCAGATTCCTAACTCGTTTGAGATATTGAACAATCGCAGAAAGAAAAATTCGCAACTCCCAACTTTTCGAATTGACATTGTGCAACACATTAAGATTTAAAATGAAATAAAGAAATTGGTTCATTCCCAGTCACTCCGACCACCTAGAAGTCCGAAATCTTGTACACTTGCATGCTAATTGTACCAAGCGAGTGTTAAAAATTTCATACTTCTATGTGGTCTGGAAGCATATTAAAATTAAATTACAAAATTTTAAATGGCAATTTGGATTTTATTTTTCGTTTCCGGCCAACCTGACAACCCAGAAATCTGAATATTTGTCAACTTACATTGTCATCAGGTCCTAAAAAGTATACAAAATATCAGATTTCTACGCACTCTGGAAGTATATCAAAAATAGATTACAAGATTTGTGGACAGACAAACATGGTAGTAAGTTAAATAAAAGCTTTTAATGTGAAATATTTGAGTAAAGCCTAGGTTAGATATACAGTAGAACCTCCCTTTAGCGAACACCTCTCCACAAAGGACAGTTTTCATTTGCAAAATGACCATTTTTACAATTTAGCAACTCTCCGGTAAGAGGACACCTCTCCCTAAAGGACACTTTGTCTCTGCAATTAGGTGTCCTTTATATGGAGGTTTTACAGTATAATAAAAAATATATTTTCAAGGTTATAAAATGTAAATGGTGGACCAGAACAGGTAAGCAGTGAACCTTGTAGACTGATGGAACAGAATAGGTTAGATTGTGAACCAGGTTTGTTTCAAAACAAGGCAGGTTTCAATGCACAATCACTCACCAAGAGCAATCCAATGAGGACGTCTATGAAGGCCAGCAGAAGAAGCTGGACACAAAATCCTTGTGTTACCAGAGCAGCAAACCAGTGTTTTATCTACGGTGGTTAAAGACTTCTCAAGTCTGTACAGTATGTAATACACCAGCGCCTGCCTAATTCTGAGGATTTCTCACCCTTTAAACGGCTATTCATTTTTATCATCGCCATTATATCCTCATTATTGTTCCTTTTCACTTAGTGTTCCATACTTTCTAAGACATTCAGATAAAATCAGAGAAGGTGTCCATTTTTAAAAGAACAACTTTGCAGCACTTTTAGTTCGCAAAATAAAATGTGCGCTTTGAATTATATTATATATGTTGTAACGCCGAGTAAACCGACGTGTGGATAATTTGGCAATCATAGTCGTGAGGCGAAGTGTTTAGGTTTTCCCGCACGCGCAGACAACAAGAAGCAGAGGCAGGGCTAGATGTTAGCACCGGAGACAGCCCACGGGACAGAGGTGGAGCCATGACACAAATCTGAATGCCTAACACCGAGACAAGGAGAGAGCCAGAAGCGGCTGCGTAGATGGACACACTGTATCACGCACTAAGCTGACACTGTTCTGTTGACCCCGGGCGGGGTCGCCTATAAAAAGCCCCGGAAGGGGGCCCCCATCTGGGCGTCGGCTATGTCGTTTTACTCTGCCTCGTAGCTGTCTCCAACCTACTCTTTTGCTATTTTTATTTTGACGTCATGATTTTGAGTTTGAATACAAATAAGGATGATAAAGATTATAAATAAAAGGATTTAAAAGCGCGAATGGTTCTTTTATACATAAAACGAACTTCTACTGTCCTACTGCGATGAAAAAATATATTGGGATGTAATTCTACTGTCCTATAAGCTTATGTCCATAGTTTTACTTGAAAACCATTTCTAAGATTCCATACTTCAGTGTAGCATATAAAGCAGAATGATCTAATACAGTATTAGAGCTCTGAGAAGCGGTCTGGTGGATTAAATTGGCGAAACGCTGGGAGGGTTCACCACTGATGAGCCAAGCCCTCCCAATATATTTTTTTCATCGCAGCAAGGACAGTAGAAGTTTGTTTTATGTATAAAAGAAACATTCGCGCTTTTAAATCCTTTTATTTTATATGTATAGATGGCGCGTTATGCTTTGTGTTAATTTATTCCTAACTGGCCTTGTCTTTATAGTTTGCTGAAGAGCATTGCTCGAAGCAATATATTTGAATGTAATTCTACTGTCCTATAAGCTTATGTCCATAGTTTACTTGAAAACCATTTCTAAGTTTCCATCCTTCAGTGTAGCATATAAAAGCAGAATGATCCAATACAGTATTAGAGCTCTGAGAAGCGGTCTGGTGGATATTAAATTGGCGAAACCGCTAGGAGGGTTCACCACTGATGAGCCAAGCCCTCCCAATATATTTTTTCATTGCAGTGAGGACAGTAGAAGTTTGTTTTATGTATAAAAGAAACATTCGCGCTTTTAAATCCTTTTATTTTATATGTATAGATGGCGCGTTATTGCTTTGTGTTGATAAAGGTTATATTAATAAAGATATAGCATATCATATAAAATATGGGGGGCGGTAGCAAATAGGAGCAGTGTACATTTTAATAGGAGGGTATGATCTTAAATTATTGTGTCTAATGGATCAAATAATAAAGAAAATTTGGATATATATGAAATTAAGAGTAGAGTTCCTTTAAAAAATGGTCTGAAAAAGCATATAAACTCCAACCGAGATAAAAAGGAAATGGTTACTGAAAGAATTCACCTTCTCAAAGAGAAGCTTCCAATAAGGAAGAAGGACCCAAATAAGAAGATAAATTCGGAAATCTACGAAAGACTGGTCTTATACTATTATTCGACAATGAGGTTTCATTTATTTATATCTACTCGTAAGTGATCCAAGATCCATGTGATTGCAAATGGAGAAAAAAATGCATAAAACCGGCATTTCGTACAACACTTTTTAATACTGATAACTAGAAATATATTTTATTATAAACACATCTCTGTCAAATCCCCAGGCTTAGACCCCAATTGAATCTTTTTTTTATATAGTGAAAAATCAGGTAAACCACAGAGACACTAGATGGTTTCTGGAAAGTTAAGGACTTATGGGATGTTCACATGAGCGAAATATTCAACGAAGAAGCTATATTTACTGTAAACATCGTGCAGGGATGTAAAACATTAAGGTTACACACATAGAGAAAATATATGAGTTGTACAAACATTTTAAAGTATTTTTATATAATACACCACAATCCTTCTCTTCCAAAAATGAAACATCCTTTGTACATCGTTCATATATTTCAACCAGTTGCTATTTCTGGCACATAACGTTCATTTCATGCCCAGAGATATTGAGTATGATTAAAGAAACACTTGTTATTCAAATTAATCATAATGCATTAATTTTATTGTGATTTCTAGAAATTAAATAGAGAGAGAGAAATATTAAAAATAAAAAATGGCATCTCCTGACCAAGAGCACATATGCTTTTCAGATGGCAGAGCGTCATCTGGTAGAATAGAAATAACCTAAACATTGATTTAGCCTGTTCCTTTATATTTGGCCACACCAATTTTTCGATAAATCAAGAAAAGCCACCCACAAACGCGTTTCGCGCTGTTGGTGCTCATCAGCGTGTAGTAGGCTATATCACTGCGACCAAAATATTTTTGGTCGCAGAGGCATCTTGAGAAACTAAGAAATGGGTATTTAAGGAACAAATTTGCGTAAATACGCTTAACACATAAAAAATATGCAAAAATTTATTTACACAAAAAAAGTATCAGAACCTTTTCCAGGTTTAAACATAGCATTATTACATTTATGAAAATTAATACAAAGCTTTTGGGGTGCTTATTATGGAAAGACTAATAGTTGACTTGGTATTGTGGTTACCACTGTTGATATACCATCTGCCACATCATGTGTTGTAGCTGACCAACGTTCAACATTCTTGATAATACCGTGTAACAGAGAAGCTCTATCTATGCTTCCTTTCTTTCTGTGGTGAATCTGAATAAGACCGTGGTCTTAATAAAGCTGTGTGTGTGATATACCGTGTAACACAGAAGCTCTATCAATGCTCCTTTCTTCCTGTGGTGAATCTGAATAAGACCGGTGGTCTTAATAAAGCTGTGTGTGTGATATACCGTGTAACACAGAAGCTCTATCAATGTTCCTTTCTTCCTGTGGTGAATCTGAATAAGACTGGTGGTCTTAATAAAGCTGTGTGTGTGATATACCGTGTAACACAGACAAGCACTATCAATGCTTCCTTTCTTTCTGTGGTGAATCTGAATAAGACCGGTGGTCTTAATAAAGCTGTGTGTGTGATATACCGTGTAACACAGGAGCTCCTCTATGCTTCCTTTCTTTCTGTGGTGAATCTGAATAAGACTGGTGGTCTTAATAAAGCTGTGTGTCTGATATACCGTGTAACACTGGAATTCCTTCTATGCTTCCTTTCTTCCTGTGGTGAATCTGAATAAGACCGGTGGTCTTAATAAAGCTGTGTGTGATATACCGTGTAACACAGGAGCTCCCTCTATGCTTCCTTTCTTCCTGTGGTGAATCTGAAATAAGACCGGTGGTCTTAATAAAGCTGTGTGTCTGATATACCGTGTAACACTGGAATTCCTTCTATGCTTCCTTTCTTCATGTGGTGAATCTGATAAGACCGGTGGTCTTAATAAAGATGTGTGTGTGATATAGTGTAACTCATCAAGCCACCTGGTAGACCACCATACACGACGTGCCACATCAGTGTATCTTAGTCATCCCATCATCGCGGGCTGTACCATCAACGTACCAAATAGAAACCGGTAACGAAGGCCAAGATGAACTGGACGAACACCCCAGAAAGGTGATGCCGATGTAGATACCATTCAGGACTAGCCAGGGGATGAAAAAGCCTCGACGCTTCTGTAACACAAAGGTGAGATTGAAAGGAGTCACTAAGATATTTTCTTATCAGAACAGTACATCCAATTTGACTGATTCCTACCTCAAGATACAGATACATGAAGAACAGTGAAACTCCGTTAAAACACTGCAACGCTGTTAATTATTTCAGCTTCCGATACCAAATTACATTTTAAAGTAGAAATATTCCGCTTTCAATTCGTTACAACTCCATTTATAACTTTATTTATAAATAAAAGAGCGTACCTGGATCTGTAAAGAAAAAATTTTTTTTGTGATTTACAAGTATGTAAATAAAGTTTACTGTATAATAATTGATAAAGAGGGAGCAAACTCTCGAAATATATATTTTTTATTTACAGTTCCAGGTACGCTCATTTATATAAACTTATTTGATGGATCGCCTTAGACTCAATCCATTTATAACACCTTCTATATTTGAGCAAATTTCTTTTAAGGTTTCCAGTCAAATAGAGGGAGATTGTCAGATCTGGACAGCCGGTGTTAATGTAAGGGGAAAAAGATCATCCAATAACAAGTCTGAAAAAGAAAGTGACAATGAAGGGATATTTAACCAACAAGCACTTGAAACTATGGAATGTCAAAGATGCTGTTACCTTTTTCATTAATTTATAGGGAATCCAAAGAAATACATTCGAATATCTTAATTCTACACCCCAATAACCTCTAATTAAAAAGGCATCTATTGGATCAAAATATCATTTATTTTACCAAATTTTCAGTTGGCTAAACGCCAACTTTTTTCAAGGTATTATAACATATTAATGTGTGTCAACAACAAACTCAGCGCCACAATGTCAATAGAATTAAGTTTTAAAAAATTCTCTGCTCATATTCAATTTTTCTCCCCATTGAATATGAGCAAAAATATATTTGTAAATTTAATTCCATTGACGTTATGTGACGCTGAGTTTGTTGTTGACACACATTAATATGTTATAATACCTTGATAAAGGTTGGCGTTCATCCAACTGAATATTGGTAAAATGAATAATATTTTGATCCGAATATATACCTTTTTAATTTAAAAAATATATAAATATGTATATATGAAAATATTATAATAAAAGGTCAGGTGTGGATATTAAAAACAAATTAGGCATATCCTGACCACTAACTTGAGCGTTTTTTAGATGGCAGAGCGCCATCTAGACGTTCATTTAACCTGTTATTGATATTTGACCTAACCATTTTTTTTGATAAATCAAGAAAAGTCAACCACGAACGCGTTTGAGGATGCTGGCCCTCGTCAGCGTAATACAGGCTGTACCTCTACGATCAATTTCTGTTCCACTAGATGGCGCGTGACATCTAAAAAACGCTCGTGTTTGTGGCTAGGATATGCCTAAATTGTTTTTAATATACATATAGTTAAATAATAAAATTTTTACAATTAATTTATTTCAATTTAAAGCGCTATGTTCCCCCTAGAGACACTTGCGCTGTAATAAATGTATGCTTCTACATTTGTCTATACATATATTTACAATAATTTTTGACCGTAATGAATATTCATATAAAATTAACAAGGATAAAGAGAGAAAAATAAAAAAATCATCAAATATTTACATCAAATTGTTCAATTATTATTATTATTAGAAGAGAATAGAAAAAAAATGAGTTTTAAATATTCTAAGAAGACAAATGAAGCTCTTGAATTTTAACGGGAACAGAGAACTGTGTACAAAAGAAAGAAATCTCTGGCAATATCTACAATCAACATAATATAGGGGGTCGGTGGAAGGGTGGTCTATAAACCGTTGCTCTAATGTATCAGTAGACGTGTGGGGGACGGTGGAAGGAAGGTCTAAACCATTGATTTTCGACCACTACCACCCGGGATCGAATCCCGCATTGGTCACTTTTTTTCTAATTGAAAAAAAAATGCTCCAATGGCCGCCCGATTCTTGCAAAACCCAACCCACCAGCGAGTGTAAGTAACCAAACGGGGCTCTAGCACATTTGCAAGTGTTAAGTCGAACTGCTTTTCACATATGTAGACATGGGGTACACTTACAGTAAAAGTAGTCGCTATATACCATGATTACCATGGCCTGTACCACGTGTAATAGGGATAATAATAATTTTAAAAACTCTTAAATTTGAACATAAACAAAAACAACATAATATGAATTATCAGTTTCCTAAAGATATTTGTTGCTATATAATAATTACAATGATATAGGATTTTCTCTTGAATGTTAGTTATCATATACTAGCCGAATTGGCGCCGTGGATGTCATTCATTTGAAACATCCCGCTCCAAACTTTGTGTTTTTTAAAATATAAAAATAAAAATGTAAAATTTCACAACGATATTGTACATGTACAATTAGGACAGCTGATATTAGCTCACATCTTCACCGCTAGAGGCGCTGCTTGCGAGCGAAAGGACAAATTTGCAACGCAAATTTGGAAATAACTCGAAGAATTATCGGGATAGAGACCTGAAATTTTCACTATAAGTTTTTCCATATTCTACTATTTATACTGTTATAATTCAGTCAGATAAGTTACGTAATGTGGACGTGTATAGCCGACAAACATACATACATACACTGACTTTATATACAACGTGTGATCAATAATTTCCAGGAATGAGACTGAATCACATAAAATATTCAAAATAATGAAATAATTTTATAAGTACCTTATAGATAAAACATTTATCAACACGTAGAAAAAAAATTGATCACACAGACGCACGCGCTCACGTTTTTTCGAATTTATAAGCTCGAGTATATCAGAACATTTTCTAACTTCAGTATGGACTGTATTGAAAAACAGTGAGTCTGCAGCGAGTTTTGCTTTAAATTAGGGAAAACAGCTTCCGAATCAATTCAAATGTTGAAGCAGGCTTTTAAAGAAGATGTCCTATCACAATCGAGGACATTTGAATAGTTTGCAAGATTAAAGCTGGCCGAACAAGCGTCAAGGATGGTATACACACTGGAAGACCTTTATCGATAAGAAACCCCTAAAATGTTAATACCTTGAAAGCAATGGTGTCAGATATTTCAAATTATTATAAAATTAATTATCAATTAATATTAAAATTTTGTATTTAATTTAGGTTAGGTTTAGGCTAGGTTCAGGTTCGTTTAGGTTAGGTTCAGGTTCGCTTAGGTTAGGTTCAGGGTTGTTTAGGTTAGGTTCAGGTTTGGTTAGTTTAGGTTAGGTTTAGGTTCGTTTAGGTTAGGTTTAAGTTAGGTTAGGTTCGTTTAGGTTAGGTTCAGGTTTGGTCAGTTTAGATTAGGTTTAGGTTCGTTTATATTAATTAATATTAATTTTGTAATTTTCATTTTTTTTGTATATGCCTATTCATAAATTCAAATATCACCGTTGGCACTGTTGGAATGTATTACGCAGTATTTTTTGTTTACGTTAGCGCTAAAACACAATTTAAAAATTGCCAATATAAAATAATAAAATAAAAAGTCCTTTATAAATATAAATTAATCACAGGTATTATATATAATATTAAAAAATTAAATCTTGTTTAAAAAAAATAATGAACCAATCATCGCCTTTGTTTACATCGGGCGCCACCGTGACGTCACAACCAATAAGAGGCTTAGTCTTAGATTGGGCCAAATGTCGAGGGGTCACCCCTTTTATCAAATTTGTTTATATATATTCTTTTAGCGCAATTAAAGCTATTTTGATAACTAATTTTATAATAATCTTTTCACGACTGCATACCAAAATCAAGCAACAGCTAATAATTTATCTAATTCCAAAATACAACAGAAATCTCTTTTTTAAATATAACATATATACAGGGATTACGCATAGTTCAGTTTCGCTGTACCAGCCCAGTACTCACACTTTGAATCCCACTCTGGAGCATGGAGCAGAAGATGACCATCAGCAGTCTTTCGAGGCAGATGATCACTGGGATGGCGATCAGTCCAGATATCACCGTGGTGGAGGTGTAGCTCGTTCTCGATCTGTCATAGATTGTTCCAGTCTTTTTTACACATGGTTGGAGAGAGACAACGTCTATATAGTAATTCATCTAATGCATTGTTTAAAACTTGAGAAGAAATTGTTGGAGAGTAACTCCGTACAGCTGTTGCGCCACCTTTCCTACAGGACATCACGTGACCTGGCGGCACACACTGACTGTACCTGTAGTTTAAGTTTTGGTTTCTGCTACTACGCGCTTTTTTTGTTTCTTTTGTTCTTTGTCATCTTAACCCTTAAGTACTCGCGCGGGGCCTGATAGACCCCAGACACACTTATTTCATTAAATATCTAGAATTCTATAAAACATTTGGAGATCAAAACTTTAGTAGCTTAATTTTATATGACAATGATTATGCAGACATATTAACTTTATTTTGTTGCCCTATAATAGACAATAAAATGGAGTTGGGGTCCACTGGACCCCGCGCGAATAATAACGTAACTTTTAATTTTCAAGCATGGTGAAATAGGTAAGCTGCCTTATAGCTCGGCAATACTTTATATCCTTTATCTATGACTTCCACTTAGGTTTGTAGGAACAATTAATAAAAATAAAACTGAAATTCCCCCAATTTATTTTTGTTACAAAAGCTACGTTCTCAACTCACTATTTCATCTTTGGATTCAAGAAAAGAGAGAGTACACTGATTTTAATATGTACCAAAAAATCTAAAGCAGTTATTTTAATTTCAATCATTAACTCTAAAACAGATTCTGAAAATCTGGTGGAAAATCTAAATCAGAGATTATAACTTTTTGAAATAAACAAAATCAGGTGTTGATATAGGTGATCAATTGTGTAAAATTACACAGTAAGCAGGAGGACAAGGAGATGGCCATTGTGCCTCTTTTCTGATCTCGTCAATGTTTCAACAAAAGTTATATATAAAAAGGCCAAAAATTGGAAAAATTAAAAGAAAATCGTTTATTGAAGAGATTGAATTTGGGCTAATTGACCCGAACCTACAAAAACGGGAAAAAATAAATTTTCTGCCAAAAGATATCAAAAATTTTATATCTACACATGCTTCTACTGATGAACCACAAGAAAAGTCCTAAAATTCTATAATTAATTGACAAATATGAAGTTCTTTAGTTTCTTCAGGAATAAAATCAGCAAGGGTCATCATCAGGGAAACAGAAGCGTTGCCAATTTTGTGATCGCTCCAAGACCGAAAATCCAAAATAATATCTGCTGAATGCGCTAAACACATTTATGGACACTCAACAACACTTTGCAAGAAGTGTGCACTAGAATAATTTATATTTTCATTTTTTATTTTTGAGGAAATGGTTTGTATATATTGATATTTTAGATTTTTTGCCTTATTACCAATTTGATCAAATAAAAATAATTAATAATGTAAGTTTTTATAATAAATTGATATATTTGTAAACTAGAGAGTGTATTAATCTGGCTGCAAGCAAAAATTATATCTATTTTTTATTTTTCTAAGATTTTATTCATTGTAGAATATTGGGGTCTGCAAGACCTCGCGCGAGTACTAACGTCAGTAAAATAGGCGCGAGTAACTAAGGGTTAATCTAATGTTATTGTTAATTAAACAATATTTCTGAGATCCAGCCTCTAATTCTCTTACAGAAATGTTCAAATGTATGCGTGTAGATAAACGTGTGTAGATAAAGGGTATAAAAATCATTTCAGAAGTATTGTGCAAAATTTCAACCAGTTTCATTTTTGTTGCAATCAGAGATGGTGAGAAAAAATGTTTCAGAAACTTTAGAACACTCCTCTTATATAGTTTTTATGTTAGAAATCATGAAAAAAAAAAATAGAAAATTGATCAGGTGTTGTTATTATGGTTGGAAATGGCCAAATATCTTTGGAACAAGCTAAATCAACGTTTAGTTTATATTTGTTCCACTAGATGGCGCTCTGCCATCTTAATGCTCACATGAGCGGTCAGGAACTGCCAATTTTGTTTTTAAAAAAGTTTTTATGGGTCAAAATGATAAACTGTCTTCAATACAATTCTTAACAGAATAAATAAGAATTATTTTAGTTTTACCAAACCTCTCTATATGCTTGGGCATTAATCCGAGTCGGGTCTGTAAGGAATCCTGCAATTACTGTTGACCAATGAATGAATGGATTGGGAACAATAAATAAGGAGAAATGCCGAAATCTACATAAAAGCTATGTTAATGGTATTTCTTTGTTCGAATCTGACTGTAAAATATTAAGAATTTAGGATAACCAGGTGACGTTAAAAAAATGGAGAGTAGTCAAAGAAGCTGCAAAAAAAGAAAGGGAATAGCCATGATGGTGCCAAAGATTCCTGCATGGTCTTTGACCTAAAATTGAGAAAGAGCGCGGTAGCAACTAAAGGAAGGTACCGAATAGTTTGGCATGGGTGCAATTGAGAAGATCCAGGGCGGATAGTTCAGAGAGAAGAGTTATTCACAGTCAGTTAAATCAAATTCTGAAGTCTAAAGTTAACATCCTGTTGAGCATTAAAGAGAGCAAAGGCTTCGACCTGGAAGTTATTAATAAATATGGACATTTAGATTCAGTTAAAAGCGGGTCAAAACATTGAGGAGAGAATTACAGAAAATATCTTCTCCAGAGCCATGGTTTGTTTGTTTGTTTTTTTTGGTCGAATATTCTAAATCTGAGATCTCTCAGAAAGATTTGTGTTAAAAGTGAAAGTAGGATGGCCATACATCATGTGCGCGGTACAATAGGAAAAGGCAGCTTCGGAGCAATAAAGAAGACTTATTTTGTCAAGAAGCGGTACGAAGTAA